>CM021100.1:334183375-334542583 GCA_007115665.2 Sequoiadendron giganteum
AAAAAATCGGAGTAACATGATCAAAATATTTTATTGAAAAATTTAGCAAGAATATTAAATCTTTCATCTATTTACTTAGATAATTATGTAATATTTTTGTATGAAATTATGTGATTGAACTCATTATGTTCTCATAAAGTTCATGTAGTCTTGGAGATAGGATGACCAAACCATTTATTGTTATGACATTTATACTATCCTATGGCTTATCTTAGGACTATCATGTCCTTATAATTGGGTGGGCCTGCTTACTCTTTAGTTGATTAGATTCTCATTGACTATAAGCAGTCATTTTCTACATTAGAATCTGCAGAATTTAACAAAAGAGATCAAATGAAAACAATTATAAGGAACATGACATGGTGCCAAGAGTCCTTTCAACTTCAAATTCTAATTTTATTCTCTTACTTGAATAATACTGTCGTTTCATTCCACTGAAAAGCATTCAATGCACATCGCTTTCTTGTCGTTTCAGAGGGTAGTTGGGGTTGACCAAGGAACCTTAAATTCCACTCCCAGATAACTGACATATTGTTTTGACATATGTGCTCATCTATGACGTTTTCAGTAATAGAGAGTTTTTTTACATGATTGTTGCTTTGAACAGAATTAAAACAAAGCGCATTAAATGCACTGAATACTTGAGATTTACTGATGCGACTTGGTCTGAAATGCCCAGCGTGTTGTGGGTATCTTTAGTTTTGAATAGTATGTTAATTCGTTTATACTTTGGTGTTAACTGTTGGATTAACTCTTGGCTACTTGGCTGCTCTAAATAGTTTAATCAATAATTTTGTTTTTGTTTATTTGTTTGTTTTTTCGGTTATTTTTATATTTATATATAGAGTTAGAATATATATTTTTAAATGGTATTTGAATAGGTTATGGTAAATGTCGGTATATGTTAATTGTTTCTAATATATAATATCAATTTATAAAAATGATTTTAATTAAAATTAACAATCGCATCTTGATGTGCAATGGGTACGTCGAAGAGGTGTGGAAGGTCAATTAAAGAAAAGATTGGTTTATTTAGTGTATATTAGTTTAGTAAATGAGATCAATTTTTGAAATATAATTTGTAATTTTCAATATATTCTATGAAATGATCTCAAATATTTATTTTCATTAAATTTGTAAATATAAAGATATAAAATAAACTTGATAATGAAATTTATTGAATCGGAGATGGTTAATTTTTTTAACGCCATTTTGTAAACAAATATATCTAAATAATAGATAATGAAATATAAAATATACATAAATAACAAATAAGTAGTTTTATAATAGTATATTTTCCAATTACCACCAACATTAATTTTTGGTTTTACACAGAAATCCAATAATAATGTGAACAACTTAACAAGAAATAAATATTCTTAGTCTTTAGAAAACTTTCAAACTCTATGAATAGTTAATAACATTCTTTGAAAAAAAATTATGTAAAGTATTATTAGAAAAAGAAACTCAAAAAATGCATTTACATATGAATACTTGAGGAGTAAAGTATTTTCCAGCAACTCCAAAATGCAATTACAATTAATTGAACTTTGCAGCAATTTTAATAAAAATGGTACTGAATTAAGACAATTAGAAACTGTCATTAAGGAAGTGCACTTACATACTTGACATCAAGCAAAAATTAAGCAAGATTTGATTGGGAACAAAAGCATTTTCCTTAACACCATAATGGTCATTGGTGTTGGTCTAAACGAGCTAATTTTGTATACTCAGTTTTCTTTAAAGACTATGTCAAGAAAATTTAACCACCAACGAAAAGTCAGAGGTACTTCCAATATGCTCTACTTTGTTTAAAGCACCAATTTGAGGAATTTTGGAATTTGGGCAGCCGATTTAAGGCCAATATATTTAAAAAATAATTTATTCAACATATTTATTATGTTATTTCAATTATTTATTAAAAATAATTTAATTTTTTAGTATCAAATATTTGTTAAATGAAAACCTGCAAATCCCTTATAAACATCATATCCCTCTGAAGGAAAGACAAAGTGACAAAATCAACACTTGGGCAAAGAAACGCAAACATTCATAATTTAGAACACATCATTATATTACTGACATGTTTTCCTTGAAAGGACTAAAAGAAGAGCAGACAGTGCATGGTGCAGTCTTCTTCTTAAAGGTTTGATAATAATCTAACATATTTTTTGTTTATTACATCATAAAATGTATCGGCAATGGCTATGGTTGATGGTGCTTCATTGAAAAACATGTCTTGTAAGCATGGTATTGGGAATTGAAGACATTAAAGGACAGCTAGAGAGTAATGATCTCATGTATTACAATGTAGACCGAGTAAAGGGTTTTGTACATAAATGTTATGTAATAAATAATAAAACTTTTTTGAAAATAGTTCCTCTTAAAAGTTATATTTTCAGAATGTTTAATAGTGTTGTGATAGCATATTAAATTTCAACACATTGTATGCACATTCTACACTATAGATTTTGAAACAATTTGTGAAACTGAAACTTGAATGAAACCTGGAATTCTGAGTGGATTAATCTACAATTCTGAGTGATATAACCTTCATACACAATATTGTGAAAGTACAAGAAAATAATAAATTAAAAACTGTAATCAGAATATATAACTTGCTATCTCAATATATAATTTACAAAAATTAAATTAAACTCCAAAATACTTGTATTTTGGATCGAGAAATACCTGTTCAAGACTGTTGTAGGGTATATTTGTTTGGTTGAATTTTCATATATGTATGAAATTTACTCAATGTATAGTGTAGAGGTCTTTGGCGTAGCCATTGCAACAAATAACTATTTGTCTTAGATAGTAGATGATATGAAATTCTAGTATGGAGAAGCTTAGAGGTTTTACTGTAGAGACCAGTTTGAGTGTGCAAAGCACATCAATACATTTTTTTAATATATATGAAACATATTTGTTAATATAGATAATAGCTAATATAGGAGTATGTAAGTAAGTTTGAAATGATGGCAAATGAAATTGGAAGTAGAGTAAATACTATTGATAAAATAGAAGTAGCTAATCTGCAATTATTTTAGATATTAGTGTTTGTTCAAGAGGTTGAATTTGATAATGCCAATAAATGTGCTTCCTCTTGCTTTTGGCGAGCTACATATGGGCTTTGTTGCATACATGCATATTGTTCAAATGTGAAGGCTGTTTTGATGCACAAGCTTGCTAGTTCACATACTCTAGAAATAATTGTGAATGTTAGGCCTTGCTAGTCCACATTATCGATGTCAATTATTTACTTTTGAACTGTTAAGCCTTGTGATTTGTGTAATGTTAAGGCCCATGCCATTTTGAGTGGTATTTGATGACATCGACCATGACTCGAAGATGCAATAGGGACATTTTTTGGATTATTTTTATCCCAAGTAGGGCCAATGTAATTATTGAATTGAACAACAACAAACAATGAAAGTGAAGGTGGATTTTCGGAATCCTTGTATACTATTTCTTTGACTTCACTAAGTGCACCATTCACAAGGCCCGTTTCCACCCATAAATTTAAACATAACATTACTTTTTGTTGAACACATAAAAGAAGGTTAGATTGATTTTTTTCTTCATTCGGATCTGAACTTGGTGGTCCCCTAAGTTGCTCTGCAATTGATAATGCAATAGTTTTTGCCAAAGACAATAAAATTTGTTGGTTATGTAGCGAAACCATTTCATTTGTTGTAAAAATATGTATTGAGGATAAGAAACCAAATTTCTCTGTAGAAGTCATTGTTGAGCTGGAGCGAGACATTAGAAGTTTCCAATCTTCAATTTTAGGTTTAGCATTTTGCAAATTGGAGAGGAGAAAATGAAATGAAATCTCTGTAGGATCTTCACCAATTTGGTGATTTTTTTGGTAAGTGCGATAACTTTTGTTAAGCTATGCCATAGAGTGCCTCCATATGATGTTGATGCATACATAGGGATGTCCTTGACAGGTGGAAGTTGTCTTAGATCACCAAAGAGAATGATTGAGTGTCCTCCAAATGGTATTTGGTTATTGTTGGGGAATGCTTCACGTAACCTCATGTCAATGTGTTGTAGAACCTTGGGTCCAATGAAGCTCATTTCATCAATTAGTATGTATCAAATGAAGTACATTTTTTCTTGGAAGCTTGCTAGTATTTGTCCTTGCAAGGGTTTGATATCTTTGATAGGTATTCGTAGAGTAGAGTATATTGTTGATTCTTCTATGTTGAATGTGGCTACACCTGTAGGTGCAAGAAGTAGTAATGGTGATTGGCCATTTTGGGCTGAGTTCATGAGTGCAGTTTTGATTGATTTTATCAAGTGTGATTTACCTATTCCAGCAGTTCCTTGAACAATTAATTTTATAGGAGGTTGGAAAGTATCAGCATGTAGGTGTGACAAAATTATATCAAATTATTTTTGTTATTGGACAGAGAGCTAAAGTTGGGTAGGGAAATTGGTAAGATGAGGGATTTGAAATGTTGGATGGTTAGATTCTGTGAATATACTTGTAGATGCTTGATGGTTTGGATTGAATTGGGTAGATCTCCACTCATGGTGCAAGTCAATGTCACGGTAACCAAGAATGTCTAGTTCATTGAAGTGGACAGGAAGGCTTGGGTATAGGTGATGCAATAGTTTCCATGTATATGGGTTGTTATTTTGTATTATATCTTCTTCATCGAAAGAGCTATTGGAATGTGTATCTTCAGGAGCTTCTGTTGGTGTGCGTAGTACATGCCAGGGATGATAATTACATGAAAATTTCTCCCATTCTTGTATAATTTGAACCGATGATGCACCAATATCATTGTGAATGTTGTGGAATGTCTTGTAGAGCAGTAGTTCACTTCAAAAAAATGCTTCAAATTTTATGCCATCTTTTGCAAGGATGGTTATGAAGCACGGGGATATGTGTACAATGACATGTATGGAGCACTTTTTCCATTGGCTATGTTTTCGAGATGGTTTGAAATTTCATTCTCTAGTTACTTCAATAAGTGACATTGACTCTAGATTTGTTGGCCAATCCGTGTAAGTATTAATGTATTTTAGGGATGTCATAGTTGTTTCAGACGATATTGAGACACGTTGAAATTTATTTTGGCTAACATCTAAAGAAACAAATGTCCTACTTGATAGGAAGAGGGGGAGTTTAAGCAGAAGGTGGCTACTTTCTTGGGCTTCAATATCATGATCCACTAATGTTTCTACAAGAATTTTTTGGAAAGCAGTGGGTGTTGGCTTGTCAAACTCAATATCAGTTGTAATTTGAAAAAGCATTTCATGATATGTTTATGATTCGATTTCAAGTGTTTTTGCATATTTTGCAATGTATTTGAGGACAACATGGATAGATATAATAGGCTAGCAACATACATTGACCCTCAAGATAGAGAGTATAGAAGTTTTTTGTATGGTTAAGTGATCATCATTGCGAGAAGGGGTGAATGTTGGTTGGCCATGCTCATCTATTGCTAGAGTTCATTGATGTTGCATGCTCCAAGGGGCTTTATAGCGACATTGAATGCTAGGGCCTTTTATCCTAAGGCATGTTTGTAAATTATACTTTGTATGGCGTTGTGCATAATTTATGAATTTTGTGTAGTCGATTAAAGGGTCTAAAGGCATAATCAATCTTGTGTCTATTAAACATGGATCATCGTGAACAGTTCAGAATTTTTTTTGGTTTCTTAAAGGAAGGGGTTTGGCATTTCATGTAGAGACATATCTATTGATGTAATGAATATATTTTTTATTGATAGTAGATTATTCCATTGTATTTTCTCATTATTTGGAGCATCTTTATGCCATAGGAAACCAGAGATATGTGTCAAACCCCTACGTTTCCATTCGTATTTGGTGGAAACTTATTATTAGGAATTTTTATAAGGTATGCACTATAAATTGATGAAGTTATGAAGATTTTACCTGTACCAGTAGTCTATTGCACCAAGTAGCTTTTCGAAGACCTCTTCATGAAATGAAGTAAATCTATGGTGCATGTATTGTGCTGTAAATTTGTGGATTTTGAACTATATTTTGTATCCTCCATTTGTAAGCTTCTTCTAGATTTGTAGGTGCATTAGATGGCATTATATTATGCAAGTCTGGCCATTTTGTATCCATTGCATTAAGTGTGAAGAATAGTTTTGGAAAACCAATTTGTATGACCATATTTAAAGCTCTGCTCTACAATGGTTCCAAAATTGTTGTGTTCCATGAATTGATGCTCCAAAGTGCATGACTTTTTCATCAAGCTTGTCATCAGGCAAGTCCTTCAATATATGATGAAGATCAATAATAGTTGTTGGTAGGCTTGGGTGGATTATTTTATGAACAAAAATAGATCTTGTTTCTTGGTTGTGATGGTGCGTCAAGATATTTAGTCTGAAGTACCTAAACCGAGGGTGTTGGACAAACCTATTATCATAATACCTTAGCAAGTGTAGAGCATATTCATGTAATTTGAATTCCTTGGTACGTTGTTGTTTGAAGGTAGCAACACCTTTAGGAAACAAACTAGGGAATTCCATTACAAATAATCCTTCTGTGTTGTATTCGTTCATGGGAGATGGAGAAATGGGTGGCCAATATATAGACAAGGGTGGTTGGCCTTGGCCTAGTTGCAATAAAGACCACAATTCGTCAACCTCTTTGCATGTCGGTGGAAGGTTAGCAACAAATGAAGTACTAGGTTGCATGTTTTCTTATGTGACCTCTTTATTTGAATCATATGTTTTCATCATGGTTGTAGCTACATGGGAGTACAAATAGTTTTTTTACATTTAGGAGGTCTATAATGTTATTGGAATCACTAGGCAGGAAGGATAATGCAACTTGATCTAATTCTATAGCTTTGTAGTATGGGTCGTTTAATAGTTTATATTGCAAAGCCTTGTATAGATGACCTCTACTTACAAAAAATCTATAGTCTTGCTACCCGATGTTTTTTCAGTAACCAATAAGATATCTAATTCATCTATATGTCTAGGCAAGTGAGTTGCAATAGTAGAAACATCTTGAGGAAAAAAAATAGTATGGCCAATATATTTTAGCTGGCCCCCCTTTGCATAGGTTACTTGAAGGATCAGTCTAACCCTTGTTATTAGTATCTCTTCAACTTGAGTTAGCTTTTTTAAACATAGGGGTTGCTCACCTAGATCCATGTTATTCCATTTCGAAAAATAGTGGCCATTTTTTTTTAGATGCTCATCTGTAACAAGTAGGTAGTTCATTTATTTTCCTTTTATTAATGCCAGGGTATTTTTTAATGCAAACTAAACAGGTTGACATATTTGCAAGTTTTTCTAATTTTGAGCGAAAGTTATTTATTGCAGTATTAAAATGTTGAGTAAAATTTGGTTGTGGATGGATATGAGAAAATGAATTATGTATTTCAGTTGAAATTGGATGGAGGTGAGTGGGATTCATAGAACGAGGGAGTGTAGATCTAGAGATGCCATCTATGAGATTTTGTTTATTTTCTCATCTTCTCTTATTGATTTAATCTTTTCTTGCATGGTAGCGTAATCGTTATAGCTCATTTCGTCGAGCACATTTTTCTTGCAACCATCTATTCTCTAACTCCATATAGTTGTTTCTATGAACATAAATAGTTCATATAATTTTTTTATAATATATAATAAACAACCATGGGTGGCATGGCTAATTGGAAAGTAAAGTTGAAATCCTAAGAACTCAAATGATAAAATAGTAAACAACTATGTGCATTGTTTAAAATAATTGTTAGTAAATATGAAGCTTTAATATTTAACATTTTAAATATAGTAAATATACAACTTAGATGGAAATTTAATGCAAATAAATGTATTTTCAAAATAATGAGAAAGAACTCCTAGGAGAGGAGGTAAACATTATCAACTAACATAAATGCTTTAAAAATACAATAAACAACTAACATAATAAATATAGAATAATAATAATAAATATAATATATAATAAAAAACCATGGGTGGCATGGCTAATTGAAAAATAAATTTTAAATCCTGAGAACTCAAATGATAAAATAATAAATAACTATGTGCATTGTTTAAAGTAATTGAAGTAAATATGAAGCTTTAATATTTTAAATTTTAAATATAGTATATATAGAACTTAGATGGAAATTTAATGTAAATAAATGTGTTTTGAAAAGAATGAGAAAGAACTCATAGGAGAGGAGGTAAACATTAAGAACTAACATAAATGCTTTAAAAATACAATAAACAACTAACATAATAAATATAGAATAATAATAAATATTTATTTGGAGCATAGCAAAAGGAGTCACTTTATTTATATTTACAAATATTCAAATCTAGAAACATATAGTACATTATACATTTTGATAGCTAATTACAAGAGTTAAGCATGCTTAATAGTTGTAGTCACAATGCTTTTTGTTTCACGTCCACCAAATTTCAATTTCACTAAATTGTAAGAGCATGTACAATTTGGCAATTGATAACATTGGCTATAATGTCAATAGCAAAATTGTTATCTGCTAGTAGGAATTGAAACTCTTTTGCAGAAACACCTAACAATGTAGTTGTTGATTCATCAAAAGAAGTAACATTAAGAAGTTGACTTGTATCATCTTCTGAGTCCATCTTCAACATGTAGCTGAAATCACATTCTGAATTTTCTGACGAACACTTAGGACATTTAAAAGAACCGGGAGAAATTTGTATATGTTTTTTCTTACATTTTTTGTTTTCCACCAAACGAGGGGGAGAAAGGTAGTAGAAGTTGTCTAAGTGTAACTTTGTGATTGTGGCCTTTACACAGACATTGGTTTTTTCAACAGTGCTTTTGTTTGTAATACTTGAAATAGGAATTGGATTTTGAAATTTGTCAATGGGAAAATGGGTTTTTGAAAGGGAAAGATAGGGTTTTTCAATTTCTCTACTTACATACCATGTTTGTATTCTTGAGGCTTCTACCAAGTTAGGATTAATTAAAATGATTGTTGGAAAAATGGTATCTATTGATTTTCAAGACCAAGATGTTATACAAACACTTTTTACCAAAATAATTGGGGGGTTTGAATGTAAAGAAAGCTCAAATTTTTGTTTCCCTACAATTTCACAATGTTGAGATCAAAGTGTAATATCAATGGTATGATTTGTCATGTCTACAATGGTAGTTGTACAATTTAAACTATTTCAGTAACATATTTTTTACGTATGGTTGATGTAGCAGAGATATAGAGGACAATGCCAATGACATCTACAAGGGTATTAATAGGAAATGACATTAATGTCTTTATGGTTTTCATATGAAATTTGTGGCTGGGTATAGTAGAGTCTGCACAAGTGGATGGAGTTATTGTTGAAGAGCTATGGAGGAATATTTTGTAATGATTTGTGGTGCTACTATATTTTTTGTTAGCAACTTTGATGCGACCATTAGATATTGTTGGGGATGAGATGTGTCAACTTAGAATGAAACATCTAAGAACAGTAGTGTCTTAGTGACTTTAATTTCCAAATCACCTCCAAGACACAAACTACTTTTCCATCAAGCGAAAATAGGCACAAAGGATCCCCCATTAATCCTTCTGAGAAAAGAACATGCATACAAATAACATATTTAACACAGGCATAGATTCAGACTACAGAATCAAACAACGTGACAGAAAAAATTCTAGACACACAAATTTACATGGGGAAAACCCTTTCGGGTTAAAAACTCCACCCTCAAAAATACTTAGCTCAATTGTATTAATCAACAACAAGAGTTAAAATACAATCTTAGAGATATGCTCTTCAGAATTTTACATCTTGTCCATCTAGAGAATACAGGAAATACCATTATACAAAATCCTCTCACTATTACAATGTCCTCACATGACATACAATGCAGATTTATTTCATTTCACAAGCCCACTCATTCGACCAACCTTTCAGATAGCACAACCTCATGGCCACTCATGTTCACATCTTCTCGGTTCTGTGTCACTCAATGTTCACGGTTACAATGCCTTAGCATACTGCTCAAACACTTTGACTGTATGATTTGATCATCTTCACAGTTCACCAATCGACCTCTCAGTCATGCTATCAATCAACAACCACCAAGGCATATTTAATTACCCTATCGAGAGGCCTTCCATAATTATTTGATAGCGTGCACCACAAAGAAGCACACATTGGGCCACCCAACATTAAATCAGGATACAAAGACATATCTACATTTTGTCAACCTTTTGAAATAGATCATTCATTTAATGCAAATATATCACAAATCAAAAAATAAGACTTTTGGCCAATTAGCATTGATTTACAACATAGATGTAAAAATCAATGAATATCATCATGCCACATGTCATTGCATTATTCATCCACTGCTTTGACTGTCACCCAAATAGTCAACAGAACCTGAGCACCTTCTATCACGCCACCCCTCGCCATCCATCTTATGCTTGCAGTGAGGTGATATACACTGCACTACCATGCCCTAGTAGGAAAACACCCATGGTACAAAGGTGACAACCCACTTTCCAAACCATCATCATCAACCGTGCCACCTTGGCTTAAATAAAAATCCTCCATGGTATAGAGGTAAGCATCTATTATTTCTCAACATGTCCACTGTGCTACCATGCTCAAGTTGAAAGAACTCCATGGTGTAGTGGTAAGCCACTGCATAACCACCAGTCGACACGAAGCTCGCCACAGTAAGGAGGTAGCACCACGATGCCACACTAAGACAGAAGAAATCCCACGGTAGGGAGGTAACCAATTGTACCGACCGCCACGACTTCATTGTGCCACTGAGTCTTTTTCGAGCGACCCCTGTGGTAGGGAGGTAACCACTACACTAGACCGTTGAGCGTTCACCACACAACCCCCAAACAATGAGGAGATTGTCATGGTAAGGCGGTAACACTACCAAACCATGGACCGAACAACAAAGGCACGTGGTGAAGTGGTAAACCATGCAACCAAGCCTCTATTAATTGTTCCCAGTGGTAAAGTGGTAAAGGCCAGGACTGAAGAGAAAATACCAAGTCTTCAAGAGATTTCAAGCCATAAAGTTGACGCAGATTTCCGAACAATCTCCCACTTGACAAATACATACTAGCTTCCTCCAAAATCAAACACAAGAACCTAACACAATTCTTTCATGCTCCATCCAAGACACCTGCAATGACATCCAATATATCCACCAACTTAGGCAACAACTCCAACCATCCACAATAGGAAAAAGGAATGATCCAAGGCGTATATGCACCAATCTCAAGAACACAAGCGTTAGATTCTATAGATGAAAAAGGAACCACAAAAACAATGGAAAAGCTCTCAAACATGAACAAAGTCATGAAGAATTTCTCCAGAAACAAGACAAAACATTAGCTAGAACATCAGACAGAAAATTGTTTGCAACCATCAACTTATCAAACCCACGCGACTAAAAATAACACCCACAGTTTGTGCTATCCATCCAATCACTCACACCTTCAAGGTATATTCATTAGTAAACTCATGCCAGGAAGACATCCAACCCATCAACCATAGATACAAGCATTATGTGCCAATGAGTCAAGAAGACCGAACACATACATGTACTCCGACTGCATGGGTAATGCCAAATCTAGAAAAAAAAATGGCATAACAAGTCTACTAACCACAACACATAGAATTAAGATAACCATGTAGTACTGAGGAACTTCCACACTGATATGCACAACCTGCAACCACCTACTGAAAAAATCATTTCTCTAAACAATCTTCAAGAGTTCTTCCAAGTTCTCCACCTCTAATGGAGGAAAGAGGCATAGGAACCTCCATGTCATCACCCAAGTGCCAACACATGACCAAAAAATAGTGACCATCACGGCTCCTTATAGACATCTCACATCTAAATTCATATGAGATTGAACATACATGAAGAAAAACAAGACTAGAGAGAAACTACAAATCATACCATGTAGAATCCTCTTACACACACTTCCAAATGCTAGTTGTGTCAAGAATGAGATTCTTCACATCCCAAAGGAAAATCTCTTACCCGTCCTCAAAAAAAAAAGTAGATAAACTATGTTATCCACCTTCCACTATGAATCCTTCATAATCTTGAAAAAAAAACTCAAGATTCATGTCTATTAAAGATAAAGCATATCACATATCCGAAAGATATAATGGGTAAATTCCTCTCAAATAAACTTCACTGCCGTGTATACCAAAGGGAGGAAAAATAATAAAGCCCCTCCAAGATATACAAGCCACCCTTACTCATCCAAAAGCAATCTCCTCACTCATCTCTATTGAACTCACATCCAACCAAGGTGTAGGCAACTCAAACTTTCAGCTTAAAACAACACCTTTCTCAACTCATGAGAATCACAGCCTCACCTTATTTTCCATGTACCCATGAGCACCAACAACCTATCATCTCATGCTAAACTTCAAATTGCATTTAACATGAAGTTCTCAAGCATATGAGACAAAGTACTCAAAACATAGAGGAAAAATCCAGACCACTATCAGAGCTCCAAATATTTGAAATAGGAACTTATCATGACATCATTATCTACACATCCCCCTTTGGACATACCACTCTTCAAGTGAACTATCCATGGTCTTAAGAGCAATGCAACATGCCAAAACTCTAATGCACAAGCAAGATTATACATGACATCAAGCAAATAGACTCTAAACTGACATCACCTATCAAGCACTACCGATAGCTCAGCCAAAGATAAAAAAATGTCCTCTGAGGTTTCGAGATGTTGGACATCCTAAAATAGTTTCCTTGCAAATGTGAAAGAATTATTCTACAACAAAAGGATCTAAGAATCCTTCCTAGAAACATCTCCAACACCAAAGAAAATTAATCACCACCAAGTGATGAAACCACAGTCACTACTAAATCTCCCACTGAACCGTGACACTGAGCTTTCCAAGCATTATGACCAAACATCTACTGATCTAAAAAACCTCTAGGTATAATCAATAGCATGTCCATCTGACAACAAAGCTAAACTGCACTAAGACCTCCAAACAATGCAAACCACACCATCACTATCAAAAGCTTACACTAACCAGTGTACCCAAGCCTTCCATGACATCATGATACACATGCTATAGGTCCCCATTACCGACTATTCAAGTACTCAATGCCATCCATCCTCTTATCTGAAAGCAGCTACACTAGCGCACAAGTGAGCACAGACAAGGTCAGCTAACAGATCTACACCACCACAAAAGAAACCTCGTGGATATTGACAGTCCACTTCTAAGTTGTCCCACAACAATCATGTAGGTAAAGATAGCCCACAACATTGCACAAATCATAGATCCATTCAATGAAGCCTGCAAAACTAAGATCTCAAAGAGAACAACCATGTAGACAACTTGACTCAAATACCAGATCAACACTAGATCCAATTTTCCAATAACGTCTACAACTCAAGCACAATAGTATAAGAAAACTAGAAAGAAAGCAACATAAGAAAGTTGAGTGAAAAATGACATACCAACACTCCCATGTAGAGAAGACATCACACCTTCTCAAAACCATGTCGAACTACAACTATCTCATTTAGTCACACCCCAAATAGCCAGGGTTTAGAAAATAGCTTAACAACAGCTCAACAAGACCACAAGTTTTCCTCGACCATGCAAAACCACCGTGTTTCCAAAACACCCATGCACCTCCATATTCACTACACATCTGATGACTCTGGAGTCTACACACAACCATCATGGTTAACCAAAATAGTGAACTATCATGAATATGCATCATAGGCCTTTTAGGAAAATCTATAGAAAACCCTTTAGAGCCAAAGACATGAATCTGAAACATGTGAGTACAAAGTAAATACGAACAGTAGGCCTATTCTAGACCAATTCAAAAACCACAACCATGCAAAAGCATACGAGAGATCTAGGATATTCAAAAGTTTTAGACCACCCATTTCAACTTCATAGCCTTCATGCAATCAGGGCAACAAAGAAAACTGCCTTTAGTGCTAAGTCAAGGCACCCAGCATAAGCTCAATACTCCATGGCTAAGAAACAACCCAAGCAACTTCATACTGCCAGGGAGCCTCTCACATAGACACCCAATATGATCCATGTTTTGCTACAACACAACAATAAGCATAAATCACAACCCTTGCATTAGGATTATTTGCTGCCAACTAGGAGCCTCAGACCACATTGTCACAATATGATCAACTGTAATATTCTCTAGCATCTTTCATGATGTGTGTTTTCTCAAAAGAGCAAGGTATTTTGCTCATGAAATGATCAAACATCAGCCGATTCCTCTAGATTTCCTCAAGCTTGCTAGGCTAAGAAATCTTCATAGGAGAAATACCCAAAACCAACATCCAGAGGAAGGTTCTGATACCACTTGTTGGTATCATGAAAAAACCTTAACCTCCCTTGACTAGCTCTGATATGACTTGTTGGGGATGAGACATGTCAACTTATAATGAAACATCTAAGAAATGCAATATCTTAGTGACTTCAATTCCCAAATCACCTCACAGACACAAACTATTATGCCATAAAGCGAAAACAAGCATAGAGGTTCCCCCATTAATCCTTCTGAGAAAAGTACATGCATACAAATAACAGATTGAACATAGGCATAGATTCAGACTACATAATCAAACGTCATGAAATACAAACTTATGGACACATAGATTTATGTGGGGAAAACCCTTTCGGGTAAAAAACCCCACCCTCCAAAAAACTCAGCTCAATTGTATTAATCAGCAACAAGAGTTGCAATACAATCTCAGAGCTATAGTCTTCATAATTTTACATCTTGTCCATCTGGAGAATACATGAAACACCATTATATAGAATGGTCACATTGTAACAATGTCCTCTCATGACATATAGTGCAGATTCATTTAATTTCACTAGCCCACTCGTTCAACCAGCCTTTTAGCCAACACAGCCTCACAGCCACTCGGTTTCACATCTTCTTTGTTTTGTGTCACTCAATGTTCACACTTACAATGCCTTAGCATACCACTTGAACACTCTTACTCCATGATCTGATCATCTTCAAACTTCAATGATCGACCTCTTAGTCATGCTATGAATCAACAACCATCAATGCATATTTAATTACCCTACCGACAAACCTTCCATCATTCTCTGATAACGTGCACCGCAATGCAATACACATCGAGCTGGCCAACATTAAATCAGGATACAAAGACCTATCTAAACTTCATCCACCTCCAAAAATAGATCATTCATTTAATGCAAATATATCACAAATCATAAAATAATACTTTCGACCAATCAACATTAATTTACAACAGTGATGTAAAAATCAACGAATGCCATCATCCCATGTGTCATCGCATTATTCGTCCACCGCTTTGACCGTCACCCAAATAGTCAACAAAAGTTGATCACCTTCTACCGTGCCACTGCTCGCCATCCATATTATGCTTGTGGTGAGGTGGTATACACTACACTACCATGCCCAGAGAAAAATTTAGTGGCGAATCTTCGCCAATTGGTGAATAATATAAATTGAGACCTCCAAAAATAATGAATAGTGCAAGCTAAAAAGGAGACTGAATCGCCCGGTTTTTATAAATAATTAATTTTGTCTCGATTAATTTGCCATGTAAATGATGTGTCAGTGGAAATTATTCGCTAGTAGTTTATACCATAATTAAAAATATTAATTAAATTTGCAAGTTTTATTATATTCCTCCAATCAATTTTGGGGTAATATCGCTACTAATAATAAAATACTATTTAATTTTAGGGTTACTTTAGCGGCTTAGCCTTGAATATGCATTTTATCCCTTGCCATTGATTAGATTTTTAATCGGATGGTTGTGAGTTGATTTTGCGGCCTAAAATTATTAGTATTATGTTGCGGAATCAACTCACAACCTCGACCCCCACAAGGGGGAAAAGCCCCCTTCACCCTCATAAGAGGCGCTGCCCCTTGTCCCCACCGGTGGTTGCACCCCAGGGCCCCTACTTCAATATTACAAAAAACAAAAATATGTGGGCGAATTGCGCCGATCAACTATGCAAATATGTAAAGGAGAGATTAGCCATTGCAATTAATATTTTTAGTGATTATTCACTAGGATTTGCTAATGTGATTATTATTTTTACCAATTATTCATTAAGATTCACCAGGATTTTACAATTTTTTTTAATAATGTGTATAGATTCTCCACGGTTTTTTCTTTTTTTTTTCAAAAAGAAGGAAGGATTCGCCAGGATTTTACACCTTCGACGAGGAGGGGGTTTCTTAATGTTATCCCTGA
Source organism: Sequoiadendron giganteum (assembly GCA_007115665.2). NCBI lineage: Eukaryota > Viridiplantae > Streptophyta > Pinopsida > Cupressales > Cupressaceae > Sequoiadendron > Sequoiadendron giganteum. The sequence goes on from CM021100.1 coordinate 334,199,628, forward strand.
CCACTTCCTAGTAAGAAGACACCCACGGTACAATGATGACAACCCCGTTTGGAAAACCGTCACCGTTTACCACACCACCACTGCTATAATTTGTGTTAGCAACTTTGATGAGACCATTAGATATTACATAAAGACTATTGGATTTTATAATTAGGTAGAATGTGTCTACAAGTTCATTCAAGCAGGTGATATGTATTTGAGCTCTTGTTTTATGTATAAAATCAAATCCAAAGACTTTCCCATCATGAACAACATTTTTATACTCATGAATTGCACTTTCGGTCAATTCATGACCTTCAATGGCCCAATACTTATGGTATGGAGTTAATTCTTGGATTGGAATTGGTTTGGATAGGCCCATATTGTGTTGTCCCATTAATTTTTTTGATTCCTGAACTTGAGAAGTGGTAAACAACTCTTCAAAGCTAGTAGATGGTATACAAGTTGTAACTTGATGGATAGCAATTGGAGTTCCAATCAATGATTCATTGTTTGATATTATTTCCAAGTTTTCAATTAAAATTACCCTGCAATGAAAGGAGAAAGATATGTATCATGGAAATGTACATGCTTAACTAATAAGGCGTAAACAATAAAGGGAAAGTATACATGTACATGAACTTGGTGAATTTTCTGCAACTTGGGAAATAGAGCATTTCACTATAGGCTTCTCTAAGACAAGTTCATTGAATTAGGCTAGTCGCAGTGCAGGATGCATGTGCATACCATCAAATAGTTGCAAGCGATATTTGATAATTGTAGTTTGAGGTTGTTGAATGGATTCAATTGACACAATCTGTAAAAAGGGTTGTACATCAAGTATGCCACCAAGTATTTTGGAAATGGCATTTCTATTTAACGTTGACATTAGGAATTTGTAAGTTTGTGAAAGTGGATTTCTTGCACGCAATTTCAAATTATGTTAACTAGTTATCGAATAAAATTAAGGAAAGTAATTTTCAAGTAGAGTAATAGTGAAAAGTAATAGGTAATAGGTAAAAGTATAAAGTAATAGGTAAAATTTGAAAGAAATAAGTGAAAGTAAACAGTAATAACTAAAAGGGAAAAGTAATAGGTAAAAGTAAAAAGTAATAGGTAAAATTAAAAACTATAGTATGCACAACTTATTCAAATCTACTTTGTGCAAATCTTACAATTCACGTAGTCCAAGAGACCCCATTCGTTTGAGGAATTTTGTCAAACAGTTTGCATGCCTTGTTTGTGCATCCACATTTTTGCATAGTCAAATAGGATGATTTGAAAAGGTTGCAAGGTTCAATTTTATGCCTCTTGAGTTAGAAAAATTGTAGTGACTAATTGGAGGTAAAGGGAAAGAATCAATTAAAAAAAAAACATGTAAAAATATCAAGGTTCAGAGCTATTAGATTCAATTTTTAAAAATGAAAACAAAAATACTTGATCACATGGAAAGAGTAATGCAACTATGGAGGTTGTTGTAGATCTCTTCTTTGAGTATAAAGAATTGATTGAGGTAGAGCTTGGTGCTTGCAACATAAAAGCTCAAAGTGGGCTCAAAATAAACTTAGGAATGATATAAACTACTGCCTATGTCAAAAATTTTAGGCATGCTTGCATTTAAGTCTTGTAGCCATGACTCAACTAGTAACCCATTATTTAGTATTCACCATACAAATTCAATTGTTCTCTTCTGCATGTGCATTTCATATATGTTTTGATGAGGTGAACTATGTCATCTTTAGGTTTCGAGATAGGGATAGCTCAGTGCTTGCACCAAAAAAGCTCAAAATAGCCTTAAAATTTGAAGCAGCTCCAAAAGAACCTCAAAAGATTTAGTGTGCAACCATTGAAATCACTTGTAGGAAGCAGTGAACTTTGGAGGAGGATTATCATATGACTTTTGACCTTATTTAGAGTTTAGATCATAATGTTATGTAGGACTTCTACCATGCATTTTTAAAAATGGAAAGATAAAATACTTGATCACATTGAAAGACTAATGCAAGTATGGAGGTTGTTGTAGATCTCTTCTTTGAGTATAAAGGATTGATTGAAGTAGACCTCGATGCTTGCAATGTAAAAGCTCAAAATGGGTTCAAAATATGAAATAATTTCAAAATAAACTTAGAAATGATAGAGACTACTACCTATGTCAAAAAAATTAGGCATGCTTGCATTTAAGTCTTGCAGCCATGACTTAACCACTAAGCTATTATTTAGTATTGACCATAGAAATTCAATTGTTCTTTTCTACATCTGCATTTCATATATATTTTCATGAGGTCAATTTTGTCATATTTATATTTAGAGACAAGGAAAGCTCAGTGCTTGCACCAAAAAGTCTCAAAATATCCTTATACTCTAAAGCAACTTCCAAATAAATGTTAGGATGATAGGGACTACTCCAACATTCCTAAAACAAAGCCTTTCACTATTCTATAGGGGATTTTATGCTATAGATATGTCTAGGGTTCCAAAAGCTACCCCCTTTTTATATCATCTACCACATGTCCACAAGCACGCACTGCACAAGAGAAGGAAGTTGATTAGGAGACAATTTGTTACATCATATTTAACAAGTGCACCGACAGGTTCAATAGATTCAAGTGAATCAATGTCAAAATTACAAAGAGTTCTGCCACACATCACACACCTTATTAGTTATAACATTAAGATTGATGATAAGGTTTGGTTAGATCTAATAGAAATACCTCTTCAAATGTGCACATTGGAGGATCAAATCTCTACACTATGGTCCTTACCCATATTTCTTTTAACTAGGGACAATGCCATTGCCCTTGAGGGTTAGTAGGTGAATGTACAATAACCATCTTTCCAAAAATACCTTCTAATTTTTCAGACACTAGTATCCATTAAATTTTATTGGAGTTGACATTTTTAATTTTATATTTCATATTACTTTTAGTTTAGTTTGCACAAATTAGAAAATGAATAGACCAACATATTTTATAGAAATTTCAGCTAAAAACATTATAATGTCAACAAACCCATTGAAACCTTGAGGGTTAGCAGGTGAATGGCTAGTAAACATCTTTCCAAAAATACCTTTTAAATTTTCAGACCTTGGTATCCATTAAATTTTATTGGATTTGGCATTTTCTATTTTACATTTCATATTAGTTTCATTTTAGTTTGCATAAATTAGAAATTGAACAAACCAACATCTTTTATAGAAATTCCAGCTAAGGACATTATAATTTCAATAAAGCCATTGAAACCTAGACACTTTTTAAATGAAAACAAATTCAAAAATATGGATACAAATCGGAAAACATGGGAAAGAAAAATAGAAGGGAATCCCAAAAACACTAATTGATGAAAACATGAAAACTGATGAACAATAGAACATGCATTAAAAGTAGTTGTGAAATATAATATTATATATTTTTCCAAAAAAAGACACTTTTATTACAGCTTAAAACTAACCTCCAATCTGAAAGCGTGCAAAATCTATGGCAACTCCCCTTCTCAGCACAAGATTGTAGGTTTGATTATAGGCCCTATCAACACAATATCGTCCAAGCTTTTAATAATATTAGATTAAAATATAAAATCAAAACCTCAACTAAAAACACAGAAAAAAATTTAATAAGAAATTATAAACTCGAAGCTAAACTAAACATGTTGCCTTTAAAATCCCATTGTTTAATAAAAATTTTACTCAAATGAAAAATGTATATATTGAGTCTTTGTACGAATGAATTACATTTTTTATGGTTTGGAATAATTGTAATTTTATCTTAATAGACACTGTGGACAAGGGCTATTAACTAGCATGTGCTTGAAATTCCCTAAAGAGATATACACCCCTTAAGCTATCCTAAGTTTTGGTGATTTAGTGTGCACTAGCAGTATGATGTTGCTTTGAAAGGGGATTGTTAATTAAGAGAATTTTATTAGGACTAGGTAATGTTTTGTTCTAGTTTACATTGAGGTAATCATTTTGGGAACTTAGATTTTTAGGTTAGGTGGTGCATTTTTGTGCTTTGTAATATCCTCTTAAGTTACACCCAGACCTTGGAGTATGCATGATATGGTGGTTAAAGTTTAGGTGTTTAGCTTTTAAATCCTGCAAGTATTATAGTTTTTAAATTCTGCAAGGATGCTATTTTTCTTGAGAGCATTTAGGGAACCATTGAAGTGAGGGAGGAAATTGTTCAAATCTTCTATGTTTGCAAAGGTCTTGCTGACATTAAGAGGGCTAAGTTAAATCTTAGAGCAGGCCTTGTAGAGAAAATAGGGTCGAAGTTGGATCTGAAATATCGCAACAAAATTTGATTTTTTGCCTGATGTGTGAACTCTATTTTTTTTTCAAATACTTCATTTATATCAAGGTTGTGTGGATGTATATACACAAGTGAAATTTTGGGCATATGATCTATACATTCCCTGCACCCTTATAACTATGCATACATTCTTGTAACCTTGCACCTATGTACCCAAGTTTTAGGATTTTGCATTGGGTGTGACATAACACCCTATATACTCTTGCACCTCCATAAATTTTGTAACTTTGTTCACCCTGGACACTTTAGCACCTATGCGCCTCATGCAATTGTACTCTCAAACAACCCTGGACTTGCACATCCTGCAAATCTGTTGCTTGTGTACCCATGGACCTTCCATACATGTTTTGTATAACTTTAAAAATTGTGACTCATGTAGTTTGTAGTGTAATACCCCTCTGTTTTTCCCTTATGATCAAGTAGTGTTTTGTTCTCTTATGTTGTACTTTTTGTTTGTACCTTGACTATGGTACTCGACTTCTATTTGATCGCTATTTATAATGCGACGTTAATGTAATCTTTGATGTGATGGTATTTTAATATGATGTTATCTTATGGCATCTTTTGGATTTACATAAATGGATATTCAAATTAATGATGTTTATGCTTTGGGTTATTTTAGTATGTTATATTTGTTAGTAGTACTATTGTATTGGTGAGGAGGACGGTACCGCATCACTTTCTTGCAAGCGCCCTACGATTCTGATATTTCCTCTTCATGGTGTGTATTTTATGCTGTTCATATTATATGTTGTTGTTTACTTGATTTATAGGTTGACAGGTACATGACATTGACTTCACCTGGTTTCACAGGTTGGAGCATGTTCAATGCCCAACGGTATTCAATTGGGAGAGAGTAGCCAGGTTTCCATGCCAAGTCATCACCCTAGTCATTGTATGTCATCAATTGTTTGTCGGGTTGTGTTGTTTTGATTATCGATCCCTCTCTTCATTATTTAATTGCAAGTTAAATTCAGTGATTTAAATAGCTTAATGTATTTAAGTTGTGGATTAATTTGATCTGGAAATTATGTTGAAATGTAATTGATTTTATTATTAATTTAATTTAATTAATAAATAATTTAATCGTTAATTAAATCTATTTATTAATTAATTAAATTTATGATGTGGGAAGAATTTAATTGTAATTATGCTGAATTTGAAAATAAAGAAAATGCATAAAAGTCAATTTGGGAAATTAAGAATAAAAAAATAAAAATTGAAAAATGATTTAAAAGTCAATTTGAAAGTTTCAATTCAAAATTTGAAGAAAATGAGATATTTTGCATTTTTTGTTTTGAAAATTTTATGACGGTGGTTGTTCAAATTTTAGAGTTTCATCCTTATGTTTGGATTTTGCATCACAATTTTTGGATTATGAAGTTTTGGGAAGAAATTGAAAATGGAAGGGAGGAAGATTGCACCATTTTGGATCTTCTCAACTCAAGAAAAAAACCAGGTTCATGTTATTAAATTCATTTAGATTCTGAAAAATTGATAGATTTAGATATGTTGTTTACAAAATCTCTATTTGGGAATGTATTTCTTCAAGAAAAACTTTGTGTTCTTGGCTGCAAATAATTGTTTGAAAATTATTTGCTTAATTTGAGTTGCAAATCTTAGAATGGAGTAATTTCAATGAATTCATATATGTATATATATATATATATATATTTATTTAAATTTTGTTTTGTGAAGTGAGGTTATGTTGTAAATATAATTTTTAAATTACCCAAAGAAGGGCACGGATTTCCAAAATCTACAAGGTTTTGTATAAAAAAATTAAAAATAAAAATAATAATAATAATAAAAAAAAATTTGTGGGTTGTAGGGGCTGTGGGCTTGACCCACAGTTGCCCATGGGAGGTGCTATGGGGAGCTGCACCCAGAATGCCCCACACGCTCCCCACCTCCTCCGCTGCTTCGCCCGCCGCCATCTCCTTCCACCCGTAGCTATTGTTAACATAGCCGCTATTGCCACCTGTGGTGGCTGGTTGTGCTAAGCACAACCATGCAACCAATGGTGGTGGCCGGCTAGTTAACTGTCGCTACTTGATGAGCAACCTACGACCGGCGCCCTAAAAACCATCATTGCCTCTCCATTCTGCCGCCCCCTGCATAAAACAAAACCGTGGCTGGCCCAGCCATAACCCTAATCCGCGCGCTCGGCCCGAGGTAGCCGCCCCATGACTTTTGGATGGCGCACGACCCGAGGGAGTATAATAAAATAATAGTAAATAAAATAAATATTAATATTAAAGTACTATTTAATAATATTTTATATTATAATCTATAATAATAAAATATTATATTTATATATATTATTTTGAAATAATATTTGTAAATTAGATTTGGTAGATTTAAAATTAAAAATGTATAAGGAAATTATTGTTTTTTTTTCCAATGGCATATTTTAAAGTTTAATTGGGAGAATTAAATATTTGATTTAGAGAATGCATGATTTAAATTTAATTGTGAAATTTAAATTGATGTGTAAGAGACCAGTTATTAATCTAATTTATTTTATAATGATTTATTTTGCAAGGGCAATCGGTTATTTATTTTAAAATGAAATGACCTATGTTATAGTTGGAAATGTCTATTTTATTAAGAGCAAATAGGGAATTAGATATTAGAGTAATTTCTCCCTTATCTGAAAAGATGAATTTTCATTAAGTTTTATCGATGCAATAGATTACTAAAAGTTAATGAGGAATGGATTTAGAATATCCAAAGGTAGTTTATTTCATGTGCCTTCAGTGAATATTCCCTTCATGCTCTTGTTTGAGAAATGGATTAAAGGGTGTTTTATTCATAAGTCTTCCATATTGAATTTTCAGTTCTATGGGTTGTCGTTTTGTGTTTCTCAACCTATTGTGGATTCTCTTGGATAGTGCATGAGGTTGTGTCTATGTTATAACCCGGTTTCACAAACGGGGATGTTTGTACCTCCTTGGTTTAGGAGTGGATTTTGTGAGTTGTGCCTCCTTGTTAGGAGTGAATTTGTTACCTTGTTACCTCCATGTGTTTGGAGAGGGTTTAAACTTATGTTGCCTCCTGAAAAGGAGAGGTTGTGGTATCTTGTTTATTGCACCTTTGTACCCTTGGTGATTGTTTGGTATGTTGTTCTCAAGTAGAGGAGTGGCTTGTAACGGGGGTCGGCACATGAAGTGGTGCTAGGGTAACTCATTGTAAGTGGTGTAACTAAGTAATAACTAAATCAATATACTTAGAAGTTTGGGTAGTACTTCACACTAACAAGATAATTATACCTCACTCATAGACCCAATTGCTCGGTTAGGCTTGAGATGGGTGGGAAGGCTGGTAATGAAAAGGTCACCTATCTTGTCTATATGAAAGGTATTTGATTCTGCATTAGTAAGTATGACAGTTGGGGATTGGTTTGTGGCCACCATCCTTACGATCCGCAGTAGGTAACTCATGATGAGATGTGTGATGACACTCTATCTAGGACAATAGTTGGGTTTTGATTTCATATTAGTATGTATGAGGGTCAAGGACTGGTTGAGGCCACCATCTTGATGATCCACAGTAGGTAGCTCATAATGAGTCATGTGATGGCACTTTGTGTGACCATAGTTGGTCCTTTTTTATTGTGGGTATGTTTTCTGTAACATACCTGATGTGACCATAGTTGGTGTTTGATTATTATGTGTATGGTTCTCATAACATACTTGATCTGCTTTATTTCTGGAATCAATGTGACCATGTCGAGTTGTACTTGTTTGTACTTGCATGGTATTTGAGTTGTACCTTGAGTTGTACTTGTGATGTTCATGTGGTCGGTTGTTTCAGTTTGGTTCAATCTTGTGTTAGCCTATGTCTAGAGGTAGATTGTCTTGACTAGGATTCCTAGTTACTATCTCCTAGCACGGGGGGTGGGCCTTTGGGTTCCACTTGGTTGGGTAGCGTGCACCTAAATCCGTTGGGTTCTTTCTTCATGTTTGTGTGGATGAGACTTCTAGTTGGAGAGCTCATTGGTTTCAGTATCAGTTCTTGCTTTATTTCATTTCAGTTGATTTCGTATTATTTTACCCCTCAGTTGTATTGAGATGGAAGTTGTAAATGTAATCTTATTTATTGGACTTACCTCATTCAAGGAATGAGATTTGTAATCTTATTGTTTACTTGCGATTAATGAAATGGAAATTTATCTTTATGCTTTGATGTAATTCATCTTATTGGAATGTATGTGTTTATATAATTGTGTAAATGAATGTTATGGTTTATATTCATGTTTTTGTTGAGGTTCTATATAACCTTTGTCTCGTAACCTTAAAGGTTGTTGGCATTAGTTAATGAACTTGCTTATTAATTTTTCTTAAACAAAAAAAAATTAGCCTGTTTAAGTAGTTGTTTGCAACTTCCTCTAGGGTTGCGTGGCGGGGTGTTACATGCAGGAACTATTTTTTACAATTACTTTTAATGTTTATCAAGTGGTACGACTTATGATTGTAAACATAGTTTGTTAATTTTATGTGTTCACTAAAATGCTCCCCTTTTCCACTTGTAGGCTACAAATTCATTCGTATTCATGTCTATCAAAACATCATTTTTTTGTGGGCAGCTAACTGAACAATTTCCTCTTATTGTAACTATTAACTACCATGTATTCTAATACATTCTTCAACTGATATGCAAAAAGTAGAACTCATTGACAATATTTGTACAAAGATTAAAAAATTTAAGACATCGTCCAAAAACATGAAGAAATTGTACAAAGACTGAAAAAGTTAACACATTGTCCACAAAAGCATAACCATCTGCAGGAATCAAATTATACAAAAATATAAAATTATATTCATTTTTTAGTTTATTTGTACAAATAAGATATCATTACAGATATCTGATACCTAAAATACACTGTTAATTTTCAAAGTGTGTACATGTGATATGTATAAGAATTAATGTACAGTGAAGATATCTTTACTAGTATTTGATTATGGATATATATTGTTATTGTACAAAGTATGTATATATGAGTTATTAACAAAATTAAGGATATACATCATTTACAAAAAGTAAAAAATTTCAATAATTATCTTCGATGACCCTGTTCGTATTGTTTGTCATAGTACATTTTTTTTTTTAAAGAGAAGAAACCACCTACTTTCCTACATGTTTTATGGAAATATTTTGCACTATCTTTCATTTGTTGTTGTTCTTCTTCAATATCTTGGATAATATTTTGTGAATGTTCAGAAATTGATTTAATTAATTTTCCAATTGGTGTTACAATGTACACATTTTAACCGAAAAATCATGTTCTGAAATTACTATTGGACTTGTTACTAAATTTTTCGTTTCATTTTGGTAACCTTATATATTTTCCATTATAAAAAAAATAACAAATTAAATTATTATTGAAAAATTTACAGAAAACGAAGTAACTTTATTAGCTAAGGAACAAAGTGTATTTTTAAAAAAAAAAATAACTAAAAGAAGATATGCTACTCAAGAAACAATGCTACTTGGAAAATTTTGTCATGTAAAAGCTAAAAGAAGGTAGCAAGTGCCTTTTCTCAAAAAACAGAGAATAAACATCTTTACAACTTAGCAGATGCAGTTAACCGAGTCTTGCCCTAAAAGGATAGGGTGATAGAATTTACCTCTTTTCAAATAGATTTTAGAGAGTAACTAAAGATTTGATGGTCTTCAAAAATACCACTGGTAATTTGAATGTGTATTCTCCACCTCCAATCTACAACTATACATGGTACTATAATTTAAATAAGCTTATAAAATAAACTATAAATGTTTAAAATAATAAACATATGATGTTTCTATGATTGCAAAAAATAATGAAAATTACTACTTGCATCAAGGGCACTACATTAAACTGCTCACATTTGTAACTAAATATTTGGCGTTCTTGTCAATACCCCTACTAATTTCAATGGGTTTGGTCCACCTCCAACCTACAAGTAAACATGATAGTATTGCTATTCTGCTATTTCTTTTAAAAAATGCCCTATCCACACAATATTGTCCAATATTTTAATAATGTTAGATTAAAACACACCATGAAAATATAAGCTAAAAACCTAAAGATAAACTAAATATATTGGCTTCAAAATCCCTTTGTATAATAAAAATATTGTTGAAATCAAAAACATAATTTTTACCACAACTAGGTGAACTTAAATGAAGCAGCTCACTTGGAACACAATAACTAATTAACAAAATCTAGCAGTCCACATCTCTTCACCAATGTTTTCAGCCAAAAAAGTGAAGCATCACAGATTTAATAAAACCAAAAACAAGAAGTTAAACTCACAATGACTACAACTATGAAGAAATAGGTGAAAGCAAAAAAAACTACAAACAAAAACATCAAAAAGGGAAATAAATATGCAAACAACAAATAATAGAAATCCACCCTCCACCATAATAAAAATTTTTGTTTCCCCTAATCCATAGGCGACCACATTCTTCTTCAGTACAAAGCTCCCATAATGCTTTTTTTTTCAGAAAATGAAGGGAATGCACGATGGTTTTATTTTTTTGCTTGTTTCTTCTTACACTAAAAAAATTCGATGGAGGAGATTAAACTAACTATATTGCATTGGTTTTAGTGATCTTTTCATCATCGATTTCATTATTTAGCTTTCCATTCTCAAACAGGACACGCCTTCAATGTAACTATTGTATTCTAAAAAAATAATATTAAGATTAATTTTTATGAAAATTATATATCAAAAGAGAGTTCTTTATGCTATACAAATTTATATATAATTATTAGGTCTTTATATATTTTCACAATATATAAGGTTAATTGATAAAAGTAGAGAAGATCTATAACTTATTATATAAGTGATATATTTTAAGATAAGAAATTTAAATAAATATTTCATTTTTATTATTTAAATTTATTATAGTTTAAATATTTGGATCTAATATGCATTCTTTATTTCCAATCTTGCTTTGAATTTGTAGTTGTAGATTTGAAAATTGTTTAAATAAGTTTTATTCTTATCCTTGAACTTTGAAGTCAAAATTTAATTATGGATGAAAATTGTCACCCTTGTAAATAATTAATATCTATTGACATTAGTATGAAATATTCAAACCAAAAAATGAAGTGTAATGATATTGGCCCAATGTTCACAAATATTATTTTAACCAACATTTATTTTTCAAATACATAAAATTAATAGCCACATAAATTAGATTAAATATGTTTATAAATTTATAGATTTTAAGAATTTTAATAAATAAATAAAAGTATGATAATTTAATAGAACTAGTATATAAATATTCAATAAATCTATCTAATAAATGCTAGATATGATATCAATCTTTAATTATTATACTCATTTACAAGTTATTTTATTTGTATTGTTTATCTTATTTTTTTACTTAATAATTATGGTACATTTTATCTTATTTTAGCTTGAAGGACTATTTTATTACTTCATATTTATTTCATTTTACCTTATTTTAGCTTGAAGGAGTATTTTATTACTTAAGATTTATTTCATTTTACTTTAGAATTATTTTCAAATTATTCAATTTTTATTTGTAAGAGTTATTTTATAAAATTTTATTTTTTAAAATTATATGTGATTATTTTTCGTGTTATGTAGTTATGCTTAATATAAAAATGAGGATAATTAAAATAAGGAAAAATGATAAGATATGGATTATGTTTTTCAAGATTATTTTATATAAATTTATGAAAAAAAATAAGAGAAAGTGTTATTTCTATATTATTTTTTAATCCACCAATCTATCATCACTTATATTCACCAACGAAATAAATAAATATAAATATAAATTTTCATTTGATTTTATATGTTAATTTTTATAATATAATTCTATAGCTCAATTTTTAATATAAAAAAGTTTTTTGTTTTTTAGTAATATTTTTTAATATGTATTGTTACTTTTAATTTAATTGAATATTTTAAGATGATATCTTATATTTGATACTTGTATAACATTTTAAGCATACACAACTTTGTTTTATAATTGTCTAAAATATTTTTAAAACTCCACACATTTTAATTTCTTTAGATATATAAGAGCATCATTTGTTAATAAGTAGTTAAATCTTATATATTTATAGTAACATGTGGTGTTTGTATAATAAATTATTGTTTATTAATTGCATAAAATAGGAAAACATAAATAATACAAACTATAACTTTGAGAAATTATCTAATGTTCGGATGACAAAATTGTATGAATGGTTTCTAAGGTGCAAGAGTATGCAAATACAAGCTAGATTGTGAGTTTATATAGAATTAAGGAGATGATGGAGGTGGAAAATCAACCAATAAAAATTGACTACCAATAATAAACAATATTAAATAAAGTGATGAAAAAGTAAATACTCTATCCTTGGAAATGGTGAAGGCCACTCATCACTTTATCTCCTAATTATTAAATGAGAAACTCACTTTATAATGCTAAGAAATCTTAATAAATGTGTAAGAAAAACCTATTACTAAGGGAAAATAATATATCCCACTAGGAAAATAAAAACTTACACCAACATGCTCCCTCAAGGACAACATAGGAGGATGCAAAATATGATGGATCTTGACAAATGAAGTCATGTTAGGTACCCATACACATATCAAATTCCTGTCAAAGAGGAAGAAGCTCACTCCCTCCCCGCATAAATAGAGAAAGAGAGAGAACACCCCCCAGAATATAGAAAGAAGAATAGAAGGACTAAGTAGCTCCACCAAAGAGATCCAATTGTTGATGCTTGAAACTAGATGTAAAATATGGTCCAAGATCGTCGAACAACATTCCTCCCCTTAGAGAGAAGTAAAACCAAAGGTGTAAGCAAGTTATCTCCCAAGACCTAAAAGAAATATGTAGGAAGAAAACTCAAAATGTATGAAGTCTTTGAACTTGGTGCAAGTGTTCCCATGTTGATGTTGAAAGCTATCACAATAAACTTAGGTTTTCTAGGAAACACTATGCAAAGATGAAAAACTAGAATCTCGTAGAGATTGATGTAGAACACAATCTAGAGACAATGATGGTTTGAAAATAGTTGTGCAATGATTGTCCTGAAAGAGGGGAAATAACCCCTCTAATGTGTCTTCCAAATCTAAAATATGAAACTCCACAAATAATTCTAAAATAGCTATGAAGAAATCATCTCACCAAGCTAAATCTAAAATACTATAGATGTCCTATTGCAACGAATCACTAGAAGCTTTTGAAGAAGCAACACTAGAGTCTATAGTAGCAAAAGATGTAAGGACCAAAGAATTGTCTTCAATGAGAAGACATGTGTCCTCAATAGTTTCATCTAGATCTAAAATGAGGGAATCTACAAGTGAAAAAGATATGTCTAATAGAAATTGGTCTGAATGAATTGAATCCAAAATACATAAATGACCTTGCTTCAATAAATCACTAGACGCCCTCGAAGAAGCATCTCTAAACCCTGAAGTTGCAACAAGTCATGTTGATAGGGGTATCAATGAGTTGATCATCCACACAAGATGCATCCACACTATGTGAGGCAACATAAGTCTCAATATCGTCCACAATAGTGTGGTTCATCACTTTTAAATAAAAATCCAATATCTCTATAGATCATATTTAATAATATAAACTTAAATCTTACATTTAAATACTAAATTTTATAAATAAATACTATAATATTTTGAAAATCATTTATTAAAATAAAATGAACTACCTAATCTCCATAAACAACGTTTTGTTTGCTATGAGAGGAGGGGAAATTCTAATAATAAAATTGTTGAAAAAGAGCAAAGAGTACCCAAAGAATTAGTGACTAATAAACCTATTATAAGGTTTGGTCAAATCCTCCTTCCCAAATAGTTTATCATACATCCATCGAAGCTAGGGCGCAGCCTAAGTATACATTACTCCATCAGATGGCAATTGGAATTTTGGTATGTACTATTTTAAATTGGTGGGCCTGTTTAACCTTTAATAGATTCGATTCTCATTGAGTATAAGCAGTCATTTTCTACATTGGAATATGTGGAATTTAACAAAAGAGATCAAATGAAAACAACTATAATGGACATGACATGGTGCCAAGAGTCCTTTCAACTTCAAATTCCCTTACTATCTTACTTCAATAATATTGTCGTTTCATTCTACTGAAAAGCATTCAATGCACATTGTCATTTCAAATAGTGGGTGGGGTTGACCAATGAAGATTAAATTCCACTCCCTAATAACTAACTTATTTTCCTTAAAGTCGGTATTTTCATTGACCAAAACATATGGGTTGGAGAAAAAGAGTCATACAACTTGTAAAGAGCATATCCATGCAAATGCTGTTATAGTTCTAATTTTATTCTTAGAATATTTTTAATTAAGATTATATATCAAATGAAAACTTTTAGATGTATATATTTAAATATAATTCTTATTTTTAGTCGTATATTTATATATAATTATTAGTTTTTATATTTTGTTTTATTCATTTTTTTTTTATATGTAATGATTAGTATATAAGTTTAAAGTCATGATATTTTCATTGTCTATAAGATAAATTCATAAAAATAGAGAAGATTTACAACTTAATATATAATTGATATTTTTTTATAAAAAAATAAATTATTTCATTTTTTATTAAATTTTTAAAGATCTAGATGTAATATGTAGATTTTCTATTTTCAATCATTTTTTTAATTTGTAGATGTAGATTTGACCTTTATTTAAATCATTAACTTGGACTTCTATCATTGAAGATAAAATTTAATTATGGATCAAAATTGCCCCCTTGTAAATAGTCAATATTTATTGACATTAGCATGATATCTTCAAACCAAAAGGTGGAGTGTAACAATATGACACAATGTTCACTAAAATTATTTAAAGCCAATATTTATCTTTTAAAGAAAAGAAATGAATGGGGCCCTATGCAAGTCGTGCCCTGCATGAGGTCATCTCCTTGTTGCATGTTTCTATGTGCTGGTAGGAGGTTGTGTTCTTTCTTGTTGTTGTGGTCGAAATGTGTGTTGCATGAGGGGTTGGTTGTTTCGGGTTGCCGGCTGGGGTTGAGGTCGGCCTTCCTCTTTCTTTGTGGTTGCGGTTAATCTTCTTTTGTTCTGATCTCTTCTACATTGCTTTGTTTTTCTATTTGGGGCTAAAGAGGTGGTGCGGTGTGGGGGAACTGGGTGGTGGAAGCGATGTGGGAAGGGTTTGGTGGAAACAGAGTGGGCTATGTGTAGGGGTTCGGTGTGGGGATATGGCAGAGGCTTCCACAAGACTAGTGATTGTTGCGGCAAAGCCATCTAAGGAATTTTTGACAACTATGCATTCTCAGAAGATGGATTCGTCCTTTGTGGGAAAGACCTCTAAGCTCAAGAAAGTAAACGGTTGCTTTTCGTGGAGTCAAGATCACCATGTTCTAGTTATTTCTCCTAGATTGCTTTAGGAGGACATAGATTATTGGAGCCAACATGTTCTGATCTGTAAGTTCTTGGGTATTCGTGTCCCTCTCTCGATGTTAGTGTCTTGGATTCATCGAACCTGGCAGGTTGAAGGTGATTTTGATCTTTTGGTGGCTACGAATGGCTATTTTATGGTTGATTTTTCTTGCATCTCGAACTCTAATCGTGTTTTTGAGGGAGGGCCATATTTTTACAATCATGTTCACTTGTTCATTAAGCCCTGGCATGGAGGTTTTAATGCGAAAGAGAATCTTCCTACATGGGTTCCTATTTGGATCTGTCTTCCAAGTTTGCCATTGCAATTTTGGAGGGAGGATATTCTGCACCGAATTGTGGCTTTGTTGGGGAAGCTGATTACCATTATTCTGAATAATTTGGATAAAAATGTATTCTCTTATGCACACATTTGTGTTCAAATTGATTTAAATAACCCTCTTCCAGATTCTTTGGAAATTCTTATTGGCATTGCCTTGTGGATTCAACCGCTAGATTATGAGTCCCTCCCTTTTTGTTGTCACTTCTATCATGAGTATGGACATCTTTAGCGCCAATGTCCTTGGGCACCCAAAGCGGTGATGACTTCTTTTTTTCCTTCTTTTGGGCATTCAATGGAAAAGGGGGATAAAGGCAAGGCACCTGTGGGTGAGGGTGGGCCTGATAAGGATGTCTTTATTCTTGTTAAGTAGAGAAATAAACAGAGGGTTCATAAGAGGACATATAATGAAAGACAAAGTGATCAGTGTTTCAATCGGTTTGAGGTCCTAGATAATTAGGCTTTGGAGGAAGGGATTCCTATGAAGATTTCTTTTAGGGCCACTGGTATGGATATTAGCCTAGATATAGGGCTAGAGGAGGAAATTGTTGTTCAAAATATTTCTCTAGCATTGGAGTAGGGGATTTTTGAGCCTCCTGGGGCCTCTGCAGATGTGGAGGATGATATTTTTTTAGCAGATTTAGCTAAGGTGGTATTCTCTTCAGGTAAAGTCGGGGATCATCTCCTACTTCAAGGGTGTTGCAATTCCCTCTCAAGAAGAGGCATTTTGAAAATTCTTCGAAAGTTGGTCATAAGAAAGATGTGGACAAGCTTAAATCTACTAGGGATCTATTGGTGGAATCCGGTTATGTTAAGAGCCTTGAGGACCACTTCTCTCAACCTTCCTCATGATTATTCTCTCATGGAATGCAAGGGGGTTTAATAGCACCTCCCATCAAAAGGATATTCAAGATTTGATTATTGTTCATTTTCCATATATATTTTGTGTTTAGGAAACTAAGCTTTGGGTGGAACTCATGCTTCAACATTCTCCCCATATTTTTTTTTTGGCTAGTGTTAGTGTATTGGGTCTAGGGGAACCTCTGGAGGTCTAGCACTTTTTTGGGATCCTCGTAAGGTTGTTCCTCATTGGTGGATTTCAAGCCAGTCTGCTATTTCTATGGTGGCTTTAGTTTTGGAATTTGGCGAGACTATTTTGGTTAGTAATGTTTATGCTTTGATTGACATCCATGGTCAAATCCAGCTTTGGGCTCATATCAAGTATGTTAGGTCTTGTGCACCCTTGTTGCCTTGGATCTTAGCTAGTGATTTCAATTTTGTGTTGAGCTTGGAGGAGAAAAGGGGAGGGTTGCCTAGGCTTGGTCCTACTTCAGATCTCTTTTGGACTAATATGGAATCTCTTTCTCTAGTGGATGTTAAAACCTTTTACAAAATATTCACTTGGAATAATAGATGGAGTGTGCCTGAAGCGATTTCACGGCAGCTAGATCTATTCCTTGTCTCTCGCTCTTGGTTTAGAGATAGCTTGGTCATTTGCTCTGAGATTCTTGACTGGTGTGGCTCTAATCATTGGCCAATTAATTTTTTAGCTTCAACTTTCCCAAATCCAAAGAACCCAACTTTCAAATTCCATCTTATGTGGCTGCGTGATTTGTCTTTGGGTTATCTTGTTTCTCACTGGTGGAGGGATGGTGCCCCTGCATATGGTACAACTATGTATTCTCTAGTCAAGAAGCTACAATATGTCAAGTATCATCTTAAGCGATGGAATAGTTCATGTTTTGGTAATTTTTGGGCCAAGAAAAGAGAAGCATAGGATTGCCTTGTTGCTATTACTCACCAGATTCAAGATTTGCGATTCTCAAAGGCTCTTGTGCATGCTGAGGCCCACAATCTGAATTTGGTGGAGGAGTGGGAGCTTCATGAGGAGATTTTATGGAAACAAAAGGTTGGGATTGATTGGCTACAAGAGGGTGACAAGAATATTGCATTTTTCCATCATTCGGTGCAAGATCATAAGAATAAGTGTTTTATTTCTTCTCTTGTTAACTATGAGGTTCTTTTGATCTCTTCAATATAGGATTTTTCTAGAGAGGCTTGTCAGTTCTACTCTAATCTGTTCACTGAGGATTCACTTCTTATAGCTCCTAGGGTTATCCCACAAAGTTGGTTTACAATTTCTGAGAGGAACTGATTTTTCCTAAAATAACATATTTTTAGAAAATTTAATGATTTTAGCCTTTAAAAGTTCCATTTTAAGGATTCCAATTGAAGAGGGTTTGATCAAACCACCTTAGATCAAACCCCCTTGCATATAACCTCGCTAGTTTTAAACCATATCTATAAATGAGTCTCCTTTACACCTATCAAAATGCTGATAAAAATTCACTTTTGATTTAGCTTTTAGGGGATAAAATGAATTCATTTAAAATTTATTTAAAATGATTATGGTAGTCCTTGAAATGAGCTATCCCATTAATATAATTTTAATATGTTTTTGTTTTATTATGTTTGTGTTTTTTTAGTTTTATTAAACATAGGTTTTTCACCGAAAATCAAGGTCTCTGTTTTTGACATGTGGAAAAATAGAAAATTATCAAAATATTTTTTAAAAAAATATGTTCGTGCTAGATATTGATGTCCTTGATCCATTAAAAAAATTAAATTGAATTTTGATACATACAGAAAAATTTATGTTGTATACAGTCTGCCTATGTTTGAATTGCAATTGGTTTGATTTCGAAACTCTATTAAGAAAAAAATATTCAATAAAAAACTATGAGATGAAATGAAAGTGCTAGATATCATATTTACAAATCTAAATTCAAAAAAAAATAGAATTTTATCCTTTATACAAAAAAAGTTATGTTGTATACGGTGAGCGTCACTTTTTAAAAATGTTGTTTTTTGAAAAAAAATAGTTTTCGTGGGAGATAGAAAAAGAAGTGCAATCTTATTCCAAAATTTCGAATAAAAATATTTTTAGAATCTATAGACAAAATTTGATGAGACTCTATTTTGCATCATCTTCAAATTCCTCACGGTTTAGCCACTATAGGTTCGCGAATGCGAAGATTTAGTTAAAAATAATAATTTCAGTGTCCAATTTGGCCAAAAATTGTAAACCACTATTGTATAAGTGTTCAAGAGGCTGATAAGAATATGGTCCTTCCTTGCATTCCTTCTTTAATTTCTAATGAGTTGAATGCTTCTCTTATTCGTCCAATGAATTTTTCGGAAGTGGAGGACGTTTTGTTTGTGATTAATAAGGCGGAAGCTCTTGGCCCTAATGGTTTCCTAGTTGGGTTTCTCTAGGATTTTTGGGATGTTTTGAAGTTGGATTTGTTGGAGGTGGTTCAAGAGTCTCTTCATAGTAAGCACATGCTAAATGCTCTAAATGCTAATTTTTTGGTTCTCATTCCTAAGGAGGAAGGTGCTGACAGGCTTGATCTCTTTAGAACTATTGTGCTCTGTAATGTGGTGTACAAGATTATTACAAAATTGATTGCTCAGAGGCTTAAATCATTTTTGCATGTGATCATTTTAGAGGAGCAAGGCAACTTTGTGGTAGGGTGTCAAATTTTGGATGGGGTGGTGGTTGTGTATAAAGTCATTCATTCCATGGATCTCTCAAGATAGGTCTATGTTTATCAAATTGGATATGGAAAAAGTTTATGATAGAGTTAAATGGAGTTTTCTTTAGAATATTTTGTTGGCCTTTTATTTTTCTTTTGATTGGGTGAGCTGGATATTGAGCTACGTGACCTCTTCCTCTTTTTCAGTTATTGTGAATTGGGAACCTTCTGAGATTTTTGGGGCTACTAGGTGCCTTCATCAGGGAGATCCACTCTCTCCTTATTTTTTTATTATTATGGCAGAGGGGTTGGTTCGGCTTGTTAAATATTGGGTTTCACAAGGATTGAGTCATGGGTGGCAGTGAGGGATGGGCTTACCTACACTTTCTCATCTCCAATTTGTGGATGACACCTCTCTTATGGGACTAGCTCATATTAGGGACTTTGAATCCTTCAAGAAATCTTTGGACATCTACCTTGTAGCTTTGGGCCAAAAAGTCAATGAGCAAAAATCTTATATCTTCTTCTTTAATACTCCTCAGGCTATCTAGTGGTGGATTGCAGCTATTTTGCGGTTTCAAATTGGGTCTCTTCCTTTTGTCTATTTGGGTATTCCTCTTGCTATTGGTCGTCAACCCAGGTCCTCCTCGTAGTTTTTTCTTGATAAGCTTAGGCAGAAGGTTACTCATTGGACTCATCATTGGCTATCTATCGCTGCTAGAGTGACTCTTCTCAAGTCTATTATCTAGGCCCTTCCCATCTACACATGGTTTTTTCAAGCAACACCACTATATTTCCTTAAGGAATTTGAAGCTATTTCACATCAATTTATCTGCAGTGATAATTTGTTGTCTTCAAATTCGAGCCTTGTTAAGTGGGAATCTATGTGTAGACCAAAGGAAGAGGGTGGTCTTGGTTTACGCTCTGCTATTTTGAATGGGAAAGCTCTTGGTGCCAAGCGTTACTAGCAATGGTGTACCAATCAAAATCAGTTATAAGCTTGTATTCTTGACCATAAATATGTTCGGGGTGTCGTTTCTTTTGAGGTTCCTCGCTATCCTCTAGAAGGGAGTGGTTCTATGATTTGGCATACTTTGAAAGTGGGGGCGGAGTTGATTAAGTGTGTGATTTTTTGGATCTGTCATTTGGGGTCACAGGCTCTTTTTTGGTCAGATTCTTGGGATGGTCACCCTCCCATTCTCTCTTCTTTTCCTCACCTCTAGTTCCTTTGTGATGTTTTTATTACGGTTGGTTGGGATACCATGGTGCATTATAAGGTGGCACATCATGGTGGTTTGATTGTAAGTTTTTGTTGGAAGCATCTTTTAGAGTGGCCACCTAGAGGGTCTGAGGGGGATAGGTGTGAGCTTTTCCAGCTTTAGGATTTCCATGCTTGTAATTCTTTGAGGGGACTTGATGTCTTTGCTTGGGATGGTTCAGATTTGCCTGGAAAGTACTTTGTGGTGGTTGGTTATAATCAGTTGGGTAGGTAGTTGTTTAAGGACATTGAGGTCTCTTGGTAGCAGAAAGTTTGGAACAAATTGTCATTGCCCAAGTGCAACTTCTTTATGTAGTTAGTGGCTCAAAACCAGTGTGTTACTTGGGATAATTTATATATGTGTTTTTTTCAAGGCCCCTCTATGTGTGTTCACTGCCATGGTTGTGAAGAGAGTGTCTCCCATCTCTTCTTCTAATGTTTCTATGCTAGGGAGACTTGGCATTTCCAGTGGAGGGTGTGGAATACGACCTGCTGGCATGCTTCCTCATTGGTGGAGTTTGGGGAATGGTGCGGCAAGGCCCCTATTTCTACCTCCTTTCTTTAGGATTCTTGGGCTCTTCAGCCATCCTTTATTTCTAGAACCTATGGTTGGAGAGGAATAGGCGAATTTTTTCAAGATTCGTTGTTGATGGCCCCTCACCTATGGTGGAAAATTCTACATTATTTAGGGGAAACTATTGCAGCTAAGTGTGATATGACTGTGCTGGTGGACCCTTCTCATGTTGGTTGTTGTAATCATCTTCATCTTCCTCCTCCACAATGACAACTCATACACAAGAGATGTAGACATCCTACCTAAAAGGTGAATAGGGAGGGAAGATGGACCCCTCCTCCTCATGAAATCCTAAAAAATCAACTCAGATTGCTCTTCTCATGGTCATCCGGGTCATGCTGGCATTGGGGGTGTTGGTCAGGATAGCTCTAGAGATGTTTAGTTTATCTTCTCTATTTATAAGGGTTTTCATAATAATAATTTAATGGAGGCTCATGCCATTTTATTGGCTATGGAGCGGGACATTCAATTCAGATGGCGAAGGATCATATGTGAGTCTTACTCCCAGGTTGTGGTGAACTTGTTGAATAAGCAACATTTAGATGGTGTGAGTTGGTAGTTGGCTTTGATTTTTGAAAAAATTCTTACTCTTTGTGCTTCTATGGAGGATATTACCTTAACTCATATTCCTAGAGAATGGAATGGTGTTGTTGATTATTTGGCTAAATGGGCTTCTAATCATATTCATGATTAGAATTTAGTGGATAAGGGTAAACTACCCTCGAATTTGTCTCAACATTTGGATCTCTTGGTGGAGCTTGATAGGGCTATTTAATACCCTTTCTTTGTAACTAGTTCTTGGTTTAATATAAAAATTACCCCTCCTTGATGTTAAATAAAAAATTAATTCCCATACAAATAAAATTAAGTATATATAAATTTTTGAGTTTTAGGAATTCAAAATAAAAATTTAAAATATGATAATTTAATAGAACTACTATAAATAGATTCAGTAAATCTATCTAAAAAATGCAAAGATATCAATCTTTAGTTACGTACTCATTTACAAGTTATTTTATTTTGTTTGCATGATTTGTTTAATTTTATACTTAATAATTATCGTATATATTACCTTATTTTAATTTGATAAGGATACTTCAATTTACTTAAGCTTTATTTTATTCTATTTTAGAATTATTTTTAACTTATTTTATTTATATTTGTAAGGGTTATTTTATAGAACTTTATTTTTTTAGATACTTGTGACCTATAAATATGTTTTGTAAATATTTTCATGTCATATTATTATTCTTAACATAAAATCAAAGTTCATTTTTTAAATATTTTAATGTCATATTATTATTCTTAACATAAAACAAAATTTAATTATAAAATAAAGAAAAATCATAAGATAAGGATTGAATTTTATAAATCTATCTTTTATAGAAATTTATGCAGTAAAGAAAAGATAATTGCTACCATTATATAATTTTTAAAACTTGTCATTCTATCATCACTTATATTCACAAAATAAATATGTAAGTTTTTAAATATAATTCTATAGCTCATTTTTAATATAAATAAGTTAATTTTCTCATATTAATAAAAAAATTATAATGTATTGTCACTTTTGGTTTTATTAAGTATTTTAAGATAGATATCTTATATTTAAAAGTTGTAAAATGTTTTGAAGGATAAATATTTTTTTGTTATAAATATCTAAAATATTCAAAAACATGAACATATTTTAACATCCTTAGATATATAAAAATACCATTTTTAATAAGTGGTAAATTTATATATTTATATTATCAATCTGATAGTTATATATGAAATTATTATTCATTAATTACTACAAATACAAAATACACAATATACTTATAATAACATGTGATATTTGCTTAAGATACTATTCTTTAATAATTACCAATACTCAGTGCATAATATTAGTTTAGAAGTATGCACATATTATATAATATAATAGGTTTTTATGCATGGTCGTATTTCAAAACAACATTATTATAAACCATTTAAAATAAAAATGGATTAAAGGAATTGAGCCTTATGCTTGATACATAAGTTTTAATCTATGTTTCTATATATTTAAGTCTTAATTTTTATAAAAATATATTAGCTTCATGAAAAATTCAATATAGCAGTTTTTGAATAGATGTATTTATGATATCAACACTAGTTAATTATATATTATGCATCTTTCAATTTTTCTTGAGTCTATTTAATTTGTGCATATCATTAAATTTAGTCAACGGATTTAACTAAAGAAAAAATCTTTAGAAAAATAAATGATATCTATAGATACCACCAATTTTTAGTACATAAATGAGTATATTTTTTAAGGCTAATAATGTGTTGGAAAAATCTATAGATTTGGGTCAAATATACATGTGTATTGGTCTATTTAAAAGCTACAAAAGTGACAACATAAATGATAGGTCAAGGTCAACATTTATATAGTCTTACAATAAACAAAAAATTAAAGCAATAAGAAAAAAACTACTTAACAAATATAGTTTGAATCTTTGGTTAGAGAGTCTAAAGACTCATAGATAGTCTTCTCCTTCATGTTTATATAATAAATACTATAGGGACATGAGATGAGTTGAATTATAATGTATAATTTAATATTTATAATCTTTAAATTATTAGTTATTTCAAATATGTAACAAAATTTATAGGACATGTGATGCATTGAACTATGATGTATAATTTAATCTTTTTAAGATTTAGTACATGTTGAGTTTAATTATATTTTTTTATTTAATAAAAATAAATATTATATGATAACTTAAAAAGAATTAAAATCTTGGAGGATCATATAATGATCCCAAAAAAATTATAAGGCTTATCAATAATGATGGAAAGGTACTCTAAAATAGGTGTTAAACTAAACCCCATCTAGGTTCATTATGACAACTAGCATGACTTCATTAGCACAAAGATAAATTACCTTCTCCCACCTATTTACAATTTTGTTTTACTTGGGGTGATGGGCGTAGCTCAATTGGCTAAACCACCTTGTTGTAGGAAAGAGGTCATGAGGTCTATTCTCCCCACCATCCCCGTAGTACCGGAGGGTGTGTTGTGCTAGCACCACCGTTCATGTGAAAAAGGTTTACCTAGCACACTGCACTTTATAGGGGGACAGATACCCGATAGATTCCTATAGTCTAAAAAAGAAAAGTTTGTTTTACCTACGACCATTAATAGAAACTAGTGCTTCTAGAGTCTTCCTCACAACCATCCTCTTTTTGAAGTGCCTAGCGAGATGGGAGGTGACCAGGTTTAATAAGAACCCACCTCATGCAAAATTTGGAAGAAGGATAAAGATTTGTGGACTATATTATAGAGAGGAAAGTTTATCTCTTATATTGAGGCAATGATAGGTCATGACTGTAATCTTTCCATGGAGATTACAAGCTCATAGAAGGATGAAAATATTGAATTGAAGGCCCTTTCTTTCAATGAAACTATGGAGCTTATCTCAGAGGAAAATAGGACCCCCCTTGATAGGGCTTGCAACCCTAGAATTTTGAAAGGTCAATATCAGAAAGACATGGAAAAAATCCTCAAAAGGGGAAAATTTTTAACTACCTCCAAAATGGGTTTAATAGGTCTAATGATCTTCCTAGAGTTTGGAGAAACATGGATGAAGTTCTCATGAGATACATCACCCTAGAAGGTAGGTTCAAACACTTTCATTCTCATCTTTTTCCAATGCTTAACCACTTTTGAGATAACATTAGATGAATTTTTCTTTTTGGATTATGTCATCTCTTGAGAAATTGGTCAAGGTAACTCAGGACAAGGGGAAACAATTTCACATTCACCAAGGCCTATTCTTCAATATAGACCATTATAAGGTGGCCCATTCCCTATCCATTTTCTTTGTTGTAAGAAAGAGTATCCCTTCCCAACCTCTATTTGTTGAGCCTTTGAATGCTATTCATTCTACCCCAAGCCCTGTACATTTTTGAACATTGAGATCTCATCAAAGAATCACCAGGTCAAACCCTCCTCAAGCCTCAAAATATATGTCCCCTTTTCTAGAGAACCCCACCCCTTCTTATATGAAAAATGTGTCTTTTTCTAAGCCTTGATATTTCTATTTTGAAAAATTCTAATGATTTATGGCACCTCACTGCTAAGGATTCTCCTAAGGGCTATCCTTCTTGGGAAGACTCTTATTTTGTTTCTCCCCCTAGGGTGTTACCACAATAATGGGTTACACTTTTTTGGACATCCTGATTTCTGGTGAAATCACACATTTTTAGAAAATATAATGATTTAAGCCTTAAAAAGGTTTCATTTAAAGGATTTTAACTGAATATGGTTTGATAAAAGCCACTTATATCAAACCCCCTTGGATAGAAACCCACTAGTTTTAAACCATACCTATAATGGAGTCTCCTCTACACCTATCAAAATGCTGATAGAAAAACCACTTTTGATTTACCTTTTGGGGGATCCAATTAATTTATTTAAAATTTATCTTTTGTAAACATGTAGTTCTTATTATAAGCTTCCCAAAAAGTATAATTTTAAGTATATTTAATTTTATTATTATATTTATTTTTTATTTGTTGTGAATGTAGGTTTTTAAATGAACATCGAGGTCTTTGTTTCACACTTACGAGAAAATAAGAAAAGAGAGAGAAAAAATTCTAAAAAATACATGTACACTAGATATTGAATTCTTTATTGTGGAAAAAAAGAATAAGTTAATTCAAATGCATACAAAAAATGTTATGCAGCTGAAAGTATAATATTTCCAAATTATAATTACTCTGACTTAGAAAATTTATTAAAATATATATATGCAACAAAAAATTATGAAAACATATTCATCCACTAGATATTGGTGTGAAAAAACTACATTTAAAAATTTAGAATTTTATCCTTTCTATAAAAAAAAGTTATGCAGCTGAAAGTAAACATCACTTTTTGAAAATGTTGTTTCCTAGAAAAAATAGGTTGATAAAAATTACATAAAAGGATTCACAATTTATTTTTTTTGTTAAATATAACTAGAATCTACACATAAACTCTCACAAATCATTATTTTTCTTCATCCTCAAATTCTTAATGGTTTAGCTTCTATAGGTGTAAGAAAGTGAAGATCTAGTGAAAAATGTTGATTTCAGTCTCAAGTTTGGCCAAAAAGTGTAACCCATTATTGTGGGATTACATCCTAGTTCCCCTTAGAACATTAACCCTACCAACCCCATAAACTCCCCCATCCTTAATGTAATCCTGGAGCATGTGCCTAATGTCTCTCAGATGGAAGCTATTATTTGTGTTAATTGTACTCCTTTGAGGTTGAAAATTAATGAATTAGGTGAAGAAGTAAACATCTAAAATGATATCATGAACTTGTTGCTTTCCTAATTGTATATTGCAAAAAATAAGGTGCAAAATTTGGAGATGAAGGTGTTCAACAAAAAGTAGGATTAGCTGGGAGAATTTGAGGATGAGGGCCATTTTAACATTTTCTCAACCCTTGCAAAGACCTTTTGGAAATGGGATAAATTGGAGATAGAGGTGGAGGAGCTTAAGTTTACAATGGGGACTTCAATGGTGTGTCACCAAAAAGTGTATACCTAGACACTTTTCATTCATTTGGACCTTGGCCTATGATCTTGGACCCTTTTCAACCCATTTTCAAACATTTACAAGCCTTTTGATGAAGTGTTGTAGAGTGTTGTAAAACATTTTCATGCTCTCCTAGGATTGTCATCACTTAATGAACCCTTAATGACCCCTTAATCCTCATATATGTCCTATATTAGTGAGTTTTCAAAAGACAATCTTGACAAACACAAATAATTACATTTTAATTACCGAAAAATAGTGTAGAATTCCTAGGTGGAATAGGTTGCCACCATGGGTGACCTAGTCCCACGTGGCTTAAAATAAAATTTTAAGTTAATATCTGTTGGGATTTGGGTCTCTAAACCCCTAAGGTTGATCAATATGAAGTTATTTCAGGAAAGTTAGGGCACAAATTGCATAAATAGACTCGAAAACCCTAATTTCTCGTTATGCACCACTCATTTTCACCTCTCCTCTCAATCTCTCTTCTCTCCTTCTCGTCAAACCAACTACGGTTTCATCTTCTAAGTCAACAAGACACCATTTCTAAAGCATTCAAGGGTTGATTGTTGCAAAAACACTAGATCTCTCTTTAAGGGAAGGTAACTAACTCCATCACTCCATTGTTTCATATTCATTATTTGTATTTTCTATTGTTTTTGGTTTAGTTACCTAAAAGGGGTTTGACCAAGGCCAACCCCTAATTCCTAACAATCAACAATTTTCTCTTTCTTGTCTTGTGTGATTGTAGGTTCAAGTACTTTGAAAATACTTGAAGGCATTGAAGACTTGTTGAAGACCAACCCTTGCATGCAAGGTCACATCATCCACCAAAAATCACTCTCAGACCTAGATACCAAAGTTTCAGAAGCGGGAAACTATGAAGAACTAGGGTGCAAACCTATTGCTTCTGTTTCTTCTTTGGAAACTCCAAAAATCTTGAAGAAAACGAAGTCGCCAAGAATGGCGACCTAGTCCTCTAGATAGGCCATTTTTTGAATTTAACATTTCCTGACAACCATTTGGTAGAAATGCGCTCCAGACCAGTTTTCAAGAATTTGCCAGAAAAAGGACTAGATCGCCTAGCTTGGCACAAGTGTCCCTTTCGGCCTCAACATCAAATTCAGCAGTATTTCCAAAATCTACAAGGTTTTAATTGCATATCTTTCTCATCCCTAACTTTCTATAATAGTTTAGTTTATATTTCTTAGGTTATTTTGTATATATCTGCATATCTTATGTGTTTTCTAGCACTTCACATTTCATAGTTTATTTCCTTCAATAGTTAGCTTCTATTGTCTATTCATAATAGTTAGGGCACTTCACACACATCACATTAAGCCCCTAACCCCATTATTTTAATGAACACCCAAAAACCCCAAAGACCATTAAGGTGAAAGAGATTCCATTCACTCAAAAGATAACTTCTAGGGTGAAAAACCCTAGAAGCTCATTAGGGAATCCTCTTTCCATTCTTTGTGTCTTTTTTTTTGGTGGTTCATTTTCATGAACCTGATTTCCTTACACCCTTACTTTTTGGTTTAGAGTCCATCATTATCCTAGGATTAGCTTGCATTGCATATTACATTAGTAGAAGTTGCATCCTAGGGTTTCAAAATTTGCATTAGTGAAAATTGGATGTAGGTTGCATTTTTGCACTTAATTCATTATCAACTATCTGAAATTTTGCATTTTCCTTTTAGACCTAAACTGCACAACATAGAAACCACGTCCACCATCCCAAAACTCTTGTAAAATCTCAAAAAAATCATTAGGAGGACTAGGTCGCCATCCTACATGACCTAGTCCCTTCAGGGTTCTAAAACTACCCTTTACAAAGCTGAAATCCCTTTCTTTGGGATTTTGTTTTGTGAAATTACCTAGTATCTATAGGTTGTGTTTCTGTTAACTGTATTTTATCGAAATTAGCATAAATTAGCTCATTTCAAGCTTTGTAAATTTTCAGTTTTGCATTTATAGACTTTCATTTTTAGATCATTGACAATGTAATCAGTAAATTGCCTTCTTTGTCATTTGAAAATTGTATTTCCTTTTAAGTCTTTAAATTGCATTGTAAATTCTTCAAACATATTTGCATTTTTATTTTTTCTTTATATTTTTTGTAAACTATTCAAACATGTTAAAATTTCATTCCATACGTTCCCTCATTATGAGTGTCTAGCGGATGAAAACACTAACACTTTTCCTACACTTACCCCCGCTTCTATCTCTCCTATTTGTGAGAATGATACGTTAGAAGAAAATACAAACTTAGATAATCATAATTATCACATTTTTTATTCTCATGATACCTCTCCTTTTAGTGACAAAGGTATCTTGGAAAATGAAGGTATAATCATTGAACATCATGATGGTCTTGTTTGTTCTTCTCCTCATTCCCTTTTGGATGATAGTACAACCACAAAAGAGAAATTAATTGCCACCACTCTACCTAGTCTCCCTTCATATCTGAATACTTCCCCTCTTTCTGACAATTCTTTAGTGAATAAGGATATCATCAAAACCAATCATGAAAAACACCTTTGTGTGAAGCATATATTGGTTTCAAGGCATCCAATGATTGAGAGCTCTAACCTTATTTCCCTCTTTCCTCATGTTCCTAACATTTGGAAGGGCCTACTTGAACAACACAATCCAATCATAGACATGCAAGAGACTCATCCTTTTCCTTCCCTTGATGACCATCGCATTTTTTGGGAAACCATGCCATGTGATGAACCTCTTGATTATCTTTATCTTAATAGGGTTGCTATTATCGGATGAAAGAATGATACATTTTTTTATAACCTAGAGACCTCTCCTCCTCATCCCACCCATGCTCATCCCATCAATTATCCTTCCCCTACTTATGATGAGGTCATTTTAGAAGAACCAATCCTTGTATATCATGAACATATGGCTTATAGTTCTCCTAAAATCTCTCCTCCTAGGGAGGATATAATGATGCAATCCAAGGATAACATTGACTCTCCTTCCCAAGGGGATGTTAATATTATTCAACCTCAACTCATCCTTTACCCTCCTTCACCCAAACCCACACCTGAATTCACCCTCTACCACCTACCCCTAATGTGTTGTACCAACCGAGTCCTAATTCCCTTGCTCATACACATTATACCTGTAACAACCCACATTCCCAACCATCACCCTCCACTCCCTTACCTTTACCTAATCCTCCCATATTACCTGGTGCCCCTTCCTTCAATTCATTCCTTAGTGAGTATGACCTTGTTGACTAGCTCAGGAATATTCCTACTAAGATATCCTTATGGGACCTTATTCAAGTCTCCCCTCACTATCACAATATGATGTAGGAAGCCCTACAACAAGTTCCTATCCCTTATAGTGAGCCATAAAATGACATAGAAACTATTATTCATGGGATAAATGCTGACCATTTTTTTCACCAAAGTGACATCCCTCCTTTGGATGTGCAAAAAAAAAATGAAGCTTTCATGATAATACCTCAATACAAAAAAAAAGGGATCAAGAGAACTATTGTAGATACTGGCTCTACTCTTAATGTCTGTAGTGTGATCCTTTTGGATAGACTTGGAATAGATACATCCTACATCCAACCCGATTCTCTCTTTGTCAAGGGATTTGAAAATGTATCTAGGAAATTGCTCGGTGTGATCACTATCCCTCTTACAGTTGGAATGGCCATATTGAACAAAACCATCCATGTTATGCCTCACGAGGTTTCATATAATATTCTCTTAGGAAAACCATGGATTCATGCAATGAATGGTGTGCCTTCCACTCTTCATCACAAGATGAATTGCATCTATAATAGCAAAGAGTACACACTCGATGTTGATCCTGAACCCAACAGTTCCTTAAACATTGAAAAATCCAAAGAGAATCACTTTCACACTTAACATGAACCACCCAAGTGGAACCCACACATGCAAATAATGAACAACATCTTGAACCAATCACCAAGCTCTTAGATGATGAGTGGGGTTCCTTAGACTTCACGCCTCGCTTAATGGGAGAATCTAAGATCATACACCAAGACTCTAACAAGGAAAATGTATTCTTGTCCACACAAGACTTGAGTGATCCTTCCAAAGAATCCACCTCAACTACTTAAACCAAAGTAGCACATGATGAACAATCACCCAGTCCAAAAAAGATGAAAAATATTTATGGTAAAGGCTATGATATCATGAAAAAACTTGGCTATAGTGGACAAGGTTGTGGTGCTAACAAGCAAGGTATCTGCAACCCTATACAACCTATCACACAAACATCTAATCATGGTCTTGGATTTTTTCCTCTAATTGAGACCATCCAACCTCCCTCCCACGCTAAATTTATCCCTAATAAAACTTCTACCCCTATCTTCCAACGTGATCCTTTGAAACCAACAAAGGACTCTTCGCTTAAAGCCAATGTCATCTTGCCACCCACTCCTGATTCAAATTTTACACACTCCTCCAAAGGAGTCTACAAAATCTCGCAATCTATAGAGCCTTGCGTAGGTATGACATCCCATACTAAGAAAGGTCCCTCCTTTTTTCCACCAAAAGGCTCACCTTCTCCCCTTGATTAAGATGATATCTTGTTGAGACTCCTCCAAGATCACTTGATCTCCCTTGCTCCCCGAACTTGAAATAAATGTTTTAACAAACATTTTTTTTGTGCTTACCACCGAGTTCATGGTCATCACACCAATGAGTGTAAGGCCTTGAGTCGTAATATCCAACATCTTAAGGATTGTGGTGTTCTTCCTTCTTCCGAGGCACCTCATTACTTTAATCGATCCTGATTTTTCCCTCACCCTTACATCCCATCACTCCTTTCATCTCACTCTTGTCCTGCACTCAGTAGGGGCAAGGGGTTTGTCAACCTTTTCCCTTGTATGTCACTTGTTGCTGTTTGTTTCAGCTTGTCATCAAAATTTCATGAACACTTAAGATCAAGCTTGAGATGTGGATGACTTGTCTTAAGTTGACTCACATATGAAATACTCCCCTTCTCATGACGTAGCTTTTCAGAAATATATGACTCAGCATAGGGCTTTTCAAACAAGCTCTCATGTCCCTTTCTTCTTCTACTTTAAAGTAATTTCTCAAAGTATGGTATTCCACAATTCCTTTAAACTGGGGGCATACATCACCACTCACATTTCATTGTTTGATTTTATTATTCTTATGATTTATTCTCTTGAAAACATTACACATAATGTTTTTTAGGATTGACACACTTGTGTTTTTCCTCTTTTGCATACAAGATGAGCCCTTCCCTCTCTTGCATACAACATGAGTATATTTGCACTTTCCCTCTCTTGGTAATATTACATATAATATTTCCTAGGTTGAGACATCGCACAAAAAAATTAGAATCCCTTTGAACAATATCACTTTCTCTTGTGGAACCTTATCAAAGTTATCACAAGGTGTAACTTTGGTATGGTTAAGTGTGAAGCCCAACAAGCGACACGAATTTTCCCATAGCCACCTTTGTGAGTACATACCAACCGTGTGTATTTTTCTCACCTTCTCTTGGAACTTCTCACCCCACATACAACCTGATTTTCTATTGCCCCAGAGTGAGCACATATCTCCTTATTCTCTTCACACTGAACCTTGTCGTTCTGTGATCATGAATCTTGTCTTTTTGTAATGCATTCACCCTTGAATTTATTTTGTATTTATGTTGAGTTGACTTAGAATCTCAAATCCTTGGGGGATTGACTACCTCCTCCTTGCTTCCCATTCATCTTCATTGACACTAATCACCATCTGAATCATGTGGCTACTTTAGTGTGAGTTTGAAGCAAGTTCACACTCTCACTAAAGTGGGGGCTAAATGTGTCACCAAAAATTTTATATCTTGACACTTTTCACTCATTTGGACCTTGGCCTATGATCTTGGACCCTTTTCAACCCATTTTTACCCATTTACAAGCCTTTTGATGAAGTGATGTAGAGTGTTGTAAAAAAATTCCATGCTCTCCTAGGCTTGTTATCACTTAATCAACCCTTAATGACCCCTTAATGCTCATATATGTCCTATCTTAGTGAGTTTTTAGAAGACAATCCCGAAAAACACAAATAATTACATTTTAATTACCAAAAAGTAGTGTAAAATTCCTAGGTGGACTAGGTCACCACCTTGGATGACCTAGTCCCATGTGGCTTAGATTAACATTTTAAGTTAATATATGTTGGGATTTAGGTCTCTAAAACCCTAAGGTTGGTCAATATGAAGTTATTTCGGGAAAGTTAGGGAACAAATTGCATAAATAATCTCCAAAACCCTAATTTCTCATTATGCACCACTCATTTTCACCTCTCCTCTCAATCTCTCTTCTCTCCTTCTCCTTAAGCCAACTAGGGTTTCATCTTCTAAGTCAACAAGACACCATTTCCAAAGAATTCATGGGTTGATTGTTGCAACAACACAAGATCTCTCATCAAGGAAAGGTAACTCACTCCATCACTCCATTTTTTCATATTCATGCTTTGTGTTTTCTATTCATTTTGGTTTAGTTACCTAAAAGGGGTTTGACCAAGGAAAAATCCCTAATCCCTAACAATCAACAATTTTCTCTTTCTTGTCTTGTGTGATTGCAGGTTCAGGTACTTGGAAAATCCTTCAAGGCATTGAAGACTCATTGAAGACAAACCCTTACATGCAAGGTCACATCATCCACAAAAAATCACTCTCAAGCCCAGATACCAAAGTTTCAAAAGCAGGAAACTATGAACAACTAGGGTTCAAACCTAGGGCTTTTGTTTCCTCTTCAAAAACTGCAAAAATCCTAAAGAGGACTATGTCACCAAGAATGGCGACCTAGTCCCTCTAGATAGGCCATTTTTTGATTTTGACATTTTTGGATACCCCTTTGGCAAATACGGGCTCTAGACTAGTTTTCAAGAATTTGCCAGAAAAAGGAATAGATCGCTCAGCTTGGCACAAGTGTCCCTTTTGGCCTCAACATCAAATTCAATAGTATTTTCAGAATTTACAAGGTTCTAGGTGCATAATTTTCTCATCCCTAACCTCTTGTAATATTTTAGTTTATATTTCTTAGGTTATTTTGTATATATCTGCATATCTCATGTGTTTTTTAGCACTTTACATTTCATAGTTTATTTCCTTGAATATTTAGCTTCTATTTTATGTTCATAAAAGTTAGGGAACTTCACACAAATAACATTAAGCCCCTAGCCCCCTTCTTTCAATGAACAACCAAAAACCCCAAAGACCATTAAGGTGAAAGAGAGTCCATTCACTCAAAAGATAGCTTCTAGGGTGAAAAACCCTAGAAAATCAATGGGGAATCCTCTTTCCCTTCTTCGTGTCTTTTGTTTTGGTGGTTTAGATGGAAAATAATAAACTATAGGAAGAGGTGGCCATCATGAACAACAATAAGGAAAACATCCTAAAAATATTACAAGAGATTGTGGACTACAACAAAGAGATGGTGAAGAATGTACTATTGTCAATATCTAAGTGTTCCAACATGAACCTAGTAAAAATGAAGGTAAGGGGGTTGTGGAGGATCTTCTTAAGGCTTCTAGTTCCAAGAATAAGGGAAAAAAAATCGATAGTTATACCATGCCCCCTACCGATGATGGTGATACCATGAAGAAAAAAACTCTTTCATTTGAACAATAATTTTAATTCTTAATGAAGCGATTGTAAGGAAATCAATGGCCTTCAACTATTGGGTGACTAGTAGTTGCTTTGGTTTCTTGATAGTGTCTTTCTTTTTTGTGTCTTTTCTTTTTTTCTTGTATGAATTTTTAGTTGTATTATTTTTTGGGTATCTCACTTCTTGTGAGATCCCCTACATGGCCTTCTAGGCCATTTTATACTTGGTACGAGTCCTGTCTGTCTTTATCTTAATTGAAACTTAAAAATAAATATTTGGTTGCTAGTTTATTTAGATTTATCTTAGAGAATTTTACTAGTGGTATAATAAAAATGTTATTTATGACATGTTTTATAGTACATAAGAATATGAATGAGTGTAAGGTCATAATGAGTCAAATAATATTTCTAAGTGGAAATAACAATGTTCAAAATAGATATAAGCAACTTAAAATAGAAGTTTAAATAGGTTTTCAACAAAATATATAAAATATGTAATAAAATATATAACAAATCAAATGTAGTTTATATGGTACAATTATTTCAAAATTACTTTGATAAATTTTCAATATTTCAATTAGACATACTAATCTTTTTATTAAAATTAATTAAAATAGATTTCATTCAAACCAACCTAACTATGATCAAAAGAGTTTACAAAAATGAAATATATGTAAAAGACACATGAAAAAATGTGATGCACAGTCTTTCGAATCTTTTTAATGTCAATAATTAATTATTATTATTTATTGTGACATTCTAAAATATTAAAAAACAACTTTTTATCGAACCTAACTTTGATAAAATATATATTAATTATACTCATAGTCATTATATTCTAAAAGTGTGACATATATTTTGAATTGAAGAAAGGATAATAATTTGAATGCGATGAACATTTTTCAATCAATATGTCTAGTGGGAATTAAATTATAGTATATGTCAAAAATAAATAACACTTACCTATTTAATTCTATTAAGAAATTATATTTTTATAATATTGGGAGCTTCTTGGATAAATTATTTTAATCAAATTTAGATATAAAAGAGTTTAGTTAGCATTATGGGAAAATTTAAGGAAATTTTATGAAAGAATCCTATCTCATCACTTCTTTGGAGAATGTTAGCTTGAGATTTCCAATCTTAATTCTCATGTAAATTTAGGGCAATTTCATGAAAATAATACGTATGTAATTACCAAGCCGTAAAAAGAAAAATTGAACTAAAAAAAAGATTTGTGGTTTTTGTTAACATTTAATAAGATTTTTTCTTCCTTATGATTGGTTAGACCATCATAATCTTATACTCACCCATATCTAACTTTGACCAAAAAAAAAAATGAGATATTGCTCTCATACAGTGAAAATTTTCCTTCATGCATAACATTTGAGAAAAAAGAATAATGTTGCTCTATTATATAAGATATTATGGAAGGAGAAAATTGATATTTTTTCCTTAAGAAATTATTTTCAAACACAAAGATTTATGGTGAGAATGTAAAGAGATTTCAAAGAAGTGAGGAATCAAGTAGTAGGATCATAAAAGTGGGCCATGGAGAATTAGAGTACAACTTTATTTTACTTTTCAAATATTATTTGTTAATTCTCATCCTTGAGCCATACATTGGGTAAGCTATCACTATGATACCACAAACTAGCATATCTATATTTAAAAAATATATGTAATGTACGCCAAGAGTTATCTTTAGTCACCTATATTATAAATAAAATTAAATATTCCTTAAATAGTAAAAAGTCAAATAATGGTTACATTTTGATGAATATGAATTTGAACAACAATCCTTGTTTGTTTTTGTCATTATTGATTTCAATCCTTATATATGAGAGTATACATTCAAATTTGCAATTTTCCCAAGTTGTATATTACAACAATCAACTACGAAGAATAAATGTACAATTAGGAATTTTCATCATTCATTTGATTTATTATTGACAACATGAAAGAACAATATCATGTCAAAATGGCATTCACTAACTTAGATTTATCAACTGCTTTTTATTTTTTTTGAAATGTTTGAATACATCGTCAACATTATATGCAGTAAAGCAATTGAATTTTCATGAAACCTATAGCTTTGCAATTTTATCCATTAAAGCTTTGCTCTCAGATGAATAATCGAACTTTGTTGTTTTTATTACTGTGCATTTCGTCCTATGTTCATCATTATAAGTCTCTCTTTTGACTTGAATTTTAAATATGTATTTGTTGAATAAGGCCTTTTGTATAATTTGTGCAAACTTCACATCAACTTGTTCTTCATGCTACAAAATGTTCAATTCTTTTGCTATAACACCCATAATTTCTTTTGCCACTTCTTCAAAAGTTGTTATCCAAGTGAATGATGTATGGTCTTGTACTTTGCATTGAAGTATATATTTATAATCACATTCAGGGAATGCTTGTTCACATCTTCCACAATACCACTGACCATTTTTGTTTGTGTTGACCTTTTTTTGGTAGTGCCTATCTCTAATTTTCAAGGGGCAAGTTGTATAACAAAAACTGTCTAGCTTAATAAAAGATAAGGTAGCTTTTATTAATATCCAATAAGGTTTACCAGAGTTTCCAATTTCGTGATCCTGTATTTGTGAGATATTTATTAACATTTTTTCTTCTATTGCAGATGAGATTTCCTTTGTAATCGAATGAGGTTGGAGATTTGTCCCTTTTGTATCAAACCACAATCTCAATTTGTGTGAGTCAGGAATATCTAGATTTATCTCGAGTTGTGTTGTTATTATTGTTCCCACTGATTTTCCACCAAAATCACTAATTCTTGCAGCTTTTATAGCAATAATGGGAGAAGTTCCTACATTGTACATTTCTTGGAGTACTTGACCTTCCTTATTGCAAATATCACCCCACATTATTAATTCCACCATACAGCCTGACATGTCTTTTAGTCGAAGGGTTATTTTTTGAACTTGTGTGGCATTGTTTTTGAATATTGTGTTTGGTGTGTCGATTGACAGAACAACACCAATGATATCAACCAAAGAATTGGTTTTCATGTTTTCAATTTCTTTTATTGATGTAAAATGGAATTTTTGTTTTGGTATAGAACTATCCTCGAAACACAACTCAATAGTTGAATTAATTTCTAGGAAGATTTCCCATGCATTGTGTAATTGGTTGAAATTATTTTGTGCGGGTTTGAGTCTCCCTTTTGAGATGAGAAACACTTTCCCAATTTGAATGTGTTCATAAAAATTTTCTGCAACTGCATTAAAACATGTAACTCTTATTTCACTACCATCTAAATCAACCAAGTCACAAGTAAACACTTGGCCATTTCCTTTTGAATTGTTAAAATGATGAAGTTGACCCTTTCTAGTAACTCTTTCCTTTATTGACCATGTATTCTGGTATGGATTGAGTGCTGCAATTGGAATTGTTCTTGTATGCGGTTCATTTTTTGCAGCAATTGGGTGCATATGTTGATATTTTGTAGGATCCATGCCTACATCATCATCATATAAGAGAAATTGTATTAAATAGATTTTAAATTGGGAAAAAGTAATGGAATAGTAATTGGAAACATTGACAATTTGTTATTTTTTCATATAGCAGACAAATTGCATATAGTAGAAAACTTATGATGATACACAAATATTATTTTTTTGAATTTGAGGCTCATGGCATAAACATTGAAGAAATTAAGCATGTTACATCAAGTATTCAGGTTCCTTTTTTGAAACAATTTGGTGCTTATGTGGATTGTAGGTTGGATCCATGCTTGCATCATCATCTTATAAGAAAAATCATATTTAATAGATTTTGAAATGGCCCACAACAATGGCATTAACATACACATTTTATTTTTTTGAATTTGAGACTCATGGCATTAACATTGAAGTAAGCATGTTACATCAAGTATCTTCTAATATTTTGAATTTATTTTCCTTAGCCTTTCTTTTGGCAAGTTGTCTACCATTTTTTATTTGTTCATAATGGTGGCATAATCCTTAAGCCTTCGATACATTTTACATGAGATATAGCTACATATGTCAATCTTGTTCTTTCTCTTGGTCCTATATCAATAGTAGCTTTTGATACAGTCAAATCCTATGATTTGTGAATTGTCATTGCCCAATCCAATCTTAACAGGATTTCGATTGTTTTTCCCTTTTGTATTGTTGTCATTGGAATTTTTTTTGGGTTATGTACATCAAATGCAATCCTTGAGTAGCTATCAAATGCAACCATGACATATGTCGGTGGTTCTGGTGGACCGGTTCCAAGTTTGTATACAATGTTTTGTATATATCCTAAAGCTCCATTGACAAGGCCTACATGTATTAGTAGATTTGAGGTTAACATAACCCTCACATTTTTACATATCAATAATTCTAGATATAGCTCATCATTTGAGCATTCTTCTCGTGCATTGCTACTTTCTGATTTTATTGCAACACTACGTGCAATAGGATGTTGCAATGAGTATAACATTTTCTTGTTATGGTTATTAACATTTTCATTTGTGGAAAATAAATGCACTTGATTGTCGAAGTCATGATTGCTTGTTGCATCTAATGTATTAGTTGTTCTTGTCATAAGCAATTTCCAATCATCTATTGTGGGGTTTGCTTCTCTGAGATTTGTTAAAAAGTTGACGAAATCTTTGTTGATTGATGTTTTGTCCATCTTGTCTGAATATTTTATCCAGA
Source organism: Sequoiadendron giganteum (assembly GCA_007115665.2). Taxonomy (NCBI): domain Eukaryota; kingdom Viridiplantae; phylum Streptophyta; class Pinopsida; order Cupressales; family Cupressaceae; genus Sequoiadendron; species Sequoiadendron giganteum. Next base: position 334,238,882 of record CM021100.1, read on the forward strand.
GTAATCACAGTTTTGAATTCTTCCCATAGCAACTTCGCTCGTGTGTTGCTATCATATGTTGGTCTATCGTTAACAAGAGGTAACTGACCTAAATCTCCAACAAAAATGATAGATATTCCTGGTAGAACATTGATAAAAATTATTGTCAATACCATATTTTATTTTATTTTTGTATACCCATATGAAATAATTAATTTGAATAATCAAATTTATATTTACCACCAAATTTTTGATTTGCATTTTGTGGGAATGCTTTTCGAAGGTGAGAATCGATGTTTTGTAGCAAGTTTTGACCAATGAAGCTCATTTCATCAATTAGAATGTACTTGATGTTTTCTATTTCTTCTTGAAAACTTGTGATTCTCGATCCTTCCAATTGAGCAAACTCTTTGATTGGGATTCAGAGTTTTGAATGAATGGTGGATGCTCTTATGTTGAATGTTGCAACTCCAGTTGGTGTGAGTAATAGAAGAGGAGAAGGTCGAGGATATGCTACATTTTTAATAGCTTGACTAATAGCACCAATTAGATATGACTTTTCTGTCCCTGTTGTTGCTTGAATTATCATCAACAAGGGTGTTGCATTTTTATTATTATGGTAGTGTTTCATGATTATGTTCAGTGCTTTATTTTGTTTGTCACAGAGGCTTATGTAGTCCATGAGTTGTGGTATTTCATTTTGTATGAGGCATCCATTTTCTCTCATGTCACTGATGAAGTTCACTGCTTGATTCATATAGATTTATCCTCGATATTCATTACACCAATCTGTTTGTTTATCAAAATCTCTCCTGTCCAACATATCTATTTCTGAAACATGTATATTTTGACCATGATTTAGTCTTGATAGTATTTCCCATTCATGCTCGGTAGTATTTCTTTGAAGAGTGTCATTGTATTCCATTTCAGTATCAGTTATGTTTTCATCATGTTGTTCAATTGTTATTCATTGCACATGCCAAGGGTTATAATGGAATGACTCCCAAATTTGTCTGATTGAATGATCATCGTGACCAGTATCTCTATTGACATCATGAAAAGGTTTGTACAACAATAATTCTGAATAACAAACATCAATCCATTTATCTGACTCATGTGGAGGAATGGATAAAAACTTAGGATGTACTCTACAAATGGCTACTTTTTTTCTTGGCTCCCATTTGTTATCTCTCCTTTTGTTAGGATTATATATCCACATTTTGGCTGCATCAATTAGTGTAACATCTTCCATAGATAGAGGCCTTAGTTTATATCCTTGGATGAAATTTGTTGTGTGTTCTTCATTATTTTGTTCATCATTTAGACTTACAGGTTGGAAGACTTGATGTGAGACATTTAGATTGATAAATCTCCTACTACTCTCTACCAATGGAAGTTCAAGTAGCATGTGGCATGCCTCTTGAGCTCCAATCAATCAAAAGTCTTCTATATGTTTTTGCAGCCAAATCATCTAGATTTTCCATTTTTGCAAGTCGCATTAACATTTGTTGGTATGTTTCTGAACTTTTTTCTTCTTTTTCTGTATATTTTGTAATATATTTGATTACAGCATGTTTGGAAAGAGTAGGTTTCCAATCTATATTTTCTCTCCACAATTGCAATATGTAACGATTGTGTAAGTTTAATCTGTCATCATTCCTTGCTGCTTCAAATATTTTCTCACTTGTTTCTGTGTCTTCATATAATTTGGATTCCTCCATATTTAATGACCAAGGTACTTTATACCTATTATGAATAGGAATACATAGTGTTTTTTCTTATGGAAATTATAATTAGGAATACCTATTATGAATAGGAATACATAGTGTTTTTTTCTTAGGAATACATAATTGTTTATTTGAATTCAAGTATTTTAACTTATGGAAATTGTTACCTGTAAACCATTATTCCTCTTTTTTTTCGTAGGTATGCACCCTCTCTATAGACCGTGTGTCTTTCTACAGAATTTAGTAGCTCTTCATAGTCATGGTCAGTATTGATCTCTGCAAGTTGTCTTGTATTTTGCAGACATGGATGTTGAGAATTTTTTTGGAATGCCTACAATTGTATAGACAAATAAATTGATTAGTTATGTGTTAAACTAAAAAACATTTACGACATATACGATATGCATATTTTTTGAAATTTTGTACATGCCTGGATTTTTTTTGATGTTGATCTTGTCTAAGATTCCATGCTTGAACAATTGCATGGAAGTATCTTTCTACCCTTTTTCGTTGATCTTGATTTGACCAATCCAAGTTGTCCATATTTGGTGCATCGTGTATCCAAATGAATCCATGCACATGTGGTGAGCCCCTATGTTGTCACTCATATCTAGACCAAAAATCTTGATTTTTTATTCCTTTTTCTAGTATTTATGTTCTAAAGATGGAATATTGTAAATGCATGTATTGTGTGACTATATGAGGATAGTCAATAACCTTTTTTTTTCTCCATATTTGAGCCTCTCGTGGTGTAGTTGGTGATGTTCTTGGCATTAGTCCATGCAAATCTGGCCAATACAGATCTGCTGCACTTAAAGTGAAAAAAATTGTAGGAGAGCCTATTTGATGAAGCATGTCAATCAATTATGCACGACATTGTGTCTAGTATGATCGTGTACCCGTTAATGTTGTTCCAAATAACATTAACCTGTTAGCTAGATGGGATTGTGGCATGTTTTCCATATATTGACACAATTCGTTGATGGTTATTGGCATGTATTGAAAGATTCTTTTAGAAAATACAGCTGATGAATGTTGTGCACAGTGTCTCATTATCATGTTCATCATAAAATATTGAAATCTTGGATGCCGACCAAAACGATGGTCCCTATAACACAATAGATGCTTTACAAACTCATGCAGATGCACTGTTCTTATTTGTGGTTCTAACCAATCACATTTACCATCAGGGAACAATGTTGGGAATGCCATATCAAGTAATCCTGGAGTCACATATTCATTGATAGGAGAGGAACCTATTTGTGGCTAATCAATCAATGCTGCTAAATTTGTTGAAGGGTTATTAACCCATGCCTGAATCAATTCCATTTCTCTTCGAGGATTAGGTGCTCTTAAAGCCATTGATTTTGTGTGCTCAATTATATTTCCTTGATCCATGTCCATGATTGGACCAGCAAATATAATTTCATTTGAAGTAGAATCAAATCCCATCTGCACTGTTTGTAATTTGTTGAATATATTTTCATCTGAATTTCCTATGAGATCATTGAGAGAATTTTCATTGATTTTGAGATTTGAATAAAACTTTTCATGGTCTAATTTGTATTTTAATTCCTTATACACATGATCCCTATTTAATGTGAAGTTATAATTTGTGCCACGTTAATCTCTTCTTCGAACAATGATGATTGGTAGCTCTCTTATTGTTCGTGGTAAAACATTTGCAACATATTCGACATTTTCTGGAAAGCTTATTGTGTGTCCTTTGTATTTATATTTACCACTGACTACATGGGTAAGTTGTAATATTGGACTAACACGTGCAATCAACATTTCTTCTACTTGCGTTAATTTCGTGAGTTCTTCTGGTTGTTGCCCAAGATCCATATTATTCGATGTTGAAAATCTATGGTTCCCTTTCTCTTGACAACATCTATTACAAACTACACCTTGAGAGGTGCGAAATAATTTCATTCCTAAGTAGCATTCTTGGTAGATATAACACATGCCTAGTTTTTTCAAGTTATCTAATTGCTGTCGAAATTGTGTTTGAATTTTTTAAAATCACCACGAAGGATTCCATTTGGGTTTTGTATGTTTCCTTGTACACCTCCATGTCTTTCATCTTGTACTGTGACATTTGTCATGTGTTCCCTTCATTTTTTCTATATTCTCTTTGATATTCTCTTTGATATTGTTTTCTTTTCTCCTTTGTTTCAAAATTCAATCTTGATCGCACCATATCTAGAAAATCATTGAAGTTGGATTTTTTAGATTGATTTTTTTCCAAGGTTAGTCTACTTTTTGTTTTAAATGAATTTTATTTAATATCAAAGAACATTGCAATCACAAGTTTGTACATAGAATACACATTGACATGACTATTATATAAGAATTTTACGTGCAACATACTTACATGAATAGATTCCATGACAAAAAAGATATAATGAAAGATTTGATGTGTTTTGGAAATTGGTCCTTGAGTAAATGGGCTCATTCTTGTACTTTTGTGAATATTTATATATCATGTAGGTCATGTACATCCAAAATAACTGAATAGTCTTTTAAAAAAGTTGATATTTAATTCAATATGAAAAATATTGTTCATTAAATCAAGTGATTCATGCTTGCCATCTACATACAAAACATCTGAATGATTTTTGTAGAACCTAGACATGAAAGTCTACCGCAAAATGTTGTTCATAAAAGTGACCCAAACATTGAACAATCATCTAGATGATTGAAATTTGCCTACCCTAATTATGATACAAGTACCAAATAAATTCATCAATGGCACTTTTTGCAACTCTCAATTCCTTGTATTGCTCAGCATTATAAAATTCCCTTAAAAAATTGGAGAATTCTGCAACTTTCTTGCATGTTGCATGTAATTTGCGAAAAAAGTCTTCCATGTCATCAATCTCTTGTCACTATATTCCACATGCAAGCAATGCAGCATCACAAATTTCTCTAATGATTTGTTTCAAGTGGTTTCCAATTGACGTGTACAACTTCTCTATCGGACTTGGCACATGTGTGTTTGAATTTGTTGACTCTTCATGGGCTTCTATCTGGTGGATTGATGGTTCACTAGAAGGAGATTCGTTCTGGGTGGCCATCATCTAAACAATAAATGAAACTCAAAACATAAGTAATAGGTTATAAAGATCGATATCATTGTTAGTTATAGAATCTTAAATATATGATTTCCAATAGAATTTTCAAAGCTAACAAGACTACAATGAGAAGTGTAAGAAAGTTTTTTTATCAAATCTCAATAAATGTAGGGGTTTGGTGAGTTTGGGATAAAGATGGTAGTAGTGGTACTCATTTTATGAAAGCTTTATAAGGTAATTAATATTCATAGAATTTTTGCAAAGGATTGCAATGTGAACATAGTTTTACCACTTCAATTGTAATCTATGAGTAATTCCCAATGCAAGATGAATTCTATTTAATCAAAACTGTTCATTTCAAATTTATTTGCTTCATCAAGGCATACATTTCATAGAGAATTTTCGTTTCACTTATTCACAGTGCAAGCGGAGTATCATCCACGGACTCATCAGAACTTATGACAATTATTTTGGAGGGAGGTTGCACTGGTAGGTGCTCTTCATCATGTTTTTGTTTCTTAGGAGGATTATTAGAACTATTTTCACTTGGTACAAAATGGTTAGGGGGTAAATTCTTGTTCAAATCTGCTTGGATAGAAGCCACTGCTTTCTCCAACCATTTAATTTCTACCCTAACATCCTGATTTCTCTCCATTGCATGAGTGAAGGTTTCATCATCCTTCAACCAACCTTCACCTTCTACATTTGTTCCTTCTACTATTCTCATCAACGTAGGTTGCTCCTTTTTACATTATAAATATCAAGCATTTCCAGCTATGGACTTACGTGCGGTCTGCCTCAAGCGCACCATGTTTGGCATAGAAAGGTTCACATCAGTTGCATAAGCATGACTCTATATTTTCATACTTGACTCATAGACCTTAGCATGCAACATGCGATGTGTGTGTTATATAGTACATGTGAAAACCACATTATATCATGTGGTTGTCACATGTGGTTAGATCTTATGTAATGTCCTTGTCACATGGAAACAATTAAAAAGTTAAATCGTAACCCAATTGTAACCCTAACTCTAGCACCAAATTTAAACCTCATATTGACCCCAAGATTCAACTTAGAACCCTAATTGAACCCTAATTTGAATTGACCCTCATCAATTTTTCATCTTATCCTTAAATCTGAGGTTAATTATTATTATTTTCTACATTATTGGACTTGCTAGACCAAGAATTTGCAACTTGGAAAAAACTCAAAAAATTAACAACTTGAAAAATATTGAACTGTGTTAAAAAATACATCAATTTTACACAAATATAGAATGATCTACCCTTGTAGAAGACAATGTAGTAGCTCTTAGTTATAATTCAATAAAATAAGTTTTAACCCCTTTAGATTACGGGGGGGATGTTAACATATTTATCATCGTGTTGTTTGTGTTTTATTAGTTTTTATCTATTTTGTTAGTTTTTTGTTTTTTGTTTAGGCAATTTAACTGTTATTTCTCTACCTTTAATAAATGTATTCTCCATTTTCAAAATTAATATATTTTTTGTTCCTTTTTCTGTGCAATTCATAAATAGTGGCTTGACACTGAAAGTGTACTTTGTACATGGAAGTGAGCATACAAGAGATTAGAATTAAATCTATTCTATAGGTTGTTGAATCTTATCAAATACAAGTGCCTAAACTAATTAACCTTATTGTCAATTCCTACCCACCACCATGTTTTTGTGCAAGTAGTGGTGCAAACCAACTCCTCAGAAATAGGAAAAAGTTCCAACTGATTCCTCATAATCACGAGGCAGGGCAAACTAATTCCATCAGAATTAGAAAGCATATTTAATTGTATTTTCTAAATTTATAAGGGTTCTTAACAACTCAATATTTTAAGGAACGGTTGTGTGTGATTGCTAAAAATGGGAAGTTCAAGAGTCCAATTATGAGAGGTGTGTGATGAGCAAATAGGGATTTCAAGTCAAATAAGGAAGGGGATTGGGACATTTTTTGAGATGGTAATCAAGACATACATATGGTTTTTTACTTATATGTAAATAATAGAGATTAATGATACTTTTGTATATACTATTATATGGATAATGTGTCTTCCCTATCCATTTTTTGTATTTGTTACGGTTTATTGAATCATTCTTTGTTGAGCTAACACACTGCATTAGTTTGATATCAAAGTAATAAAAAGATCTATGAGTATTAGGTGTTTGAAGAACCATGTGACAGATTACAGACTTTGGCGAAATTCTTCGGAGTTCCTTATCTCTCCTCTGATGTGCCTGAACTATTGCTTTTTTGTCCAGAATCTGGTTGGTAAAATATTGCTCCAATGTTGAGTGTGGAAAGTGCATCATGAAGTTTCTAAGGAAACAAAGTAGAAAGATTTCTGAGTAAGTAGAGGACAAAGATGAGGAGCGGAAGTATTCGAAAAAGGAGGAATTATGTGATCACAAGTATTAAATCATGGTCCCTTTCTAGCCGTATGGAATTGCATTAATCAGGCAGAGCATTAGACAAGTTGGTAAACAATAGAAGTTGATGAAGAATGTGCATTGGAGGATTCAAAGGAATAGCAGAAGAGGGGAAACGTTCAAGAGAGCCTTGAAAAATGGGAAAACTTTGAAAATGCTTAGAATAGACATCTGAAAGAGGTTTTTGTTTATCTAAGTGTGCCCATCAAAAAATTTAGTCTGTTTTTGTACAACAGTAGTTGTTGGAGAGATCTAACCAATATCATTTTGACAGAGCTCCTATTTTCTATGCACTCGAATGAGAGAAACAATTGTATTAGATACAAAATAAAAGGTGTTGTTGCTTCGCTTCCTGCATGAAGTTCATAGTGTGGTTGAGGCTTGAAGGAATATAGTGTGAAGAGTTAGCAAAATTATTACTAGGTAGAAGACCCTTTAATGTGATCATCCAAGAATTCCAGAGAATAAAGGTACATGAATGGGATGAAGATAAAGAAATGAGTGATGAGGTTTTGAGAAAAAAAAATTTCCAAGGTGTACACTAAAAATATTGCTCGAAGAGAGCCATCCGATGGCTTACTTTCTGAGGAAGAATTGCTAATGGATGGTGGTAGTTTTTACCAATCTAAAAGAACACTTATTGCAATAAGTAAGGAACAAAAGTTAAAATTAGTAAACCGTGGAATAGCATCAAAGGTAGTTTCATTTTGAAATCTAAAGGATTATGTTAAACAGTAGGTACATATTGTTTTCATCAATTAAGGAAGATGTGTTTATGATATGGTGGATGGGATTGAATTTTTATTAGAAGAGGTAGTTGGCGATGAAAATGTCCTTGCAGTTATGATTCCCTAATATTAATTTTTTTTTTATATATATGACTTCTTATTGACTGAATACTTTGTACACTCTTAAGCCTTGCCTGCTGCCCTTTTTTTCTATATCATACACTAATCGTAATAACTGGAGTGGCTTTATGAATTAAAATGGATATGGGTATATAGGTAGATGGTTTTAGGATTTATTTGATTGATATGGGAGAGTGTTAAAGCATGGATCAAGGAGAAAGTGGAGAATCTAAACTATGACAAAGGTAAACATTAAAAGTAAACAATACCTTTGCAAGAGGCAAGTTTTCATATTGATGTGCATATATGAAACAAACTTCAGAACTATTTCCAGATTTGAATACTATATCTTTCTCGACCGTTGACATTGTAAACCTACTATGCATTTTTCATTTTATAAAAACAGAGCCAGATAATGCAAACTTACTTGTTACTGAATATCGATCTATCTATTTCCACACACCGAATAGTATTTCAACTTGAACCTTATACAAATGGAGTATCTTCTTTTTTTAGAGCTCTGGAAAAAGAAGAAATCAATTATCATTATTTCTTTTTATGTTTTTTTTCCTGTGTGCATACAAATCATTAATGGCTATCTTCACATATTCAGAAAGCAAGGCTCAAACAATGTTGCAAAAAACACAGGGCTAGAAAATGACTAAGGAAGCACACAACTCACAACTCAGAACTCTTGACTTCCAAGAGAATGGGCTTACACTTAGATTGGCAGACAATGGCAATCCTTCAACTTGACTCTGTAGCTACTGATGCCAAGCTCTTGTCTTTATATAGAGCTCCCACAGGGCATTTCTCTATTCCCAAATTTTACTCATCTCCTCACATTTCTAACTGCTCCTCCAACATTTTCCATGGCTTTCCTCCAAGATTTTTTCTCTTTTACAACTATCACTCTCACTTGTCTAACTCCCCATATCTCTCTCCCTCCTTCTACTTCACTCCCCAGAAAAAAACTTTCTAAAACTTACGGTTGCCGAGGTAGTTATTGGAAACATGATCTCCCAAAATGAGATTAAACCGTGTCCACCAAGGAGGATGATTGTTTTTCCTAAATTAAATTTCTCAGATTGTTCATCCACTTGCCTATTTACGTGAATGCAAGGATTTTTGTTTATTACAAAATGACAATATATTAAATTCAATCATTGCAATATATTTATTTATTGACTTTTTATCAAAATTGTATAGAAATTTTATAAAATTAAAATATATGGTAATTGTAATTTTCTATACATTCAATTCAATCAGTGAAATATATTTTTATAACTACTTTTTATCAAATTTCTATATAAATTTATAAAATGCAAATATATGGTAATTGTAATTTTCTATAGATTCAATTCAATCAGTGAAATATATTTTTATAGCTACTTTTTCTAATATTTAAATGATTAAATTGAATACTAAATAAATTATGGTATTTATCAACAATCAACATATATTAATATACATGTTTTTTATTTGGTTTTGTAAAATTGACATATATGTAATTATAGAATGAAAAATCATTGAAAATATAATTGTTGGTATACAATATATATATTATATATCTTGCTATGCTAGATTTATTTATTGACTTTTTATCAAATTTCTATATAAATTTTATAAAATTACAATATACGGTAATTGTAATTTTCTATAGATTTAATTCAATCAGTGAAATACATTTTTATAACTACTTTTTATCAAATTTCTATATAAATTTTAAAAATTAAAATATCTGTTAATTGTAATTTTCTATACATTCAATTCAATGAGTGAAATATATTTTTATAATTTCAATAATGCATGACTTCCACTTAGAGATTCAATTCAATCATTTACATATATGTTTTTTAACTACTTTTTATAAAATGAAAATAATCCACGACTTCCACTTGACTGTCATTTTAAATGCAACTTCAAAATATTTACACATTGCTTTCACTGTATAATGCCTTTCGACGTAATTAAGATAGTAATAAAATAAACACAACATATTCATTTATCTTTATTAAGACACAAAGTTTTAGAACAAGAAATTAGATGTGAAAATAATTTACAAATTTATAATACAAGTGATTTAATATGAAAAATAATATTAACCCTTATTTATAATTCAATTAAATATCATATAAAAAGTTTCGAATAAATGTAATAAACTTTTGAATTTGACAAAAAAAAAAATTATACAAATACCATATAATTTCTTCTATAAATAAATTCATATAAATAATATGACATGGATAATTAATAAGAAGTAATTGTGAAGATAAATGATAAAAAACTTAAAAACTAATGAATGATCTCATGACAAAGTTTATAGCAATTAATTTGTTGATACTAAAATTAGATTTTAGGAAAACCAAGTTTATATAAAAGTAATCAGATGATGGATTTTTTTTTTAATAAATTATTTTGAATAGAAATAATATAATATATTATCTAATTTTTAATTGTAATTTAACAAAATAAAATATTTTATCTTTTTAAATACTATAAATATTAACTATCAATAATGAAAGATATAAAAATTAAAGATCAACAAGTGTCATGTAGTAGCTAGTACTTGTTTTACAGTATTGTAATTATAGTTTTTTAGGTTTGAGAAAATTAAACGCAAGTCTCATTAATGTGAATTAAAATAAATATAAATTTTGTTAATTGCAATGTTTTAGTTATGTTAACTAGTTTCTTGCATGATCTGATCCTAACTCTAACCCTATTCCTAGTCCAAGTTACCCTAACCCTAACCCTAATCCTAATAAGAAATCCTAAACCATTATCCTATCCCTAAACCTATCTCTAAACCTAACTATAGTCATGACACAAATCATAACTAGAAATTCAAATTTTTTAACCATAGTCATAATCCTAAAATTGCCCTAGTCCTAACCCTAACCACATCCATTACTGTGATAAAAAACCTAACCCTAATCCCATCTCTAATATAAACCATAATTGTAACTCTAAACTTAGCCCTAAACTCTAAACCCTAATTGTAACTCTATACCTAACCCTAACCCTAAACCTAACATAAATAATAAACTCTAAACCATAATCTTAACCTTAACTCAAACCTTAATATAAAATAAAAATAATTAAATATCTAATGTAGAAATATTAAATTATTCTAAAAATTATTTATATTAGTTTAATTTAAATATTAAAATGTTCATATCTATAATATAAATTAATTTTATGCATTTTGATAAAAAAATAGTTTTTTATTTCTAAATTTTTATTTTGAATAATAACAATTAAAAAAATGATAACAAAAAATGTAATAATATAATATATTAGCTATTTAATATTATATTAAATTATTATAATATGATAATATTATAGTATTATTAATATTAGTACTATTTTATGTGTGAAAAAATTATTAATATATTTTAATTAACATATATGTATATTAATTCTTTTGTTCGATAAATCACTGCTAGGGGGGCAACTATGAACCAGTGAGGTCACATGGGGGTGACCTCATCCCCAATATCTCCATTTCCCCTCCACTCCTCCCTCATTCCTCCTTGGTACCTTCGACCTTCGTACCCCATCCATTTGTCACTCTTCCATCATTACTCCTCTTATCGTTTGTCAGGTGCCTTGAGTACCTATCGATTCTACCACCCAATCTATTACCAGCTTGACCCTTTGAACCATTGATTCTTCCACCCAACCTGTCATCAACCTAACCCTCTGACCCTCCGTCTTCTACCTTTTCATTGATCCTCCTGCAACCATTTGCAGCCTCCTACGATCTCTCTCTACCTCGACTCCTCCTTCGTTGACCCCCCAATAATGCCTACCACCTACACTAGCAAGTATTCCCACAAACCACTGTGGGATTTGATCATTGGGCAGCACAACTGCTACCCTTGCAACTTAATTGTTGCGCTATAAGGCCAACCCCTAACATATGTATATTATTATTATTTTAATATTATATTGTTATTATATTACTTTTTATTATTTTTATATTAAATTATTGTTATAATTTTATTATTAATATTAATATTAATATTCATATTAATATTTAATATCTAATAAAATATTATTATTTTATTATTATTATAATTAATATAATTTTGTGTTCCCTATTAAAAATTTAATTTAACCACTCACTTTTAAATAAATAATAAATTTAATAATGTTATATTACTATTTTTTATATATTAAATATATTTTATTAATAAAATAAATATCATATATATTAAAAATAAATAAAAGTTAAATCTATTACATGTTGAATCTGATTTTGTTTTTAATCTATTACATGTTGACTCTTATTTTGTTTTTTAATCTATTACATGTTGACTTTTGTTTTGTTTCTTAAAATTTTATTGTACTGATTGTTCCCATATATTAACATATTTTATTTTATTATATAATTTTTTAGTTATATTATATAATATATTTACAACATTATATTGTTGTAATAAATTTTAATTGTTTATATTATATAATTTATGAGGTTGGGATCCTGCTTCGGGCGAATTTGGCGGAATTGATACCCCTCAGTCCCTGGCTCTCAGCCCAAGAAGGCTCGTGCTCCCGTATCGGATAGCAAAAAAAATTTTTGTGGATGACCTCCGTCAAAAACAAAAAAACATACTTACATTTATTTGATGTGATTATCTGATGATTATATTATTATATTAGATTTATGTTTTATATTATTATTATGATTAATATTATATTTTTATGTTTCAATGATATTATTATTTGTATAGTTTTATTATATTATTTTTAATTTTATAATTATTGTATTATAATTAATTTTAATTTATAATATATATATATATATATATATATATATATTGTCATATATTTATAATTTTCTTATTATTACGCTGAAAGTGTTATACAGTGAAAGCAACAAAAGAATATTCGTAAACTTTTTGAAGCTTCATTGAAAATGACAGGCAATATACTAATAACTCATACTACAAAATAAATATATTTAAAAAAAAATTATAATAAACTTCAAAGAAAGTAACATGATTGAAAAAAATAAAAACATCATACAAAAATTTAGCTAGAGGGTGTCAACATTCATAATTTTCCATTGCCCAAAATATAAAACAATAATTTCACATAACATTTTTATAAAATATTGTATGTATTTTTCTGTGCTCTTCCAATGCCTAAAGATTCATTAATATCACCTTTTCCTAGGACATGGCAAGTCATATTTAAAGTATAAATATGGGGTTCTCCATAATAATTGACCATCCATTAAAAATAAGATATGAATAACACCCAAGTTGTCTCCCAAGGAATGTGAGAACCCTTTCATATAATAATGTCTCTAATACATGTATTTATATGAAATGCTAGGGTAATACTAAAAGTGGGAAATATAATTCGGTGTCTTCAATATGAAAACCTCTAAATTATTTAATATTTAATAAAAATTTAAAATGCATAGTTGAATAATGTGGGATGATTATGAGTCCTGGAAGTCTTCTATATAATGGGCGGTGGGCCCTCCAAAAAAGTTGATATTCCAATAAGTCGTTGGAACAAAAGAGATATTTATTTGCTTTAGGACTCTCCATATGAAGCAGAAGAATGGTCCAATTAAAATATTCATTTTGACCGGTCACTTTGAAAACTCCCGTAAAGCATGATCAACGGTATTTAAAAAATACTAACGGTCGAGATCGTTGGCCAGTCGCTCTCTAGGCAAATGCGCCGACGGCTCTTTTTATAAGCTGCAAGTGCCACCGGGAATATACGGTCACTCTTGTTTAGAAAGAAGCGGCGGCGCAGACTGCAATAAAATTCGGGTGCTCCTTTTTTTTTTTTTAAATAAATAAATTCAGCTTTCTTATATAAATAATAATGTAATAAGGTATATTTTCCATTGAGATTCCAAATTCCTCTTTTGTTGCACGGTTCGTTTTTAATATTTTTATGTATTTAAAATGTACTTTCCCACTAATGAAAAGAGTCAGAGGGAATTGAAGGATATTAAAGGTCGTAAAGGACACAGCGCACGCGCATGTGCTTCCACGATTTGGATAAATATGAATAAAATATAATTTAATGAAAAGATAGTTCAAATAAGTTTTAATAATAAAGAAAAATTAATATTATTAAATTGTTAGTAGGTACAAATATTTATATTATTGTTGGTTTGGTATCAAGATATTTATATTTTTTAAGAAAGATTATAAATATTAGATAACATATTTAGATGTTATTATTTTTACAGAATTTTATGAATTTGATAATTAAGAAGTATTTTTTTTTGGTTTAGATAATGTTTTGTAATTGAAATAAGAGAATCAATTACAAAAAGAATGCAAATTAACACTAAAAACTATAGGTTGTGGTTGATTAGAAGCAACAAAGACCAAAAATTACATAAGAGCTACACAATAGCAACAAAAAGCATATGGTTGCATCGTATCACAGAAACCAAAAGATATATTTACCAACAACTACTACAAAATAGTAGAACTAGGATTCACATTTCTCACTAGTTGCAAGGATGCACAACAACAAGAAAGGCCAATAGAAACCTCCATGCGTAGGCCTTCCTTTAATAATTATGGTAGTAGTTGGAAAAAAGGATCTTTGAAAGCTTCCTCCCACTAGGCACATTACTATTATGTGGGAGAAATAGAGTCCAATCTATGGTAACATTGCACAAATATGAGGAAATATTAAGTATTCATGATCCCAGCTCACAACAACTTCATTTATAATATGTTGAATTTTTTCATCAACAATGCTACTCATAGTTATAAGCAGAAAAACACAATTCTCAAGATGGACAAGCATAATGAGATCTTCTAAAGAAATTTGAATAGCCCCATCACAATGAACTCCTTTCAAAATTCGGTGATCTATTTTCCAATCTCTTTATTTGATCTCAAATATTGAGTAATGTTTCAATAAGATCAAGGTTAAATTGATTGATAGTTTGTAGAATGTTGAAATCATATCAGTTTCAACATGCAGGGGAACAAAGGTATGAGAGAACACAACCAAGTATAAAAAGTTTGAAATGAAGTTATTGATTACTTGTCGCAATGTTTGGGTAATGGTATTGTGATGGGAGGAGAGCCCATGAAGCATTTCTTTCGAAGACAAAGCTTGAGGGAAGAGAGTTGGAAGAATGGAAAAGGGAGCAACACAATTGATAAGCATGAGAACAAAGCCAAAAAGCATGTTTGATAGATTCCTTTTTGGAGAAAAGTGGACAAATTGGGGGGGGAGATGAAAGAAAGACAATAACTGATAATTAACTTGGTGTAGAGCACTTTCTAGGTTGTTAATTGGGACTACACATCAAATTTTGATTTTCATATTTGAAACCTAGCTTATTCCACTAAGCTCTACAGATGTTGCACCTCCATTTAGAATTGAGTCAGTGAATGAAGGAGAAAGTCGGAAAGAGTTGTTTGTGGATGATATTAAGAGGAAATCTTTGGATTCTTTGTATATTAGGTCATTTCCAATCCTATAAGAATTTACAATGGTAGGGTGTGGACAACAAACATTAGAGTTTAGAGGCAACCAAGTGTTCAATTCTCAAAAGAGGATAATTGTCAATAGAGGACATGTTGAATTTGGATTTGGGTTATTGCTAAGTCAACCGAGTAAAGTTCATTGGATCCCATAGATATTAGAAATTTTGAATTCATTTCTTAAAAAGGTGTTTTCCTTTGAAGTTTTAAATACCAACAGGTTTACCTTCCTATTGGATTAAGCAATTCCACCAAATAGAAGAAGTTAAAAATATTAGTCCACAAATTAGGCTTTGATCAAACTAGGACAACCTACAAGAGGTTATCTAACACATTGACCTAAAATAATTAAAGGGAGCAAACCTATAATTTTTAAAAAGGGTGCAAGGAGAATTTTATCTTTCCAATTAACCAAACTTAAAGATCTCTCAACTATATTCAATGATTCCCAAACCCCCTCTATCTTTTGGTGGGATGCAATGTTTCCATGAGTTCATAGGAAGACATTTCTTCCTACCATATTTAGCCCGAAGAAAACTCCTTATCAATTGGGTCAATTGGTTATAACAAATTTTAGAGGGAAGCCAAAAAGAAGAGATGTAGACATGGTTACCCAAGAGGATCGTGTTTTCCAGCTGGATGTGTCCAAAGGAATCAGTTTGTTCGATTCAAGAGTTTCTTCTTGACATTACACATAAACCACTTCCACATGTATATTTGAGAGACAATGATACCAAAAGGAATCACATGTTATCTAGTAATAGACCCTTTCTTAACTTCACGCCAGTCACTTGGAATGCAAGGAGGTTCAAGGTTAGGGTTGGTCATAATGAATTCATTTCTATGTAAATTTCCAATCTAGAAAAAGAGATAGTGCAAAAGTGGTCCAAAATATCTAATGTTTGCACCATTTCCTTAACAAAAAATTGTAAGAAGAGCATGGTCTTGATAACAAAGTTGGAATTTTTGGCTTTTGTATTACCTAGCAACAAGATAGCATGTATAAATTTTATGGATAAAGAATGTTGAAAGAGATATCCAAGAGTATCAACTACAAATAAAAACAAGTACAAAAAAAGTGTTTAGCCTTGGTAGATGGATTTTTGTAGAGGGGATCAGTGGCAGAGGGTTTCATTCATTGAAACTTTGGCATTGTCATCTATGAATAACAAACTAACTTACTTGCATAACATGGGGTGAAAGCCAAGACATTTTAAAATATTAAAGATGAATGGCTAGTGAGTTTGTTTATAGGCTTTTATTAAAGTCAAGTTAAATAATTAGAGCATCTTGGGTAGTTTGTTGTGCCCTTTCAACAATTTCCCAAGCAAGAATAAAATTGTCAAGGATGAATCTCCCTCTTGGGAAGCTAGTTTTCTTAGGCTAAACAATGCCCTAAGTGATTTATTTAATTCGATTTATGCAAGTTCTTTAGTGATGATTTTATAAGAAGTTTAAAAAGGGTAATAGGTTTCCAACCATTAGTAGTGTCCTCATCTTTTCCTTTATGAATGATCTTAATTAGGCCCTTATTAATAATAGGTCCCAATGATCATGTTTCAATTCCTTCAAGATACACATTATAAAAAACCTAACAAACATGAGGCCAAAGAGCCCTATAGAAGCCCACTAGAAACCCATCAATTCTAGGAATTTTTTTAGCTACCATGCATCGAAGGGCATCATTAATCTATTCTATGGACAATAGGTGGTCAAGGAGTTTACTATATTTAAGGTCAATTAATTGGGGGATGCATCTCACTACATAGTCCTCGAGGATGGGAAGGAGGTCATCATTAACCTGGAGTCATCTATATAGATATGTTTACAGTGATAATATATATTTTTTCATATGGCATCATGGTTAGTCTGTAGGGATCCATCAGTAGATTTGATAGAAAATATTTTAAAGACTGAACAAATGCAGTATTATATATAGATCTTAGACTATGAAAAATTAGATTTGAAACTGATAGAGCTCAAAAAATTGAGTATGCCTTAAACTTTTTTTTGAGAGGGACATAAATGCACAAATTTCCAGTTTTAAAGAATTCAAAAGTGAAAATAGGTTCAATACACTTAACACTATAAGAATGTTCCTAGATGGGAAACTATGATAGAAAATGAGATCTATTACTTAAATTCTATAATATGATGTTTTATGTTTGTAATTTTTACAAAGAAAATTGAATGTGAATGATTTATCTTTCAAAAATTTAGACATTATATGACTAAAAAAATATTCAAATGATATAAAATTCTTCATCAAATTATAGAATATATGTTGTATAAATAAAAAATATTACAAGCGTAAGAGATATTACATTCACCAAGATGTTGGATGCTGAAACTAGAGTAAGGCCAAATCTTAATTAAAATCACATATTCCACCATAAAATATTGAGGGAAACAAATGTAACCACGAGAAACTATTTTTCTATTATTCTCAAGGGAGAACCAAATAACTATTCAGAGTTTTGGTCCCCTTTTTATTTTATGATATGATCATGATGATTGATTGAAATATTGCAAACTAGACATATTAAGACTAAATAGACAAACCATTAAATGAAACATAGAGTAAGAAGATCAACAAAAATAAAACTAGAAAGTGGAGATCAAGAGGAAAATGACATAAATTTGATGCATAATTGGTAAGACATAGACCTATATCCAACATAATCTAAACATTTTGGTTTATATGGCTTTAGAACCTATATAGATACATCACACTTTGAGGTTCCTTTGACAATCAAGAAGAAGGTCCAAAGTCAAATAATTTTCAAGTAATCATCTTTCCCTAACTCAATAAGACAAGGTGCTTGAATTTGTGTAGGCTTTTAAGTCCTTGAAATCTCCACTCTAGTTGAATCAATTTCAGACCTATAACTTGCAAGAAGTACATTTAGAGAAGATATGTTGTATAGAGGATTGCCTTAGTCAAACCCCATTTTGGTTTTTTCATCTTAGTAGTAGCTATGATGACAATGATATAAATCATGTTCTCTATGGAGAGTAGATAAAAAAGGATAAAAATGAATGATAAATGGCACTATTGTAAATTACCACTCAAAGATGTACATTCCTTATTAGATCTAAGTTACTTTTCTCATCACATACAAGGAGAAATTGGAGGATTCTTAGTGGTCCTGCAAGTGTTAGTGCCCATAAAAATAAAGATAAGCATAAACATCTTACAAAGCATGAGATTTGTGTTATGTTACAAACACAAAATCAGTTGAAAGAGTGTTGTAGATATTATACTTGTTATTATCTTGAAATTATAAATTATTTTCCTTTAGAATGCTAGATTAGTATTAAAAATTTCTTAGGAAGACTTTCAAATTTTTAAATGGAGGAAAAGGATTATATTTGTGAGTTCAACATATCTTGAATTGGCTATTATGATAAGATGATAATTTATTTTCCATTCATAAACATATTGAGGCCAATAATGATATTTTAAGTTTTTGGCTTTTAATGCAGGATAGGGGCATTGGTACCCTAGTGTAGATTTGTTAAGCCTTTTCAATGCTTGTTTAATAAATATTTAATTCAATTTCCTAGATCTCATTAAATTTCTAAAAAAATACAATTAAATGGATACATAATAAGAATAATTAGGCACATGTTCCTAGGAAGGAGCTAAACATAATGTTAAATTGATAGGGATAAAAAATTATGATGCTACAACTATATTACATATGTAAGTGGTTATGAAATACCTGGATTAATTTAAAATTTTATAGCATAGAGTATAAAAGTGTATTGCTACAAAGGATAATCATATCATTTCAAGATTCAAGTTTCAACCATCTACTTTGGTAAGCCTTTAGGTAATTTTGACATTTAATTTTACCTATTAATAGATTGAATATATGTTTTGATAAAGAACATAAATTATCTGAAATATTTAGACCTCAAAAACCAAAAGTAAAGAGCATTGAAGTTTCTTATAAAACCTAAAAATATCTTTGTCTATAACTAACACATGGCTATCAGATGAAAACATACTCTACTAATGTCCCATATATACATAAATATAATTTGTCAAGAAGAATCACAAAATGCAATATACAATGTTTTGGATATGAAAGTATATGAAATATGACCAACAAATTTAGTGTGGCTAAAAGGAATGTTTTAAATAATTTTAAATGAGAATGATAAGAAAGAGTTTAGAATATTGATCCAAATACATCAACAAGATTAGAGCTCTCTCCAAATAACTCGTTCATTTGTACCTACACACATAAGACAAAAGAGAAGGGTTGAGTGGATATATAGGAGCTTGCATTAGTCAAACCCCCCTTTTTGTGTTCCCACCTCCATGAATAATGATAGAAATAGACATAAAACATTGGAAAGCATAATATATGTTAATGAAAATAAAGATAGTATCCTTAATAAAAAATCTCAAATAGATACCATTTTGAAACATAAAAGAGAAGTAGCTTGCTAGTACAATAGACAAGTGGCATGAGTTTGCAAGATGAAAGTGACTTCTTCAAGTGATAACAATGGAGTTCTACAATATGTCATTGTGATTTTAGCAATGGTGGAAAAATAAAGTTTTAGGAAGTTGTGAATGAGAGATGAAGATATATAGTGTTGTATAATGCTCAAATAATTATGTATCCCTCAAAAGATCAGGATTTTAGACCAAGAAGGAAGGATTTTTGGTCCCAAATAGCACTATTGTATGATTCTTGATGAAAATTTAGGTGGGTAGAGGAATTACACTACCAAAAAATGATAAGTGTAACATCCAAATGACTAAAACAATTGTGCATTTGTGTGAGATGCTAGTGTAGTGCGTAAACATCTGAACAATATGCAATCGTCTAAGCGAATATTGGGCTTAACACTCAAGGTATTGGATATGAAAGGATTTGAAGGATGGTGTGGGTTGAAATTGGGAATAAAGAGAATATTTTATCTTAATTATAGCTAAATGGGAAGGCATATATAATGTTAAATTGTGTAGGATACAATTGATGACATTACATTATTCCCCCACTTTAGTAAGCATATATGTTCAAGAGAAAATGTAAGATAAAGTATAAAAAGGATAGTATTTACCCTTGATGCAAAGGGGAATTAGAGTCTTCTATCTATGAGAAGTTTCCACCAAGGAAGAGACCTCAGAAGATCCTCAATCAAATGGATATGGGTATGTGCAAGACCATCATGGAAAAAATAGGCCCTTAAGTGGCAATAAAATTCAAAAAATCAGAGTTCTGTAACTTGACATAAAAATTTGAATAAGTTATCTATATTATTTAAAAATTATGTAACAATAGAATCTATAGAAAATTCAATGTAGTTTCTAAACTACTAGGTTTTTTTTTTTTAAATCTATTTGGTGAAATTTTGAAATTTCAATGCAGTAGTACTTAAATTTCAGGGAAAAAATAAGAAGTAGGTGTCTATCTGAACACCCTAACTACAATAAAATGATAATATTTTTTTATATTATTTCAGATATAAGTAGGGGACTCATGTCCGGATGTGATACATATTTTTTTGTAATTTTTTTCCAAGTAAATAATTAATTATGATTTTTTTATCAAAAATTTATAAAACTATAAAAATTTGTATGTCTAACCACCTTAACCTGGTCAAAACTTCATGAAATTCATTTTTTTTTGTAGTCCTAAAGCATGTGAAGCACAAAATGTGACGCATATTTCAGATTCAAAAATTGTGATACTGTTTGAAAGTTATAGATGTTTTTCAATCAACCTATCAATCAAGAATTTAGTCGTAATTCAAATAGAAAATGAATAATAATAATTTATTAAATTCAAAGTAAAGCATAATTTATATTGGCGGAAAGCTGAGAATCTCCTTTAAAAACCCTTTTCGTTTCATCAATTTTGGGTTAAAAAAATTCGTCAGCCACATGGGTCATCATATCACTTAGATATCACCACTTTTTGGCCCATCATGATCCGACACATACCCATATGTTGCATCGCCATAAAGATGTTAACTATAGAAAATATAAATTAGGTAAAAAGTGAAAATTAGACATCAAAAATTACATAGACACAAAATGGTTCCAACATATCTGGATAAAAAGTGGTATTATGTTAGGGGCCATATGATACCTACCACTATGAAAAACTATGTTGTAATAAAACCAAAAGAAGGAGATGTAAAAATTCATAAAGACAAAGTCTAGTCAGTTTCCCTCATTCTCAACGATGGATAAGATGGTTGCATGTAGATATATTCCCAAAATAATTCATAATATGAATACGTCAACCCCCTTTAGAAAGGCTTGTGCTAGACAATGGAGCATAAGTTATTCTAAGGATAAAAAAAGGAGAGGTTGTGTCATCAAAACATAACAAGATGTATTTATGGAATGCTACCTATAAATAGATAAAACATGGAACCCACAACACCAAAGAAACATGAATGCATAAGAGAGATAGGAAGATGCTATTATTCAAGGTCAGTATGATTCATATCAATACCATTCATGTATAACTATGTATGAATCATCATATCTCTAAATATTTCAAATCGCGAAGAAGGAGAACATGTAAATAAAAAATAAAAAATATAAATTTGACTCAACATGAAAGAATGCCTAAATACCTGCAAGGCTTTAAGCATCATTCCCAAATGTAAAAAAAATAAAGTAAGACAAAAATAAAAATGATGATTTTTTTTTGAAATGTACAATAGATTATCTCTTGTATATCCAAGTACCTATGAGGGTATCTTGGTTCCTCTAGGAGAGATAGAAAACATATACAAGCAAGTACATGGGAACATCAAAAAATATACAAACTCTAATCTAAAGACATGAAGGATAATACTCTAGTCAATCATTCACATAAACTTAGATCATCCTCCCAATCTTGATCAAGGGAGAAGGAGCTGTAACTCAAAAAGGAACAACAACTAAGGCCATACCAAGAATCTCACCTATGGCAAGAGCTAGGGATGAGGCTTCCTCAATATTTCTATTTATTAATTCTTGTAAGTCAAGTGTCAACGATATTGTAAGGGTAGTTGAAAGAGATAGAATATACTAGAGAGAGTAAAACATACTTTTCTCCAAAGAGGAGTTTGGTGATTCAAATAGATAGGCCATGGAAGAATAGAAGCCTCATTACCAACCTTTGGAAGAGGAGCAAAGAAAAAGTTCAACAAAGAATGAATCTCCTGAATGAAAAAGAATAGATGGAGAAAGAGGAGTTTAAGGAGAAGACTTCTTATAGAATAATTTAAGGATTGGGACACATGTGCTCAAGCTTGCACTCAAATGGTTGGTATGAAATTTTCACATCAACCATAATATGTTGATTGGCCCTAGGAAGGCTAGAATTCTAAGAGCTAGGAAGAGTAGAAAAGGCCAAAATAGACATGATCTTCATATGAGGAATGTCTATGGGATACACAAATGGAGAAATATAAAAAAGAGATGTGATAAGAGGTGGTTCCAAAGGGGGAGAAATAAATACCTAGACCCTTTTGGGGTGGGTTCATCCACATATCTCAAAGGGATTGGAAGTAGGATAAAAACAAGAGTAGAAATAGAAGAATATTTAGGATATAGAATAAAGGACTCACCCTCGATCTCCTATTTGGCATAGTGTTCCCTTGCCATTGCACATTAATGATTCTTATTCTCATATACAAGCTAGTTCTAGCGAATATGGGGACTACGAATAGAAGCCTAAGAAGTATATGAGGAATCTTGTTTGACTGGTGAAGTCTTCTTTGTTGCCATTATCGATGGAAGGATAGGCTCCACAAATGGGACGATATGCCATGGGTGAAAAATCTAAACCTTAATAGGGAGCATATTTCCTCTTTGTGCCTTTTGTGTAGGAGGAGGAATAGGGGAAACACTTGGGGGTCAAGATGTTAGATCTTCACACAAAGGATCAATAAAGAAAGTCCATATACCCTCACCATACATTATAGGGCAAGGGATATTAGGAAGAATTGGAAGCTCAAAGACATGTGACTTTGACTTCAACAATGTGGGAGCCTTTCCTTTTCCTATGGTAGGAATAGTTGAATGAATACAATGCATTTCTTAAGCTTGTGAGGTATTAGAAGAATAAGGAGGTCTACTCAATGGAGCTCTCTTATCCTTAGCTCCCAAAAATAAGAAGGCCTAGAGGACATAGAATGTTGTTGTTGAAGAGTATATTAAAAAGGAACTAATTAAAAATGAGGTGGAATCAGATTAGATAGTAATACCTCAATATTATATTTATAATATTCTCTAAATAATAAATCACCAGAGGGTTGCATGGGTCTTACTAGAGTAGATCATAAATGATCAAGAGAAAAGCTCCCATGTACCACTAGTGGCTTATATCTAATGTACTAGATAGTTCATATAGTGCACTCATGAGGAAACATTAGACACTTGTAGAAAAAAAAATGGCCATGTTCATAGAAACTATCCAAGGAAGTGCCTATCATGTAGTTTTACTATAAATAAGTTATATTCTAGTATCACAACAAATTTTGTAGAGATACTCTTAAGTACCACAAGGACTGCTAGAGAAATAGATCCTAGAGGGGAAGGAGAGAGGCCATCGATTGTATGAATGGTAGCCTTACGCTCATCATACCTCACCCTAGATGTAGGTCAATAATAAATAAAATTTCTTTTGTTATAACATTGACCCTACTAGTAGGGCCAACTATAATGACAATGATGATATTACTATTGAACATAGAAATAATGTAATGTGGAGAGCATTCTCTATGATAAGACAAGTCATTAGGTGTGAAAGATATGTTAGGAATCATAATATTTTAACTTAGAGTGATGGATCAGATATTCAAATAGGCAATTTCATTAGGCGGACTAGAAGAAGAAGCAATGATAAAATTAGAAGAATGAGGTAGAATAGGATTTGTGTAAATATAAAATTAACGATTACGCTTTACAATAGATTGTTTTGAGTTCATATTCTTACTATAAATTCAAATGCTACCACTATCTATTTGATCTTGAACTACATATCTCAAGCACACATAGCATTTGGTGCCATGCCCAGGAACTCAATGATATTGATAGAACTTAGAATCATCATACCTACTTGTGTATGGATTTTTGTCAGGGAGTCATGTAATCTCTAGGAGGGTAGTTATATTATCTTTTAATAAATTTTTAATTGAACTTAACTAAGAATTAGATAGGTTTTTGAAAAATTTATTATAGGTGAAGGAGTCTCATGAATTTGTTCTAGCCAGGCTTGTTGCACTTGAGTCAAATCAAAGGAGAGATGTGGTCTCCAGAGACATGAGTGACCAAGAGGAAGAGGAAGAGGGTGAGAATGAAAACCATCAAGAAGGATTCCAAGAGGAAGAGTTGGATCCTAATGAATTGAGAATGACAAGGTCATTGAAGGATGTCAAAGGAGACACTCCTAAGGTGAACATGGATTTACCCATGTATGGATGGAATTTGGATAGTGAAGAGGTTGTAGATTTGATTGGGGCACTAGATAACTATTTTGAGTATGAAGAGATAGCAGAAAACCAAAGGGTGAAATTTTCTAAAAAAATTTGAAAGGCCCTACCTTAACTTGGTGGAATTATGTAAGAGAAGAGAGGATGAAGAAGGGAAAGTAAATTTTTTCTCTTGGGATAGAATGATGGCTAAAATCAAGATTCAAATTTTTCCAGATGATTATGTTATTTGGACATTTATAAGGCTCCAAAATCTCAAAAAAAAAGGAGATGGATGTGATGGATTATATTGAGGAGTTTCACAAGTTAAGCATAAGGGTAGGTCATGTGGAGGATGAGGCAAAGAAATTAGCAAGGTACATAAATGGGTTAAGATTCGACCTACAAGATGAGTTAAGTATTACCACCCCAAGAATTATGGGAGAATGCTTTCAATTGGCAATTAGGGTAGAAGAAAAATATAATAGAAGGCGGGAGAAGAAAGATAGGGGAAGACGAAGAAGTTTTAAAGGTAGAGGAACATTTGGAGGAAGAGGGTAGCCCCAAAAACCACGAGGAGAGAGAAGTAGACATCAAGAGAAAAGTTTTGAATCAAGAGGAAATTTTAGAGGAAAGAGATGAAATAGTAGGGGCATATTTGGAGGTCAAGGAGGAGGATCAAGTGGGTTCATGAGAAGGTGTTATCAGTGAAACAAGTTTGGCCATTACGAATGGCAATGTCTAGAAAATCATCCCTCTAATTCACATGGAGGAGAAAGGAGAACTCAATTGGTGCGAGAAGAGGACAATGAGAGTGAAAAATCTCCATCACAACATGCTTCTCTAGAAATGGGTGAATTTCTTATGTTAAGGAGAACATTGATCAAAGTTCCTATGGTGAAAGAACCTCCACAAAGTAAATCTCTCTTTAGAACCACATGTAAGTCTCAAGGTAAGGTTTGTAAAGTTGTCATTGTTTTGGGTAGCACAAATAATTTAGTTTCTCTTGAGATGGTAGAAAATTTGGAAATGAAAAGGATACCACATCCCACTCCTTACAAGGTCTTTGTTGGAAACAAGCTAAACTGAGAGGGGGGGTGAATCAATGTTGTGCAAATATTAACTTTAATAACCTTTATCTTCAAAGCATTAACAACAGTCAACCATAATGCATAAACATGAAGCAAATAAACACAACACCATAACACAAAGATTTTTACATGGAAACCATGTTAGGGGAAAAACCACGATGGATGGCCAATCCACAACTTGATCCAAGTATACTCAAATGAAGTTTACAATATGGGTAATGTACTTGCATTCAGGTGCACTACCTCTAGAGCTCACTGCTCAAAGGGAAGGCTCACTACCTTACAAAGAGAATAATATTAAAAACATCTAAGAGTTTGAATTGAGAAAAATAAAATCTACATATATGCCTAATTATAGTTTTGATTAGGTACAATATTCAATCTTTTGTCCTACAAACTAATTTTGCACTTCTGCTCTGCTCTACTCACACTCACAACATAAATTCTTTATGAACAAGTGAAATTGTGTATTATTGCTCTTCTAATTTTCTCTTATTCACAATTTGCATAAGACACACTTCATCCATCATCCAAAATAATACAGATGATCTTATATATATATCTGCAAGTTAGAATTCAATTACAATATGTCAGCTTCAATAGAACAAATAATATTTACATGTATCATCTCAAATCGTCAATAATATGCAATGTGTATCCACAGTGGTAGGCCACAACTTGGCTATGACCCAAAGAAAGGTGTATGAACACAAAAATACTTATCTAATTACTTCCCATATATCCACAACATGATACATTTATGAAGTTAGCTCCAGTACTGATAAAACAGAGAATTAGCCAAGCAGATCTTCTAACTCGCACATGGATCAATACAACCCACCAATAATTACTAGAAGTAGATATTATCCACCAAAAAAAAATTCTTGAGATGCACAACACAAATTAATAATAGAATATCTTCATACAGATCGGTGGACACTGAACTACGGGATGCCTTGTTCTTTCTTGATAATATTCAATCTATCTGTTGGTATGATCAAATGATGATGTGCATATTTGATCAACGATCAGGGTTTCTATCAATGAAAACACCAAAAGATACTAGCATTGTCTCTTTCCAGGAATCTCCCCCTTTGGCATTGATGGCAACACTTAGTGAAAAAAGACTAAGTGCCAGATTAGTACCAAGATAAACTACACTTCTCCAAAATTCCAAAAATACAATTCTCCCCTTGAGATGATTATACATTTTTCACTCCACTATTCTCCCCCTTTGACATAAATGGCAAAGGTAGGGATCCACATACCAAAAATGGATAAAAAAAAACTTGTTATAGGTAGACTGTATACTTATGTAAACTAGAAAATATCTACAAAATACTTCAATTGGATCAAATTTGTGTCCCAGACTCTTTTGAGACTCTCCAGGATTGTTATGTGACCAAATATTAGGTAGAATTGTGTCTCTATAGATTCAAAGTTTGTTGGATCACGAAATGCCATAGTGTCTTCTCCTTCCTTTAGATCGCTTGACATTATCTCAATTTTTGGACCAATTAGGCCCCTAAGTTCACATGCTCTTGCAAAAAAAAAACATTTTCATGCTTCAATATTTTTATTTTTTCAAGAAAAGACATCACTTCACCTTCTATCTTTCAACACCACCAATTAAGGGATCGAAATTTTCAAAAATAGTAATTAACTATTTTTGTAGATCCTTAACTTTTTTCTTATTATATTTAGTAAAATTTGAAAAAGACAAACATGATTTGTAGATTTTCCCACCTTCAGAAAGAGCATTTTGTACACTCTTCACACATGTGGCTAATAAGGTTTTATCTTTAGCAATCATTTCTTTCAAACCACTAAACCTTTTGACATCAAATTCTTTCTACACTTTCACCATAGCTGATTTCTCAAGTGACTCAAAGTGAGTACTTATAGAGTTGATAAGCTTCTTTAATTCACTAGAGGAGGAACCAATAGGATCTTTCAAATGAGTGGAAATTATCTTTTCCAGGACTTGAGATGCAAGATTTAGAAGGTCGTTGTCCTCAATATGGGACTTAAACAGTTCTTCTTTGGATTTTTCTTGAGCAAATGAAGCTACTTTCATTTTCTGAATTGGACACAAGGTAGATAGGTCAATAGGACCTTCAATCAATTCTGGATCAATTTCTTCCTATTGTTCTACCAAAAATTTCTTCACTTCTTCTGCAGTGTCTCTTGCTTCAACTGGAATTGCCTTCACATCAACTATCTTCTCTTCAACCACTACTTCCTCAGTTGTAGGTTTTTATTTATCTTCAAGGATCTCCACTTTTTCAACTAATACATTTTAAGGTATCTCAACTTCCATAGAAAATTTTGTATTGTCCACTTCACGAGGAATTTGAGTACATCCTCAACTCCATCTTGTTTCTCTTCAAATCTTCTTCTCCCGAACTAGATGAGACATCTTCAACATGTGTTTCCTTAGCAACAACATCAATTATGTCATTTAATAATATCTTCCTTAGGATTTTCTAAGTCTCTTTTGTAACTTCTCCAGTTGAACCGATCATGAGCTTATTCACCCTTGTTTTTATCTTGATTTCTTTCTTGTCTTTATTTAGGAGTTCCTATATGCCATCCATAGACATTACTGCACACAATTCTCCAATGATTATTTCTCTCATCTTTTCTTATTTTTTTTCTCTAGCATTGAGTCTCCTCATTTCCAAAATATCATACAGACTTTTAGGAAAATTAGGCATTATTTCAATCGAAACTTTATTGAAAATATTCATATGTTTTATTGTTGCCTCCTCAAGAATTCTCTGATAAGATTTACCAAAAGATTCATACCATTCACAAAGTGGCTTTAGATTCCCATCCTTAAACAAAGCTTTTTCAACTACTTCCACTGACATACCTGGTTTGTAAGTTTTTTCCTTCTTCTTTTCTTGGTCATCTCCACCAGAGGGTTTGATTTTTGTATATGTTGCTACCTTGGTGTCTTGATGCTTGATTTCTTTGACTTCTTCATTAGACTCTGTCACTTCATCCTCAGAAACTACCACATATACTCTTTTTATTTTATCTTTCTTCCTTTTTCCATCCTTACTAGATGTCTTCACATGAGTTGGCTTTGTTGCAGGAGTGGATGGGGGTGCTGAGATCCTTGTAGACCTAGTTTTGGTGGAGGGTGTTTTCAAACTAGCTAATTTGAGTTTTTACTGCCTCCTTAGCTACTTCTTTTGCTGCTTCAACTTCTTCCCTTTCTTTTTGGCTTCTCTTCTTTTGTCAATAGGTATGTCCATAATTTCTCCAAACACTTCTACGTCTTTTCTATCTCTTTTGGTTATCATATATTTCTTGAGCTCATTGTGCACTTGTATATTTTTCTCTGCATAAGTACTAAACCTCTCTTCTACCAGATCCAATGGTTTTCTCAGTTAGTGTTGTGCATACATTTCCAAAATTTTATCTTCAACTTCATAAACCATAGGAATGATCTAGATTGTTTTTGGATTAGCACCTTCCATCATACATTGATCAATGTCTACCATGAAATAGATTGTATCATTATACTTCTCTACAATAGAAGTAGGAATCCTCTCTCTTGCATGCATCATATTTGGAAAACTCTTGAAATATACCTAAATAGATGCATTCTTTGTTTTAGTGTTTGTAAATCTATGAAATAGATCTGTGATTTGAGTAGCTACTAGCTTATCCTTTTTCCAATGAATCTTTTTGAATCTCAGAACCTCATTCATGAAATAGAAGAATAAACATAATAGAAAATTACCATATTTGAAAGAATTTTTCTTTTCCTTCTTGATCTTCCCAAGATTCTCCAATAGTTGACTTCTTAGTAACTCAGAAAGATCATAGTTTGTATTTTACTTAACCATCTGATAGGATACATAAATGGTTGTGCCAGACATAGAGTTGTCTCAGCTGGAATGATAAATCTTGTACCCAATAACCATAGATGCAAATTTCACATCTACATCAACAATTTCACTGGTCGTATTTAGAACCAGTTGCATCAGTGACCATTTGATTCTTCACCAATTTTACAACAACCAATCGACCAGAGGAAATCAAGCCTGTAACAACACTTATAGCCTCTTTTGTTATCTTGAAGGGTATGTTCAACCACATGAATTTTGCATGAACTCTACTCAAGATATATCGAACCAATTCATTCTCTTCAAAGATAGGAAATTTCACAATCTGAGTGAATGTATACTCTTCTAGGGTTTTGTATTCCGACATAAATGTCTTCTCCAATTATGTGATTGTTATAAAAGTTTGTTAACTGAGAGCTTCCCAATTCTTCAATGTTTGCGTGGATATATGCCCTAATATCTTCAGTGTATAAAATTTTGTGTGACATAGATGAAAATTATCCTAATAGGTCTGTCTCAAAATATTTATAGGGATGCCATTTGAATTTGGGACAAGTTATTTCCTTGAATTCAACTACCAAAGGAGTATTCATTTTGACCAAATCACAAATTTGCAGAGTTTTCTAATAAATACCTTTTTGTCAGCTCATAATTTGATTTCCAAATCACTTCCACACTTGAATTTCACCTCAATTTACCTATTTTTTCCTTAGATATCTCCAAAATTCTTTTCTCCAAGATACAAAGTGACAAATGAAGAATAGAAATTATTTTTTATCACTTGTATACCTAACCCTTTTTGTCGTAATATATGATTTTACCCTAACTCATGTGATTACCCTATTTCTATGTACTGTGATGGATAAATCTTTTGCGAACCTCCAATATTTTATACTACCTTCTCTAATGAGTTCAACAACATATTTTGAGCATCTAGACACCTTCTATAATATCCACATCCAGTGTTCCTTACTGGTTAGGGGGTTAAATTATTTTCTTGACAACTCCCCCTAGGCCAAAAGCCTGAAACTAATTCCCGAAGGAATTACCATAGGAAGATTCTGGTGCAGGCACATTTTATTCAAAAAAAGGATCTTTCTTCACCCATTTATTCTACATCTGTTGCCTAATCACATATATAGTGGCTTTTCCTTTTCCCTTGATATCCTTTTGCATGTTTTTCTTTTGATTTATCGAACATTTTGTTTTCAACAAAATGTAGCAATATGACCAAATTTGTTGCATTTATAGCACACAACATTTTTCTATCTAGACCAGTTTTTCCACTTATTTCCTCTTGATCTCTACTAGTTACTAGTATGACCAAGTCTATTGCACGTACAAAATCCGATATTTCTATGAAATTGATTCATCACAATTCTGCATTTATTTGACTTATGACCAACCCAATGGCAATTAAAGTTCTGAATTGAGAAAGATGGACCACTTGATTTCATTCTACTTCTGCATTGAGTAGCCATGTGTCCAAATTTATTGTAGATGAAATAGTATTCATTAAACTTCTAAGTATTAGGTTGCCTTACAAGATACCTTCCAGATTTGTTCATTTGATTTCGTTGTCTAAATCTTATCTGTCCAGATTTTGAAATTTCTCCTTCCTCATATCCAATACCTCTTTTTGTCAGCATCAATCCTCTAAAATTTGATCAATTCATCAAGTTTGGTTGAGCTAACTTTTAACTTCTCCTTGCACTCATTTGCAGTAGCAATTTCATTTTTGAGATAATCAATCTGATTTTCAAGTGCCTCTTTATTGTTTCTATATTCTTCCAGTTCATCATCCAATCGACTGCATACTTCGAATTTTTCTTTTAGGGATTGTCCTAGGTTTTCTTAATTCTTCTTTTTTACTTCAACCTTTTGGTCATTCACATCATGATAGATTCCATCTCATGCTTTAGGAAAAAATTGTCTTTGATAAGATTATCACATTCTTCCGTCTTTTCCTTCAAGGCTTGACTCACTTGTTCATATTCAATGCTCTTACTATCATTCTACTTAATCTGATCATAAAGTTCTTTTCTCTTCTGTCTAGACATATTGATTGTGTCTTTCAAAGACTCTATTAATTTCTCAGCATCTGTGAGGATTTCTTGTAATTTGTGAACTTCATCCTTGGACTGATCAAGATAATCTAGGGCCACCAAAAGCTATTATTGAATAATGCTTGAATCCATTGAAACACTTTCCAAGATCTCCCCAAGTGGTTAGGATTCTTTAGAGGAACTAGCTCTGATGCCAATTATTGGAAACAAGGTACACTAAGAGGGGGGGGTGAATCAGTGTTGTGCAAAAAATAACTTTACTAACCTTTATCTTCAAATAATTAACACCATTCACCCATAATGCATAAAAATGAAGCAAATAAACACAACACCATAGCAAAAGGATATTTACATGGAAACCTTATTAGGGGAAAAACCACGATGGATGGCCAATCCACAATTTCATCTGAGTATACTCAAATGAATTTTACAATATGGGGAATGCACTTGCATTCAAGCACACTACCTAGAGCTCACTGCCTTATTAAGAGAATCAGATTAAAACCATCTGATAGTTTGAACTAATAAAAATAGCATCTACATATGCCTGATTACAGTTCTAGTTCGATACAATAGTCAATCTTCTATCCTACAAATTGATTTTGCACTTTTGCTCTGTTATGATCACAATCCCAACACAAAATTTTTATGCACAAGTGAAACTATACATTATCACTCTTTTTCTCTTCTCTTATTCACAATTCACATCACACACACTTCATCCATCATCCAAAATGATACAGATGATCTTATATATATCCACAACTTAGAATTCAATTAAAATATGCCAGCTTCAATATAACAAAAGAATATTTACATATGTTAGCTGAAATCATGAATAAAATGTAATGTGTATCCACAACGGTCAGCCACAACTTGGCTAGGACCCAAAAAAAGATTTACGAACAAACAAATACTTATCTAATTACCCCCCATACATCCACAACATGATACATATTTATGAATTTGGCTCCAGTATTGATAAAATAGAGAATTATTCAATTGAATCTTCTAACTCGCACATAGATTGATACGACGAACCAAGAATTGCTAGAAGAAGAGATTATACACCAAAAATTATTTCCTTAGATGTGCAATAGAAAGTAATAACAAAATATCTTCATACAGATCGATGAACACTGAACTACCAGATACCCTATTCTTTCTTGACAATCTTTAATCTGTCTGTCGATATGATTGAATGATGCTATGTGTATTTTATCATAGATTAGGGTTTCCATCAATTAAAACACCAAAAGATACTAGTAGTGTCTCTTATCAATAGTCTCTGGGTTGAACAAGGGACACCATTTTGTAGTAAATGAACAAACTTGGGTGGAATTTAACATAGGAGGGTACAAGAACAAGATTTTGTGTGACATCATTCGAATGGATGTTTGTCATTTTATTTTAGGGAGGCCTTGGCAATATGAGAGGAAGGATAAATGAGATGGGAAAAAGAACACTTATGGTATTGAAAATAATGGGATCTCATTCACTCTCACACCATTCCAAGATGAAGGCCTAGATACACAAGTAGGGTCTAGTATAATGCTGGTAGTAGAAAAGGATTTTTTGAAAACCATGAAGGAAGATTGAGAAGAAGGTTTTTTCATTTTGATTAGACCAAAGACTGTGATGATAGTAGCAGTAGAGGTTGTTGATGTGCCTAGAGAGGTCCAAGCATTGTTGAACAAGTATAGGGACATTATGGTTGATGAAATCCCTAACTCTTTACCACCAATAAGAGATGTGAACCACCTCATAGACTTCATACTAGGGGAAAAAATACCTAAAAAATAAGCATATAAAATGATCCGAAAACAGAATGAAAAGATTAGGAGGCAAATCCAAGAGTTTCTTGACAAGGGCCTCATAAGAGAGAATCTTAGCCCATGTGTTGTTCCGACAATTTTAGCACCAAAGAAGGGACGAGATTGGAGAATGTGCACCAAATCAAGGGCCATTAACAAGATCACCATAAGGTATAGGTTCCCCATACCAACAATGGAGGACTTGATGGATTTTCTAGGAGAGGCATGCTATTTTTCTAAGATAGACCTCAAGAGTAGCTACCACCAAATCAGAATTAGAGAGGGGGATGAGTGGAAAAATTCCTTCAAGACAAATGAGGGGTTATATGAATGGCTTTTAATGACTTTTGGGCTCTCAAATGTACCAAGTAATGTTATGTGATTAAAGAATGAAGCCCTCAAACCCTTCATTGGTAAGTTTGTGGTTTTCTATTTCGATGAAATTCTTGTTTTTAGAAAAACTAAAGAGGAACATTTGCAACATTTAGATTTGGTTTTGAAAAGATTGAATGAAGAAAAGATAATGATAAACTTGAAGAAATGTGAATTTATGAAGGAATAATTGGTGCATCTTTGCTTTGTAATCTATAACGAATGTTTAAAGATGGATCCTAGTAAGGTGGAAGCTATCCTAAGTTGGCCTACACCATCATTAGTAAGTGAGGTAAGAAGTTTCCATGGCCTAGCCAATTTTTACAAAAAAATTGTTAGGAATTTCAGTCACATATGTGCTCCAATCATTGACACAATCAAAGGGGACAAATGGAAGAAGTTTGTATGGTCTGAAGAGGCATTTTTTGTTTTCCAATATCTAAAGAAAAAGGGTAGCACAAAAACCTATCTTGGCATTTCATGATTTTAATAAATTTTTCACCATTGAAAGTGATGCTAGTGGGTATTCCATTGGGGCAGTATTTTTCCAAGAGGTCAAGATTGTTTCTTTCTTCATTGAAAACTAAATGAGGTAAAGAAAAAATATCCATCTTATGATTTGGAGTTGTATGCTGTGGTGCAATCATTGAAGAAGTGGAGACTATCTCCTTACATTTAAATAATTCATTTTTTTTTTTACTAACAATCATGCTTTCTAGTTCCTAAACAACCAAAACAAACTTATCCATAGACATGTGAGGTGGGTGGAGTACCTACAAAGTTTCACCTTCACCATCAAGCATAAGAAGGGGCAGTTAAACAAGGTGGCAGATGCATTGAGTAGGAGGACATTTTTGGTCCAAGAAGTTCAATTAATGAGTGTTGGGATTGATGCTCTAAAAGGTATGCATACATAGAGGATGATGATTTCAAAGAGATTTGTGATTCTTGCAATCAATCCAAAATTACCCTTGGTAATTTTCTGATTAAAAAAGGTTTACAGTTTAAGGGGGCTGAACTTTGTATTCCAAAATTCTCTATGAGGGATAATTTGATTAAGGAATTTTCATAGTGGTAGCCTTGTAGGTCACTTTGGTTTTGACAAGACTTTGGAATAGGTAAGAAGGCACTATTATTGGCCAAGAATGAAATGTGATCTGAGAAGGTTTGTAGAAAGGTGTGTTGTTTGTCAAAAATCCAAAGTTTGTAATACTAATGCAAGTCTGTATCAACCATTTCCAATCCCAAATAGACCTTGGGAGTCCATAAGCATGGATTTTATGATGGGGTTGCCTAGAACCCAAAGAGGCTTTGATTAAGTGTTTTATTGTGGTGGACCGGTTTAGTAAGATGACACACATTACACCATGTAAGAGTACAAATTATGCCTCATACATTGTAGGGTTGTTCTTCAAGGAGGTGGTCTGAATCCATGGATTACCTTTAATGATTGTTTCAGATGGGTACAATAAATTCTTGGGTCACTTTTGGAGAACCCTATAGAAGAAAATAGGCACAAATCTGACTTTTACCTCTGCCTATCACCCCCAAACTGATGGGAAGACTAAAGTAGTGAATAGGAGCCTTGGAAACCTTCTTAAATGCTTAAAAAAATAACACTAAACAAAATGAGACCTAATCTTACCCCAAGCTAAGTTTGAATACAATGATTTTGTGAACATGAGTTTTGGTAAAATCCCTTTTGAGATTGGTTGCAGCCTAGAGGGGTGTTAAAACTAAGGGATATGTGTGGAATGGAAAGAAGGAGTTCTGAAGGTGAGGATTTTGTAGTAGTGATGCAAGAAATACACAGGCAGGTCAAAGACAATCTCCAAAAGAGTGTAGACAAATACAAGTATAATGTTGATAAGAAAAAGGAGATAATTTTACTTCAAAGTTGGGGATTTAGTCTTGGATCATCTAAAGAAGATGAGGTTCCCTAGAGGACAATATTCAAAGATCCACATGAGGAAGATAGGTCCATGCAAAGTGGTGCACAAGTTTGGAGAAAATTCCTATGAAATAAAACTCCCTCCTAATGTTGCAATTTCTCCTATTTTTAATATATTTGATCTTTACCCTTAAAAAGGGGATGTGATTGCATGTGAGAGTAAAATTTCATCAGCACATTCAAATGGAGAGTGGATTAGATATTTTCCACCAAGTAGACCTTTGAAGTTGGAATGTATTTCGGATACCAAAAAGGAAACTAAGGCAAGGAACAAGGTGTACTATCAGTACTTAGTCAGGTGGTGAGACCTTCCTATGGAGGATGCCACCTAGATTACTAAGGAGCAAATCAACAAGCATGGTGCTATAGTAGTATATTTTCTCTCAAATGGACCTTGAGATTTTGTTTTCCATGGGAGTATGGTGCAGGGCACTTAGGTCTTCATGTAAAAAGGGGTCAGGTGTTGGTTTTTTGTGTTGATAAGTCATTTTTTGTTTGTAATAAGGTATTTTAAGACCATGTATCATGTTTTGTGTCAATTTGGGTCATGTGGGGTTAGTTTTGTAAAATTTGGCAATTTTGTAAAAAGTTGCATAAGCAACTTTTGTATTTTTTGTGTTTAGGAGAAGTTGAACTATTCGGATTCAAGAGGTAGTTAGAGAACAGTAAGTTTTGGTTTTCTAATGTTTAAATAATCCTTTTTGTGGTCAAGGAAAGTATCTAGAGTTTGGTTTTGGGTAATAAGTAACAAAATTACTATGCTTTCTACATTTTCAACTGGTTTATTGCTGCGATACAGACTAGTATGGTTCCGTACGACCTGGAAATGATATAAATTTCATTGGGATTGATGATATACTGAATATACTATCTATTTATTTTGATTTCAATTTTTTTAGTAAGTTTGGAGTGAGTTAGAGAAATTTTGCTACCAATAGCCATAAACTCTAGTTAAGGTGGGCTTGATTGAAGAAAAATGAAGTTTAGCCCATTCCACTAGTGAAAAGGTCTCACAACTAGTGGAATGGATGTAGGTAGGATGTTATTAGTTTTTCTAGTGTTTGAAGAAGTAGGCAATGTATTTGGGTGCAGATTTGATGAATCCCTAACCTAATATCATCATGTATTAGGCTGAGGAGTTCGATACACTTAGGGTTTTGAGAGAAATCCATTTGGAGATTGTTCCGATTGATGTAAATTGGCCATTTAGACCCCATATGACATATTAGAATCCTTGTAGTGAAGATTTTAAACTTGAGGATTGAAAACCTTATTGTTGCCTTGTTGTTCAAGCCTAATTAGGCCTAATTTGAGTGTTAGCAATCTGAATTTGAGGGCTTCATTACAAAGTAACCCCATCTGAATATTTGATATGTTGTCAAGAGGAATAATGGATATTTGGAAACATGTTCATATTCTGGATTTTTTTTCTACCCTCGAAGTTATGTTGGAAAACCCTTGTTTGAAGTAATATTAGATAAATTGAAGGATTTGAAGCAAACCCACCAAACTCAGGTCTGAGACTTGTAGAGTTTGATTTTTTATTTTTTGTGTTGAGTTCAAGTTATCCAACTATTCTCTGCATCAAATTCTCACTAGGTTGTTGTTTACAATGGACAAGATCAATAATAGTTACCTTGGAGTCAATGTAAACTCAAAATCAGTGTAAGAAATTATTCATGAGATGATTGAAAAAAATATAGAATTACTGAGAAACGAGAAAACACATTCCCACATGGTCTCCTTAAGGGATCGTGAGAATAATTTTTCTACGAAATGATCTTGATGCAAGAAATCACTACACAAATGAATAAAATGTTTAACATGGAAAACGTCAAAGTGCTTTAAATTCTCTTCCAAAGACAATCTACTCAAAGGGGACTCTAAGAGGAGTCTCATAATCTACGAGAGGAGAAAATAGAGGAGGAGAATTTCCTTCAGTGATCGAAGTAGAAGAATTCAGAAAGATTGGATAAGAGCTAAAAGGATCAAGATTTTGAGAGAACATAAATATGGTTGGGTATCAATTTGGAGGTATGATATCTCTTGAAAATTTTATAACTATGTATATCAAGAAGTTGTAGACTAGGTCAAATATGATAGAAGAGTATTCACAATACACAACCTTGTAAAATCTAGAAAACGAGAGAAGAGAATAAGAGAGAAGACAAAGAGTTTTGAATATTTTAAATGTTGTTTGAGAAAAATATTTATAAATGGCAAGTTCATGTTAGGTTCACAAAAATGTAGAGTATCAAAATTGAACTTCTATGAAGGATTTAATCAAATCCTTCAAGGATTCAAGTTTTGAACCTCCACTCAGGTAAGCCTTTAGGTAACTATGACTCGCAATTTTACCTATTATTCAATTAAATGTGTTTCCTAATAAATCACAAAAAAAATCTAGACTCTTTAGACCTTACAAACCAAATATAAAGAGTATATGGGTTTCTTAGACAACCTAACAATATCTCTTTCTAAGACTAACATGTGGGTAGTGGATGAGAAAACACTACACTAGTGTCCTATATGGAAAAAAATCAAACTTGTCATGGAGAAACACTTAATATATTGTATAATGTTTTGGATGTGAAAGGATATGAAATATGACTACAAAAAATGTAGAGTAGCTTAAAAAAAAATTCTAAGTGAATTTGAATGAGAATGATAAGGAATATTTTAAAATAGATCATCAAGGCCATCTGAAAATATTAGAGCTCTCTCCAAACAACTCTTTCATCGAGAAAAAGGAGAAGGGTTGGGTGATTGTATAGGAGTTTACCTTAGTCAAACTCCTATTTTGGTGTTCCCACCTCCTTAGAACACCTTAGAAAGATGATAAAAATAGGAACAAAGCAATGTAAAGAACAATATGCTAATGAAAATAAAGATAGTATGCTGAATAGAACATCTAAAATAGTTATCACCCTCAAACATAGCGATAAAGTATCTTAAGACTAGTTCTTGATAGAGAAGTGGAAAGAGTCCTCAAGATGTAGGTGACTTCTTCAAGTGATAGCAATGGAGTTCATCAATATTTCCCATAAAATATCAAGATTTAGGACCAAGATGGAAGGTTTTTTCATCCCTTATAGCATGCCCAAATGATTCTCAACAAAAGTGCAAGTTGGTAGAGGCATTACCGTATTAGAATGTGGTAAGTGTAACATCCCAATGACTAACAGAAATAAAACTTATGACTTAACACTCAAGGAACTGTATATGAAAGGTGTTGAATGGTGGATTGGGATAAAATTGAAATTAAAGAGCATATTTTTTCTTAATTGTATTTGAAGTGGAATGCATATGTAATGTGAAATTGTATAAGATGTAGTTTATGATATTACACATCATATGAAATATATTTAATTTTGTTCATTACTTTTTGGATAGTTTGTAATGGGTTTACTAGATACCCTCATTTTCTAAGGTCTATAATTATTTCAACTAGAATAGAAATCATGCATTTAATGGTTTCTATATTTGATTAAGTCATGTAGTTAAATTAACCATCATACATCTAGTCAACTTGGTTTTCATTATTCCCATTTATTTTTTCACATGATTGAGGGAGGATTACTGTATGTGTTTATGTGTTGTTGTCTAGTTGTATTAAATGGGAACATATTCACACTGGTGAGTTATTTAAGGGCTAGCATAAGATACTTAATAATTTTTCCAATCTCTCTATAGTTCATTTACCTCAGTGTTGAGATATATTGTTCTATCACTATACATGAGATTAGTGTCCAACCATAAATTTTGGACCAAGCATAGGCCTTTATCCCTCAAGGGTAAATAATCTCTTTTTGATTACATGTTAATGATACCAATCACATAAGATTATCAAATTATATATGGTACAAATATGGTCCTATTATTTCATTCTTCTCATGACATTAATTATCATAATTTTAGATTTTTCATAGCCATAATTTTTTTATTAAATTCTTAGAGCCCAAAATAGACATGTACATATCAAATGATATGATAAGAGATTGATTGAAAGATAAGTCCCCTTCATGTCCTATAAATCCCATGTTTTTTGGGGATACAATAAGTACTATAGAATAAATGGAGGGATCAAAATAATGAATGTAAGTAATGGAAAAACAAAGAAGAATACAAGGTTACTATACCTCGCATTGGGTTTAGCAAAGTAGGACCTCTGAATCATCCTTTCTACTAAAAATATGAATTTGAGAGAAAACGAACATGCACTATGTGTGTGTTTTGTGTATAGATAGATCACAAATACTATTAGTAAGAGAACAAGGAGTAGAATATTTTCTATACAACTATCATCGTCATATGTGAGGAGTGGCACCAATCAAGAATTGATGTTTGTATAAGGGTTTCTTTTAATCCTCATAGGATTACTCCCTTCTTAATGAAAGAGCTTGCTTCAAATGTAAATATTATGATGTTGAATTATTATAGTTGTGTTAAGTGTAATGCATATTTTTGTGTTGTAATTTTCTTAGCAACCATTTTAGAGATTGATTTCTGCATGAATAGTTACTATCTCCAATTTTTTTACTTTAATTATAAATAAATGTCATTTGCAATCATTTTATTTCTTCAAAATTTCTAAGGTGGCTTCTTGTTTGAGATATTTTTTTATAATACAATTTGTTTCTTATTTTCTTAGTTCACTTATATTTTTTTGAAGCCCATCTATTCTCATCAATAGATAATCTTAGGTAGTATATGTTTTCTTAAGTAGACATAGTGCGATCTCTTTCCTTATCAAAATTTTGAAAGGCTCAAAGAAATAAGAGATAAAGTAAACCATTTTCTCTTTCTGATGCTCATTCATTTTTCCTTATAGACGATTTTATCCTATGGTGAACCTATAGGAAAGGAGAAAATGGTAATTTGAAGTCAACAATTAAAAACAACAAAGCAATGGGTGTAAGATAGTTGGAAATGGAATGAAGTGGCATAAAACAACAACATGGAGGATTATTAGGGGACTTAGTAACTATTTCCAATTTTTTCATGCTCATTCATTTTTCATTATAGACAATTTCATCATTTGGTGACCCTATAGGAAAGGAGAAAATGCCCAGTTGGGAGTCAACAATTAAAAATAATAAAGGAATAGGTGCAAGATAGTTTGAAAAGGAATGATGTGGTATAAAATAACAACGCAAAGGATTCCTAGGGGACAAAAAAGCCCATCTATCAATTTTGAATTAGTGAGGAGAGAGAATGTTCTCATTTTTCCTACAGTGAAAGGTTATGTAGTAGTTTTTCACATCATTATCAAACATTGAAATGCTTGCCCATTCAGATTTCGGTACTTACTATGTATAAATATACTATGCCACCTTTACTTGCTTTTGAATATCTACTTCTCTTTTATAAATTGATGGAGTGATTATTCTCTTGATATTAAATGACCAAAAGACACCCTTTGAGATCTATTTTAATCATCAATCAATACTTTACTTTACGACTCAAATTAATAAAACAATGACTAATTTTAAACAAAGATAATATTATTGATGAATATTTGTTATTAGATTAAGTTATATCATGCCACATAATTGTAAGCTAGTTTTCTCTACATAATCACAAACATAAAACTATAAATTATTGAAAGTTAAAATTTACTAAAAATAATGCATACTAATTAGTATTTCTCAGCTTTAACTGCTACCAAAATAAAAAAATACAACATTAAGCTTTTATTCCTTGAAGTGTATAATAATAATAACAAAGTTACAATTTGAAACGCTTGTGCTAGGAATCTTTGAAAAATATAATTTTAATGAAATTAAAAATACAATTTCGAGTCTTAAATACACTTAAAGACGTTTCTAAATCCACAGAGACATGTACGAAACTAGTTAACGGTTAGGAATCTTAACAAAAGCATTTACTATGCATTCTTCACTTGGGAAAAGAGTTCATATCTCTTTCGAAGCATGTTTACGCAACCCTATTCTCTTTTCTTTTATCCCATTCATTGCTCCCTATGCCACCCACTGCTTCCATATTTAGATTGATCTGAAAGTTTTCCACCCCTTCTTTCGAAATATAAAGCGAGATTCTAAAATTAAGATTTCTACCCATTCCTTCCAAATGTAAGAAACTATATCCAGGAAAAGAATTTACTGACAACCTTCAAGTATTCTTCACAAGCAATTGGTTTCTATAACCCTATGTCCTGGATTATTCTACTTCGCCTACACTTCAATCCATTTTCGTATTCCCAATATAACTACTTAGATACAAACCCAACTGAAAGCTAATAAAATGGCAAATCGTAACAGTGTGCAGAATGATGCAGGGCAGCTGTGCAGGGCTTTCTTAATGCATATTCAAGTCCTTCCATCAGGAGAGTTGCCATGGCCAATTCCAGGACTATGTCCCAATGGACCAATGGTACTATCACTTGCACGCTCCTCTTTGCTCATCTCCTGAAGTTTTGCAGGATGGAAAGCTTCATGAAGGCCAACAACTTCTTCAGAGACTTTGTTTTTGTCTTCCATCGCGCCCTTCTGAAGAGTATCCCCATTGCTGACATGGGTAACATAGTGCTTCGCCTTCACAGAAACTAGGCTCCGCGCTGCATCACCAAGGGATAAGGAAACCAGAAACAGCAGAATAATGAAAGCGTAGGCCTTCATCATGAAGTGTGTGTGATGAAAAGCTTTGAGTGGTTCAGATGCAAGGTGTATATTGCTATAAAGAGAAACGGAGCTTTAGCAACTACTGAATATGGGCTGCTGGAAGGAAAAAATATCAGGAAACACTGAGGAAAGAAAAGAGTGCCCAAAGGAGGTCTGAGATGAATTCCTACAAAGGCAAACTAAATGTGAAGAGTTGTAGTTTAGAAGGATGCTGTGGATCAGGTATTTA
Organism: Sequoiadendron giganteum; assembly: GCA_007115665.2. Classification (NCBI taxonomy): domain Eukaryota; kingdom Viridiplantae; phylum Streptophyta; class Pinopsida; order Cupressales; family Cupressaceae; genus Sequoiadendron; species Sequoiadendron giganteum. Next base: position 334,281,900 of record CM021100.1, read on the forward strand.
AGAACGCTAAATCGGCATTAATAACTGACACCTATTCTAGGTTATATTATTTTTTAAATTTAGTGGAGGCCTTCAATGTTCCTATGGAAAATGTAGAACTTAATAATGAATAGATTCTCGACAGTCCAACATACTGTCTGACTACACAGATTTACTCGAATATACACCTCTTTTAATGTTTTGTTTCTTAATTGATTAACGTTTTGGAGGTTATTATTTTCTAGATTCCAGTTTCAGTTTGTAAAAAAATTTAATATAGAATATACAACTTGCTAAATGAGTTAATATACAGTATTGTATGCTGTGGTTTATGTGGTCAGTGTGGGCATTTTACATTGGAAGGGGGCCACCATCATAATATGACTATAAATCCTTAACATCATCTTTTAATGGAATAAGCTTTTTGGTGATTATTATTAATTGTTTACTATGTTCAAGATAAATTTATTATTCAACTATCAATTTGTGTAAAGGAAAGATGCTATTTAGAGAAAATGCTTGTTGTCAAATTGTATAGAGCTCCAACACTTTGGCATTTTTAAACAAATATTTAATGTGGCTAAAGGTAAAGAGAATATTTTTTCTTACTGACCATAAACAATAAAGATTCTCTATGCTGTTGTTTCATATTACTATTATTATTATGGGTTGTGTGCCAGGGAAATTCTATTTTAAGTCAAAGGTGTGGAGAGAATTGGATTAAACTTCTTAGGTCAAGACATCATTTGCTTTTCATAACTGATTACAGTCAATTTTTTTCTAACAGATTAAAAAGAAATAAAACAATAGCATTGCACATTATCTTTATGAATATTATCTCCCCTCCATAGATTATCACTGATTTTAGTGGGTATTAGATGATTTTTTTAATTAAATGTCATGGAAAAAATCTTATTTTTTGATTCATGGTATTTATTTTCAATCAATATTTTATGATATGTTTTAATAATTACATAAAATATGGTGATATAGACATTTAGAAATATATGTTGTTTTTTTATTAAGATGCCGTAAATGCTATTCATCTTTAGAGTTATGAACCGGTGAGGTCATAAATGTGGGACCTCATTTCCAATATAAATTCTCAACAATTCTATCTAAATGGGGCTTGAATCTTGATGGAAAGAATAACAACACAACAACTCAAGCATCACACCATACCACTATTGTCGAAATTTTAAAAATATATATTGTTGAGTTTATAGAATAAAATTTTATTTTTCTTTATTTAAATTAATTATAGAAAACAAAAGTATATGTTATGCTCTTTTTCTTTCATGGTTTATATTTACCTTGATTTTTGTAATTTAAAATACTCAATATATAAAATTTTCAAATCTTTAAATTAATTAGTTCTTAGCCTACCTTAATTTTGATGGTTTTATGGATTTTTTTCAGATTAAAACACAATGGTGACCATATCCTCTTAATAGGGACATACCTATCATCTTCTTGTCATACTTTAAATTAGTTTACTACTTTTTAGAGCTGATAATTTTGCTTAATCTTATTGTTATTCATCAACTTGTATACCAGGCATTTCTCAGTCTAACCCTTTTACTTCTTTTTTTTCTTGAATATTGAATTGTAAACCAAGTGTTTTGATATATCCTCCAAAGTAAATATGTGTTATGAATATACACCAATAGAGAATGAAATTATGGTTATAATAATATAAAAAATTTAAGACCAAATTGTGTGCAAGACCTTATGTAGATACATAGAAAAAATTAGACCTAAGATAGTGACAAAGTATTTATAGGAGCCATTGCTGCAAAAGTTAATATATTTGTCTAGGTTATATTTTTCAATGATGGGATTTCTAAAAATTGGTACAATGGATGGATCTTTAAATTATTAATAATAAAGAAATCAAGCAATTTCAAATAATTATGGTTTATCTTCATTCATATTTCAACATTTAAATGGAGGATTTGTTTTTATGAACTATTTATAAACAAGAATAGATGATGTAATATATAATAGGATATATCATTTTACATTGAATTATTATAGAAAGAGGTGAATTGATGATTTTTCATATTATTTTACCTTTTAGTTAATCTAGCATCATTTTGGTATACATGACATACATTTTGCAATATCAATTTTTAAATTTATTTAATTAATATTTCACTTATTTATTATACTTGAATAAATAAAGCACTCCACTTCAAGTGGAATTATTAGTTAATTGAAGTTTTGAGTTTGAAAATTTGTAAGTTCCATCATGTCATTAAAATTGGTAAATTTAATCTAACAAATTTTAAGGTGTCTAATAGATACCCTTATAGAAAAAAATGATGAGAGTAGTAAAGTTTGAATGAGGATAAAATTAAGGACTGTATTTCCAAAAAGAAGTAGATAATTAAAATGCAATTTTTAATGGTATATATTGTGTCAACAATTATGTTATTTCTTGATATTTTATATTTAAAACTATATTGCTTCATTTATTACACAAATCCCTTCTTAGAGTAATCCAAGATTTTTTATCTAGCTTCCTCTTCAATTATATTTTTCCATACATACAAATATAGTTTCTATCAATCACTACCACCTTGCACCAATGTGTGAAATTTATTCACGAAGGAAGCTTGGTAAGGGTACCAAAAGATAATTATCAAGATGTTTTGAATATAAAATTATTACTCTAGATAAAATCATCAATACTTTTAAAAATGTACACCACCACTTTTTGATTTGTTTAAACACAAGAAAATTTTCACATTCAAATTAAAGTAATAGGTACTAAATGATAAACTAAAGTCCCTTAGTGATTAACCAAAAAATTGGTTGAATCTATCTTCCCTTTCCTATATAGTGAACATCCCCAAAATCTAGGGAAAAATAGTATCACTTTTATAATAATATATAAATGAGATATAAATCCATCATTAAAAGATGGATAATACCTAGAATATATTATTGCAATGCAGATAGTCATTAAAATAAATATTTTTTCTCTTATCATTTTTGCCTCTATAAATGACATATTATTTAATAGCTAGGGATGACATAATTAAATATTAGTTGGGGGTATTTCATACCATGCTAAAATATCAAAAAAATATTTTATTGGAAGTATTTACAAGTAGATGAGATATGGTATTTTTCCTATCTATTTTCTTCCTAGTGGTATTATTATAGATGCTAGTGGGAAAAAAAAATATGTAAGAGAAAGGGTGAAACAAAGAAAAAGAGGTGTAAGTTTAAGATTAATGGAAAGAAATTAAATGTATACTTTTATCCACTTGATTATTTCCTCTTACGAGTGAAAGAATAATTCATTTATTTTTTTACTTTTTTCAAGGTAAAAAAATCTTTTGTAACTATTTTTTTTTAATAGAGAATGGGCATGACTTGTAAGTTTACTTCCACTTATAAAAAAAATATAATATTAAATAGATAATGAAGTGAGATATTAAATTGATACTACACATTAATTATTTAGACATGGACCAATGTTCTATTTAAATAAATATGAAAATTGAAACTTAGTATGAAATAAAATATTTTTGTCTATAGTAGATCTCTCTAAATAGTTTTCTATTTAACATGAGCTATATTGAGTCATAAATGGCAGTATCTATATTGAGGAACAAATTACTTGATTTGCATGTTTAGTTGCAATCTTGTATAATAGATTCACATGTTTTGATTATATGAAAAAAAAAAGTTTTGAAGGGACACAAAACCATTTAAATCTTAAGATACAAAATTATACTAAAAATATATTGTAGTAAGATATCAACAACATACCAGAACCCAAGATAACAAAAAAAAAGAGTGTTGCATGAGAGAAAAAATAACATACTATCAGCTGTACTCAACAACAACAAAATGAAAAACCAATTGGAAATAAATCGATACCTAGGAGGAAAAAGAAAAGTCAAAAAATAGAGAGAACACTATTTCATATTGCTTAAGGTGTTGGCCACCTCAAGCTCTTGGATCCTATGCACTTCAATCATGTCTAGCAACTCTTTCTTCTCAGCTTCAAAGGACTTCTTCCAGTCAACAAAACCTATAACAATAGGGCCTTTACTATCATATTTGACACCTTTTTGGCCTTTTCCCTTGGCCGAGTGATATTTCTTCATTAATTCGGAAAAGTATAATTGGTCCTCCCTAAGCTCACTAGTTTTACAAAACATGACTTCCAAAGAGTTTGCACTATTCTTTAATGAAATGTGACATGTATGGAGAAGCTTCTTTATGTTTGCATTAGTATCTAATATCTTAGCTTCTAAAATATCCAATCATTCTTCACATAAATATTTGTAGTCAATGAAGGAACCCTCAAGGTCCATAATTTTGTCGATTAAAATATCTAATTTCGAACCTTTCAGAATATTCTTCAAGTTCTCCTTCAAACCCCTTATTTTGATGTTAACCTTATTAAACACTTGAAGAGTCCACTTAACTAACTAAAAATTTCTAGTGGCCCCATCCCTAGCCATGTCAACTAGCTCAAATATTGAGATAGAATAATCATTGAGATAGGGAAATTCCTTAGAAAGTGGATTTACCTTTAGAGGATCTAACTTAGAATTGTTCTTATTAGCATCCTCCTCAACTTGACCCTTATTCTTGTCCTCCAGCTCCACATTGGGCATTATATGAACTGGGGAGTCATCAATTTCAACCGCCTTTTCACCAAAAAACTTATCCTCATAGATCACCTTCGTGTCCTTTGCTTAATATTTTGGGGCCTATACCTTCAATTTGGCAATGTGTTTGGATGCCCTCCTCGTCTTATCCTTGGCCTTCATAGTCAACACATTCTCCTACAAACCCTCCTCATTATTCCACCTCCAGCTTCTCCTTGGCCAACAAGAAACTCCACATTCCTTGGAGAATACTCACATATTTATGAATATAAAAAAATATGAATGAATGTATCATTTACCATAAAAATTATCTTTAGAGAAATTGATGTATGTATTTTTTTTTTCTTGATTTTTGAAACTACATTTTCATGCGGGTTATGTAAATATGCACTATTTAGGAATTTTCTAGGAAAGGATTTCATTTTAATTTGGGATTTATTTTGTTGTTTATTCTATGATTCAATAAATATGATTGAAGACAAGTGAAAATGTAATGATATATAAAAAATATTTGTGTAGATTTTTGATGTGATTTTGATGTTGGATAAGATTTATAGCCATTAATTGAATGATCATGCCTAGATGGAATTTTAATGTCTTTAAATGATTTAGTTTTTTTGTTTCATATAAAATCCTAGAATAAACATTAAAAAATCTCTAAATTTCACTTACTCAAGATAACATTGTTATAAAAATATTATATTTGAAATGTAAGTTCTATTGAAATTTGAATTATTTATCCATGCCCTTGAACTTGATTTGAAATCATAGATTGATAAAACCAAAAATAATGCCTTATCTTTATGGATTTATGCAAATAAAATTAGGTTAAGCTCATGTTATTTATAAACCTTTATATTGAATATGATACTTGTACACAAGGAATTGTATTGGAAACAACTTTATCAAGATGACCTAAAATCAAAATAAAAAGTATAAGGTATACAATTTTAACCATTACTCTAAGTAACCATTTTTCTTGCTTATATTGGTATCTTTATATTGTGAAAAAATATTAATTTATTATTAAATAAATTTATGAATTGTCATTTATACTAAAAGTGTACTTAAATTTTTGTATTAATAATGGAGGCTTTTTAGTGAATCCACTCTTTAAAGGTTAATTTAAAATATGGAGAGGTACAAGATAGACATATAAATCATTAACTTACACCAAAGTACTACTATCTCCCTAATGGATCCAAGATTCATATAACATAAATTCATCATTATTATTAAGAAAAAACAAATAAAAACTCATTAAAAATTTATCAATTCCCTTCATCCTTGATTCCATTCTATCCCTAGAAAAATAAAAAATATTTTATCTCTTGAAATTATTACCTAATCTACCATAATATGAACTTACTACTTTTAGTTTGTTCACGTGCTTATTTTCATGGCCATGGAATTCAACATTTACTCAATCTAGCAACAGTAATACTATTTATCAACCTTCCAATCTTAAAGTGTAAACAATTTTAAAACTAATTAGAAAATATAATCTCAGTGGAAATGAGCAAAAAAATTGAGAGAACCTTAGTTTGAGGCCTCAAAGGGTTGAAAATAGCCTTGAAAAAGTGTCGATATGTGATCAAAATGAAACAAGTTTTTCTAGGGTTGGACTCAACTCTATAGGATACTTCTCCACATAAAGTTTTAGCTCAATCAGAGTCCTAGGTAAAAATTTATTACCACTAGATGTCCTTCCATCACAACATAGAAAAAAAGTATTAAAAAGAATATTTCTAAAAATCCTAAATTCTTACCAAACCTTACAAAAATATATTTTAATAAAAAGACAACAACCAAAGACCAAAATAACTATAAGACAATAAATACGATAATCATAAGAGAACATCATCTCTATTATATTTATATTACACCTCATAAATCAAGGGAATTCTAAGCGTAATGAACCAAATAACCAACCTCTTAAATTGATGTATTTATCTCATTTGAAGGCATACCGAATCATGGAATAGATAAATATGGGAACTACACCCAATAAAATACTAGGTTCCATCAACATTTACTATGAAGAGAGTTTTCACCTAAGTGAAGAATGGTGTATTCATTCTACACCATTTAGAAATCCCTAAAATGATACACAAGTGGCATTATGAGTTTGATGTAAATCACTACAATATATTTGTAATGAACTAAATATTTATTATCATTTTTTCATTTCTTTGTTGAATAGGAAAATTGAGAGGGGTGCACGAATTAGTTGTCAAAATTTTTTACCTTTAATTCGATAACCGAAAATAATACTTAAAGTTGCTTAAATGATTAACCATCAAATGCTAATGCAAAAATATCAAATACAACACATAAAAAAAATAACACCAGATTTAATAAAAACTGCTCTAACCATTTGAGCAAGCAATTGATTTTTCTAGCTTGCATCGAACTGCCTAGGCATTAAATCTATGCCTTAATCGGGTTCCAATTCCTACTAGAAATCGACCTGCAATAACTGTCATTACTCCTTTGGTATTCGGCCAACCAGACGTTGCCATCCTGTCACGTTTCAGCCTATCATTGACCTATCGCACCTGACAACCGGTCCAACTCGGTCAAACCCTGCACTGAGCTCATCCAGGCTCCTACTGCATCACCGCTAGTCCAAGTCACCCATCCACGGTAAAGTGCTGAGCATTACTGAAAAAACCCTTCACTTCACCACACTACCCCTAACCGGTTTGGTCCACTTCACGGTATGGTGGTAAACCCTTGTACAAACCTTGGCCTCCAACCGCACTACTGCTGGGCTTGGATTTTCCCATCGCAATATGGCGGTAATCGTATCACAAACCATTAGTGGTTAAACTGCATCACCATGAATTAAGGAACAAGCATTCATGGTAAGCCGCTAAGCACCTGCACTAACCATCACGGCTTCACCATGCTACCACAACTAGATCACTAGACCTCCACTGTATGGAGGTAACCACCCATCTAGAATGCTATGACTTACCATACCATGATGACATCGTCAATAGGAAATCGCGGAGGAGCAGTAAGCAGTCATCGCTAACCGCTAGAAGAATACCGCAATCAGCATGGCTACAATGAACACCACCCGTGGTATAGTGGTAAACCTTACATTGCTAATCCGCCACCCTTGCACCACTCACCGCATTACCTCGCCACCGATCAGACCACCCTGCGGTAAGGCGATAAGCCAAACCTTTGCCAGCTTGCCAACAACCGTACTGCCTCACCACCATCAAGCCACCTTTGTGGTAAGGAGGTAATAGTCATCCAAGCCACCCTCACTTCACCACACCATCACCAGTCTAGAACAAGACCACCATGATAAGGTGGTAACACCATCGAACCGACAAATAGGGTGGCCCATGGTATGGTAGTAAAGGCCCAAAATAGAGGGAAAATGCCTAAGTCTTCAAATGGGTCGACCAAAAAGTTAAGTTAGATCCCAACAATATCCCACTTGGCGAAGACTCTTAGACATCCTCCAAAAAATCTAAACCAGGACCAAAGCATGTTCTCACACTCAAACCAAGACCTCTACAATCGACATTCAAAATGTTCACCATCTCAGACAATTGCTCCTAACATCAAATGTAGGAAAAGGATCAAGCCAAGGCATATATGCACCAGTCTCAAGAATGAAAGAAAATGACCCTTTAGGTGGAAAAGGAAACATAGCAGCAAGCAATGAAGCACCACCGCAAGCACAAAAAACAAGACACAGACAACAATTCTCCAGAACAAGAACACCAATCAGCTAGAACAACAACCAAAAAATTGACTGCCCTCATCCAACTAATCAAACCCATGCGGCTAAACATAGCACCCACAACTTGTGCTAATCCGTCCAACCACCCATACCTCAAAGGTATGATAAACAACAACAGACTCATGCCATCATAAGACCACCCATCTCAACAACAAACAAGCACCTTGTGTCAAACAGTCGTAGACTAAACATGTCCAAGTAGTCCCACTACAAGGGTAGTATCCAGATGAGTGCAAACAAAGCACCATCACAAATGATCCAGGCATACCAAGTTCACCAGTCCCTCCATATAGACGAAAGTAATCATGTAGTTCTAAGGAACACCCACTCTAATCTGCACAACCTACAACCTCCCGCTGCAAGAAAATTTTCTCTCATCAATCATCCATTGTTCTTCAAAGGTTCCATATTTGACTGAAGAAGGAAAACCCCTAGTGACAAACACATGACCATAGAAAACAGTGACCAGATTAGAGAGAAACATCACATCAAAACATGCCCTTCTACAAACCCTTCTAAATGCCAACTATGGCAAGAGTGATATTCTTCACATCCCAAATGGAAAGCCTTAACAACACCCAACAACAGTATTAATGTAAGCATCAAGAAGATCAGACGAACACATACACCATCTCTTATCAATGCTCAAAAGCACAAGGAGATACACAATGCTATCCATGTTCCATTATGAATCCTCCTGTATCTGAAAACAACAACTCAAGATTCATACCAATGAAAGATAAAGCATAACAAACCTAAAAAGTATAATGGGAAAATAAATTTCATAGGAACACTACCACGCAGACCAAGGATAAAAGAAAACATGCTCCTCCAAGATATACAAGTCACCTTGACTTACCCAAGACATTCTCCTTCAAGGTTTTTGTTGAATTTGCCTTCAACTAAGGTGCAGGCTTCTTAGACGTTTAGCTGTGACAACCAAATTCTCATAATAGTTTCAGCCTCACCTTATTCTCCATGCATCCATAAGTATCAACAACTTGTCATCTCATGCTAACTCCAATTTGCAATATTGCAGCAACCATGAAGTCCACCAACATATGACCAATGCACTCAAAACATAGAGAAATCCCATACCACTTTCAAAACTTCAAAACTTGTCATGACACCATGATCTACACATCACCCTTCAGAGATACCATGCTTCAAGTGAACTATCCATGGTTTAAAGAGAAAACCGACATGCCAAAACTCTAAGAAAGAGTAACCATGACATAAAGAAAACAACTCTAAACAAAAACCAACATCACCTATCAAGCACCACCAACAACTCAACCAAAAATAACAATAATTTCCATGGCTCCAAGATGCTGCACACCTTCAAATAGTGAACATGCAGATGCAAAATAAGTCTTTTGCAATAACAGGATCTAAGTGTCTTGAAGAAGCATCTGCAATAGCAAAGAAGATCATTCACCACCAACTGATGAACCCATAGTCACTGCTAAAGCTCCCACTGAACCGAGCTCTCCAAGCATCATGACCAAATATCTCTTGATCTAAAAACCTCTAGGTATAAAATGACAACATGTTCATTAGGCAATAATGCCGAACTACACCAAGATAACAAGATCATGCATACCACACCATCATTGTCAAAAGCCTACACAAGCTCTCCATGACATCATTATTATCATGCTATAGGTCCCCATAACTAACTATTTAGGTACTCAAAATGCCATTCACCTTCTCATCTAAAAATAGCTAAGCCAATGCACAAGTGACCATAAACAAGGTTAGCTAACAAATCTAGAATATCACAGAAGCAATCATATGGATATTAACAGTCCACTCCCGAGTTGTTTGACAACAGTCAATAGGTAGCTAATCTATCAGCCACACAACTCAGAGATCCACTTCAAAGGAAAACCTTGCAAATCTATTATCACATTGGCAAAATGCAAAAATGAGATCTCAAAGAGAATAACCATGTAGACCATCATGACTCAAACACCAGATCAACAATAGATCTGACTTGCCAAAAATGTCCACAGCACAAGCACCATAGTCTAGGAAGCCTGCAAGCATCACCACAAGAAATTTTGAATGAGTAAACACATACCAACACTCCCATGTAGAGAAGACAACACACCTACTAAAAACCAGTAGAACTACAACTATCTCATCTAGTCACACCACAAAATCTAGGATCTAGAAAATAGCAGACAACAACTCCACACAACAAAAATTTTCTCTTGACTATGTAAAAATTACAAAACCACAGTGTATATAAAACAACCACACATCTCCATCTTCATTTCTCATCTCGACAACTCAAGAGTCTACACACAACCATCACGGTTAATCAGAACAATGAAAAGAAACATGAAAATGTATGATAAATTTTTTAGGAAAATATTCACAAAACCTCTAGAGCCAAAGACATGAATCTAAAATCATGCAAGTGCAAGACACAGACATACATGAATAATAGGTCTATTTCAGACTAGTTCCAATACCACAATCATGCATAAGAAAATGGGCGAACCAGGCTATCCAAAATTTGTAGGACACCAAGGTCACTTCATAGACTCAATGCAATCAGAGCACCAAGGAAACTATCTTCAGTGCTAAGTCAAAAACACCCAACACAAGCACAACTCTCCATAGCTAATCAACAACACAAGAAAGTCCATACTGCAAAGGAGCCTCTCATGGAGATACCCAGTATGAACACCACGCTTTGCTGCAACTTAGCCATGAACACATCTCACAACCTCAGCACTAGGAACTTCTACTACGAGCCAAGAGCCTCAGACCATGTTTCCACAACATGACCAAGTCATGTCATCTCTAGCATCTTTCAAACTATGTGTTGAATCAAAGAAGCACACACTTCTACTCATTGAATGATCAATCACTAAGTGATTTCTCTAGACTTCCTCAAGCTTGCGAGACTAAGAAATTAACACAAAAGAAAACCCAGAACTTTAGCAACTAGGAGAAGACTTTCATACCACTAGTTTGTGTCATCAAGCCTCGACCTCCTTCAACCAGCTCTGATACGAATTTTTGGCGATAAAAAGTTCAGTCTTTCATCAAGATAGGCATCTAAGATAATAGTGTCTTAGTGATTTCAATTCAAAATCACATCAAAGACACAAACAACTGTACCATAAAGCAGAAGTAGGCACAAAGTATCCCCCATTGATTCTGGGAGAAGTAAATGTAAAACTAATAATAGATTCAACACAAGAAAAAAACCATGAAAGAAAAACATGATGACACAAAAATATACTTGGGGAAAACCATTTTGGGTAAAAGACCTCACACTCCAAAAGATCGAGCCATTATACTATTCAACAACAATAAATAGTTACAATACAATCTTAGGCTCATAGCCTATATATGAGTCACATCTTGTTCATTTGGAGAATAAAAAGCAACATAAAACCAAAACCTTCACACATAGTTGCAATGTCATACATCTGACATACTATATAGATTCCCTTCAGCTCCTCAGACATAATTGTCTCAGCCAGCATAGCCCCAAGGCCTCATAGCAGGTTCACATCTTTGTAGCACTATAACAATCAGAGTTAATAGTTACAATTCTATTGCATACTGTTATACCTTCTGCCAGCTTGCTTGGCTCAGTCCAATGTATTTGGATTATTTAAATCATACATCATGATCAATGACTCCATTAAATGTTGGCCTTCGTACATGTTGTTCTAACCATTCGAGCAAGCAACCAATTTTCCAGATTTCATCGACCCGCTTAGGCATTCAAATCCATGCCTTAATTGGGTTCCAATTCCAGCTAGAAATCAACCTATAATAACTTTCATTACTCCTTTGGTTTTTGACCAATGAGGTGTTGCCATCCTACCACGTGTCACCCTATCATTCACCTGTCGCTCCTATAAACTGATCCAGCTCAGTCAAATCTTGCACCGAGCTCAACTGAGCTCCTACCGCATCACCGTTGAGTCCAATTCACCCAAGATCTCACCCTTCACTTCACCATACTATCGCTACCCAGTCTATTCCACTTCACGGTATGGCGATAACCACCTATACAAACCTCGACCTCCAACCGCACTACTGCTGGGCTTGGATTTTCCCATCGCAGTATGGTGGTAACCATATCGTAAACCATCACTAGTTAACCCACATCATTACAGCTTAAGGAACAAGCCTTCGTGGTAAGGTAGTAAGCACCTGCACAAACCATCATGGCTTCACCATGCTACCATACCTAGACCGCTAGACCTCCGTAGTATGTAGGTAACCACCCATCTAGAATGCTATGACTTATTGTGCCACCTTGACATGGCCAAAACATCATCGCTAACCGATAGCCGACTACGATAGTCACCATGGCTACACTGAACACCACTTGTAGTATAGTGGTAAACCTTATACTGCCAGTCAGCCACCCCTACACCACTCACAGTGTTACCTCGCCACCGACCTGAAAACCATGCTGTAAGGTGGTAAGCTAAAACTTCCCCAACTCCCCACCAACTGCACTACCTCACTACCATCAGGCCAGCTCCCCTGTAAGGAGGTAACAGTCATCTAGGTTGTCGCCACTTCACCGCACCACCACCAGTCTAGAACAAGATTGTCGTGGTAAGGAAATAACACCGCTTAACTGCCAAATAGGGTGGCCCACGGTATGGCAGTAAAGGCCAAAAACAAAGGGAAAACACCTAAGTCTTCAAATGGGTTGAGCAGAAAGTTGAGGAAGATCCCAACAAGGCTCATATCCCTGCACACTTCTTTAATCCTTTTCACATTCCCAATTACTCCACATTTTATATCTTCTTCTTCTCTTCTTCTCATTCCTCAAAACATATTTTATATATACAAGCATATCCTAATCATCAATTAGGTCAACACCATATAAGGTTAATACATTTATTATGTCGGTAAAACATCCATAAAATATAGCTAGTCCACATAATATATTGCATATGCTAAGTTGGCAAAGATCTTCAAATATCAAAATCATAGCTTGTCTCAGAGAAGAAACTGGACTTAAAAACCAACACACCGAACCTACCAACACATTGGATCACATATAACAATCATCTTTGGTAGGGAATAGTTTCTAGTAACCATCTCAAACAGTCACTACTACGTTGACATTAATGATAACCATTTGATGCAATTCAATTTCCAGAAATCTCCCCCTTCTTCATTGATGGCAACACATGATGTGAAAAGATAATAAAAAAATCCTTTGTAGTTCTTTCCCTTTTGATGAGTTGAAATGATTTTCATTCTTTTGAGATGCTTTATTTTCCCCTTTGACATCAATGGCAAAGAAAAAAGATATATCTCCCCCTTAATTTTTTTAACAAACATAGTCTTCAAAAATGATATCAAAAATGGTTCTTTACCTCAATCCTTCTTCCCTTCAAATATATCGTATTTTTCTTTTAGTTTTGGAAGAAATGTCTTCCAGGAATCCATTTCCAACCTTAAATTTAAACAAATATTGTTGTTCTTTGCTATCAAAAAAATTGCTTCTACAAGAGTATCTGTGATAGAGAGATTTTGTTCAATTTTCTAAACTTCCACCAAGAGACCGGAAATTTGCTCCAATCTCAACTTAATTATCTCTTCAACTTTCCAAAATTTCTTCACAATACCATCCCTCTATACCAGAATGACTGCAAGGAATTGATCCTTTTCTTCTACGCTCCATCCTTGTCATTATGGATATGATATGTCTTTCCAATAGAATCCAGCTCGAGCTTAATAACATCAATTTTTCTTTTTAGTTTCTAATAGCAGTAGGCCACTAGAGATAATACCTATAAAAAATATTTATGCTCTTATTCAACCTTTTCTTTGCATTTTCACATATTTCTTCAATAGCCAATTGAATCTAATCTTTTTCTTGTATTTCACTAAGTGATATTTCCTTTAGTTTGTCTTCAACCCACTCAATCAATACTTCCAATAAAAAAAATTTCAACTCACTCAAATCAATATCATTATGAATTATATAAATAGTCAAGGCATTTGTAATCTCATCCTATTCATATGATGGTCATGACAACCAAACATCTCCAATCTTCTTCAAACCATCAGTTTTCTCAAGAATTTTCACCACCTTCTCTTTAGTGAAGTCTTCTTCTTCACCATCCATTGATACCAAATCAAAGGCTTCTATAATTTTTTATTCCTTTTATTCATTTTCTCCTATGTCTTTAGCTTCTTTTTTTCTGGAGGAGAACTTGAGATGATTCTTCATACTTTCCTCTTTTCGGAGGAGGATCCTGCTTCAGATATCACAATCAAATTGAAAACCATGCTAGAACTCCATGCACTTAATTTTTCAACAAATTATTCTCTACAAAGCCTTTCCTTCTCTGCTAAACATTCCAAGTATCGGTAGACTTGCTTCGCAACCAATACAATTGATTTCCACACAACATTTTCTTTTAATGGTAATGAATTCAAACAATACATAAATAGACATATAACCAAAGACCCAAAACAAAAGGTGTAATTTTCACTCTTTTTCATAGTAATATTCTCAATTAATTGATTCCTCAGTAAGTCACACAAATTGAAATCCTCATTCTTTCCAGCCATTTGATGCAAAACGTAGAAAAAAATCACCAAAGTAGAGCCTTCGCTATTTTTGAACTAATTCTTGTATGAAATGCCATATGCCTCATACCTTATCATACGGTTGGTTATACTATGTATTAGAAGTTCCCTTAGATCTCCTATTACTCTAGTTAGGGCTTCGACTTCTCTTTTCCTCACTAACTTCTTTATTGGAATGGGTCCATATTTACATAATCTTATTATTGCTGCAATTGTTTCCTTTGTAATCCCATAGGGTCTATTGAAGATCACCTGATCACCTTGAATTCTACTTAGGACAAACCAAACAATGTCCACATCGAAAAATCATGGAAATTCACTCCAAATATCTATACCCTTATGCCCTAAATTTTTGACCTTTTACATTTTCTCAACTAAAAGGGAACCTTTAAGATTTTGAATCTTTTAATGGGTAAATTCATCGATTTGTAACTTAAGTTTTGTAGTTCATTACTATAAGGATTAAATTCCACCATTTCCTTTGACTCCATTATTTTATCTTTCTTCTCTATACTTTCTCTTCCCAAAAACCCTAAATCCTTATTTCTCATCTGCACTTTACTCCTTATCTAGTTCGATTCATAATGTGAAAAGTGACCACTCAATCATGTTTATTTAACTTGTAAATTTTAGGGTCTCATCATGAAAATGTAATTTATTACTTTTGAAATCATCATTTATATCTCATTATGTCAGTACCTCCTTCTCAACCAATTTTGTTGGACCAATTTTTGGCTAATTTTGTATTTATTTCTTTTTCATCTTTTAAATTGAAAACTATTTTTTTGAAATACTGTAAGCCAAGAAGCATTCAACAAATTTATCGATTTGCATCTTTTCTCTTAGAGTTTTTTTCAATTCCTTCAAAATAGAGATCCACATCGCATATCCACATGTCCCTGCATGACACCTCATATATCATTGGTTTTCTATATTTTTCTAGGATTACTCCCCTTGAAACCATCACTAGGTTTAGTTCTTAGAAGATGTATCTAGACCAGATGTAGATACAAGGTTATTTGATTCATCCTTGTTCTCAAGTTCTTCCTTCTTCTCCATTTTTTTCCCATTTCGCTCCTTACTTCTTCTTGATCTACCTTGTTCATAGGATTTCTCTTTTCTTCCAAATTAATTTTCTTCCCAACTTTGTTCCAACAAAATTTTGAGATATGTCCTAGTTTGTTACAAGTGTAGCACATAAAATATCCAAGATCAATATGAATTTTATTTTATATTTATCCTACACCGATTAGCCTTGTGTTCAAAGATATTGCATGTGTAATAGTAGCCTTGAAAGGATTGAATTCTTATATTTGTATCAAATCTGTTCATCATCATTTTTCTCCTACATTCAGTAGCTTTGTGTCCACACTTGTTGCAAACATAACATTTTCCAGCAAAGAATGCAACATTCTGACTCATTCTATTATGGTTCATCCTAATTCTGCATTTTGTTGCTCTATGTCCAAATTTATTGCATGAGAAGAAAAAACCAGTAAAATATGGGTACCGTTGAGCATTAGGTTGTTAGATGGGTATCCTTTTGGAATTGATCCTTTGATTCTTGCCATGATATTTCCTTTGATTTTCCATCTTGTTGAAAAAAAAAATAGTCCTTAAGCTCTATCCTTGTTAAGGTCCTAGACCACCTTTATCCTTTCCAAGTTTTTGAGATGAAATCAACTCATCAAGCATTGTAGAACTTGTCTTGAACCTTTCTTCACGAGATTTCACTTTTTCCAAATCAAGTTTTAGGGTTACTAATTTTTGTTCAAGCTTATCACATTTTTGTGTCTTCTAATTGATAATTTATTTCAAGCATCCTTCATCTATTTTTCCTTGTTCAATTTCTAATTTCGAATTTTCTTCCATCCTTTTGCTTTCTTCAAGTTCCATTCTTAGATTTTCAATGGTATCCTTTGCTTCACATAGTTCTTTGTTAACTTCTTTATGTTTCAACTTGAACTTCTAGATCTGATTCCCTAGTTTCTAAATACATTCACCTGCTTGCTTGACATTTTCTTTCAGATCTTAATTTTTAGCATTTGAAGTCTCTATTCTTAATTCTTCATCCAAGTTAGATCCCTTCACCATTTAGTTCAACCTTAGACCAAGATCTCCTTCAAGCTATTAAACTTATTCCAAAGCATCGAGCTCTGATACAAATTATTGAATAGGACAACTAAGAGGGGGGGTGAATCAATTGTCACAGATTTAACCCTTAATTCAATCACCAAATGGAGTACTTAAAGATGCTTAAATGATTAATAATCAAATTCAAATGGAGAAATTCAAATCCAACAAATAAACACAATAACACCATATCTATGTGGAAAACCCATGGTGAGGATTAACTCACACTATAGAGAATACCAAAACCAACTATAAAAAAGGCTCACTACCTAAAATAAGGACTCACTATCCAAAGTGCTACAACTCGAATATACAAAAGATGGGTAACTGCCAAAATACAAGAGTTATGGCTCATTGCCCAAAGTATTAACTAATGGATTACACCTTCAATGTCTAGGGTTTAGTTCTAATGAATCTTAGATTATAAAGTACTATCTCACACAATAGTTACTCAACAAAACTGCATTGATCAACAACGGATAAAGCATTTAGGCTCCAATCTTCACACACCTATTTAATCCTTTTCTCATTCACACTTTCTCGACATTTAATATCTACTTCTTCTCTTCTTCTCATTCCTGAAATATCTTATATATATACAAGCATATCTTAATCATCATTTAGGTTGGCATCATATAAGGTTAACACATTTCTTATGTTAGCAAAACATCCATAAAACATAGCTAGTCAACATAATATATTGTATACGCTAAATCAGCCGAGATATTCGAATATCAGAATCATATCTTGTCTCACGTTAGAAATTAGACCTAAAAACCAACACATCAGACCAACAAACACACCGAACCACATATGGTGATCATCTTCAATAGGGAATAGCTTTCAATAACCATCTCATACATTTAGTACTATGTTGACGTCAATAACAGCCTATTGACATTAATTATAAATATTTCATGCACTGCAATTTCCAACATTCTTATCATCCATGTGTAGACTAATGGTGGAGGGTAATCGCTCTCTATCTAATTCTAAGGGTATGGAATCATTTGGAGCATTCATATTAATAGCCCCCACATTTGTAAATTTTTCTTTTGGAGAATCCACAATCTAATTGATGTAACTTACACAAAAAATATAGGTTTATAATAAATTACCCTCTTATTATCTTTACTTCTACTAGTTGTTGGAAAAATATTATGTATGGGAATGCCCTTAATAAAGTTGAATGAAATGGGATCTTGACAAGTGAAAACACATTGTAATCCCTTAGTAGAGACTTGTTCTAATTAGCAACACACCATCATGCCTCTTTCAAGAAATATCAAACATAATTATCTCTTAGTAGTGAAAACTAATCTAAAAATTTCTTCCCATTGATATTATTGCATATGCTTTGCACTATCAATACTTAGAACATGTAGATAAATAACCAATTTTCAAAATTTATCATTAAATTTTTATATCTTAGATACACACAATAGAAAATGTGTATCCTTATACCACCCTCATACACCAACCAAATATAATAAATCATCATAATCTTCCCACATTATTATTAAAATATTTTCTTAACTATTATAATAACCCAAAAAATATATATAGCAGCTTTTTATATAACAACATTCTAAAATAGAAACAATTACTATCACTATTAATATAAAAAATTGAAACTCGATCCTACTTAATCCCTTTGTTGTCCAAATAATCAACTAACTCATTATTATGTCTACAATGAACAAACTAAAGATTAATAATATTGTTCCTTATTCATATTTCCTTTTCAACATACATGTGATTGTCAAACTTAGATTGGTTCCCTTCACCATGCCATTACACACAATCTACGAATTGTCGTCCACAATCAAATTCATAGTTTACTTCTCTATTATAATTTATAAACCCATTAAAATTACTTTCTATTTAATCCTATTAATGATTTAAACTCCCAAACAAAAAGACCCTCTATAAATCATATCTCCACATGAATCTAGAGAAATGAATCATCTTCTACCTTCCTTTTGTTTCCCCTTACCATAACAATAAATATTAACTTTACAAAACATTTGGAGGGGGCAGATAGCCTAATTCTTTCCCTCCTCTTATCTCCCAATAAACCTACTCCAAGAGTTACAACTTAACCCTTAAATAATAATTAGTAAATAGTGAAATAAAAAGTATAATGGTGAAGATAGGATTAAAGAGTATGATCATAAGTAGGCATACCAACCGATGAACCACAACCTTTCATTTATCTGACATAAGCTCTTCAGAAAACTGACATAGCACACGTATTCGAGTTGAGAAACGATGTAAGAAAAAATATTCCTTATGTTGTACTTACATGCTCCTGTCAATAATTTTATATACTTAAACAAAGAAGTTCAGCAGAACATGCAGAACTTCTGAATATTCTATCATTTCCACACTCAGCAACGTGCTTGTCCCTTAAAATATATTTCCCGTCACCTTTCACCAATTTTCAAAAGCATGTATACTTTGTCTGGGTGGATATGATTGAAGCCATCTGATTATGTGACATACTGGAAAATATTACAAACTACTAGACACCATTGTTTCTACTTCAGTTTTATTCCTTGCTGGTATCTCATTAGAAGTAATTACAGTATAATCATATAAGCAGAAACAGAAATAAAAAGAGAAAGCAGTGGCTGATTATAGTAGGAATTTTAAGCAAGTGAATCAAGGCCTACATCAGAAAGATGACAAACCATAGGTATTCAAAACCGGTGATGAAATAACAGAAAAGATTCCGGCCTTTCACAGATTACATATATAATTATATATTCTTAAACAGACAATTTAAGAAGAACAAGAGAGGCTTAGTCTCAACAACGTGCCTATCACTTATAATATATTTCCTGCCACCCATTTTCCCATTTAAAAGAGCCAAAGTGGCTTGTACATTGTCTCAATGCTTTTCAGAGCGACCATCCGACTATATGACATATTGTAAAATATTGCAAAAATCTAGATATCATGACATCTACCTCAGTTTTATTTCCAGCTGGTAATTCATTAGAAGTAACTACAGTATAAATATATAAATATAATACCAATAAAGAGGAAACTGTGGCTTATTATAGTAGGTATATTAAGCAAGTGAATCAAGGCCTGCTTCCAGGAGGATTGTTGTGACCAACTCCTGGACTGTGTCCTAATGGCTTTGTACTACTAGTAGTACCATTCTCCTCATCATCTTCTACACTGATCATCCCACCCATTTTGACTGGAGAAGGAAATCCTTTCATCTTCTCGAAATTATTATCAAGGCTGTAAGCAACCTTAGATTCGGCAGACATAATGGGCTTTGGGTCCTCATCCAGTCCAAGGCTCGCATTGGCTTCACTTTTTAGTTCCGTAACTCCTTTGTCAGGACTGGACTTGATCTTAATAGGCCGTTCCGCTTGGGAGAATATAAGCAATATGAAACACACTAGAAAAAAGAAGCCAGAGACAGTCTTCATTATCAGCTATTTGCAAGTGGGCAGCTGTGTGATTTGTAGAGAGAGATATTGATCACAAGGAAAACCAAATTCTGAAACCTAAAAACAAACTATTGAAGAGAGTTTGAGGAAGACACTAAAATAGGGGGACAATGAAATGAAACGCGATGCTGCAAAGGCAAGACTATCTGCTGTGGGAAGATGGTGCTCTGAAGAACCTATTTATAATTACTCAATTCATTTCCCAACGGTAGAGTTTGTCCTGTAATTCTTTAAAGTGGCCGTCCGTCAATACAGTAATTATGGCTAGAGTGAAAAAGAATATCGGAATATTGAAAATAACCTTCAAAAGTGAATGGATTTTGAGTGCGAAGAAGTTTTATCCTACCGTGAACCACTAACATATAAGATGATTCTCTATATTAGTATCTCTCATTGAATGGATAGGCAATCCGACCATATCTCAACTATAACAGAGGATTTTCCATATATAATCCCACATGATATAATGGAGCTTCTTCGTACTCAACATATGGCTGCTTTTTAAGGTTATTTTAACTATTCCGATATTCTTTTCCACTATAGCGATAATATGTGCAAGAATAAATGATCCCTCTTCTGCATTGGCCAATGGTCTTCATTGAGAACCGTGGAAACAATGTTAAATTGGTCCCCGAAGCATTTATTACAATTTGTACTAATAAACTCGCGATGCTTCTTAATTTTGTTTTTATCTTTTACTATCGAGAACACATAATTAAATATGTACTAGCATGAGTCAACACTAAAAGATAAAATTGAAGTTTTTAAAGGATTTTGTACTACAAGAGTCTTTAGTGATGAGCAAGAAGCTCATTTCTAAATATCAAGACTAGAAAGAAAGGGAGGGTGATAGAGAGTCACACTCATTAAGTTTAATTGGATCAAGTCTAACATAAGCATGAATTGACAAAAGGGTCAAGCTCAAACAACATGTCTAAGAAACTAATGCAAAACAAGGAGGAGGATCTTTATCATCTTGATTGTCGCAAGCATTTCTAGGGACATCTTGACCAATTAGCTCCAACCATTGAAAGTAGCTTCATTTTCAAGGGGATTACCTAGAAACAACTGAGTGTGAGGTGGAGATGTGTGTTACTATAGACAAATAATTTTGCATGAGTTAGGTGAACCAACAATACCTCACTAGATGAAAGAAGAGGTAGAGGGTGTCAAATACCACCCAATACAAATAGTGTTCTTATGATTTGAAGGCTAATAACCATGATGACCATGAGAACAACATACAATATTAGTTGGAATGTGCCCATGTCTCACAAGCTACTTGGGCCCATACTTGTTCCCTTACTGAGGAGAGATAATAAGTTTGGAGTCTAGAAACAATATAGTGGAATTCCCTAATTATTGAGTAGCTCTTGAAGATGAGCAAGTTTGAGTCCAAATTTATGATTTGTACCTAAATCTACATAAGCACATTAGAGAAAATCATGGTTTTAGTATACAATGAGTGATTAGCAACAATTGAACTAGAAAAAACAACATTACTTATATCTTTCCAAATCCTAAAGAGAATTTCTACTTTAAAATCATGTCAAATCTAAGTAATATTTTGGGAGATAATGCTAACCTCAAAAAATAATTATATCCCAAGAGAAGGGGATGGGCCTAAATGACTTTAAAATATCCTAGATCAAAGTCCAAGCCTCTTGAGCTCTCGGAGAAAACCAACAGACATGCTTGAAACACTCTAGATATTCATATTATAGAGAGCGAGGATCAAGAACACCTCTATAAGATAACTAGCTACATAGAGGCACGACTTAATATAAAATGCATCAATCATGTTGGTGATTCCAGTTGATTGTTCATGTTTATCTACTAGATACTATAATTATGATTGATGGAGATAGATTGAAATGTGACTCAACTTTCTACACCACCATCAACTTTATCTTAATTATGATTTGTCAATGTGTACATCCTAGGTGGATGAAATTGGTTAACCCTTACCATGTGTATCTTCTAATCATCACCAATCAAAACCCACACCATATCAAATAAATGTAACATACTGTATTCCAATTTAGAAAGTGAATCATTGCATAGGTTTAACTATTCTACATCAATTTCTCCACCACTATTTATTTTACTATACATGGGAGTGAGGATATCCACAAATTTGGATCTCCCCTCCCTGCAAGGTCTTATTTCTCCCTCATCAATCAAAACTAGAAGCATGAAAAAATATTTAAGAACTTTAAAGTTACTCAATTCCCTTATAAAGTCCCTATATCGATTGTGATGGCTAGTTATGTCATCCAACAAATCTAATTTATTTAAAATATTAGATACCAAACCACAATAAAAATTGGGATTCTAAGTAATAATTTTTAAAAAAGTCACCTCATGGGACCAATTGAGTTAGAAGCATTTTAGCTTCATTCCTACCTGTATGTGGCTTGCATTGCAAATATAGTTGTAGTTATACTAAAATATCGACTTATTAATTGGTCGATACAACCGCCAAAGTTAATGAATCCACAGGAGGCAATTAAACCATGTCATGAACCCCAACATTGAACTACCCAACACAAGGAAATGAATGATGCACACCTTGCAAAAATCCCCCTAGCACAAGTGAGGGGTTCAATGCATGAGCAAGGCTTTGATACCAATTGTTGCAAAGATTGTCATTGTTGCACTAAAAGATTGACCTATTAATGCCCGATAAAATAACCAAATTTTTATGAATTCACAAGAGGCGATTAATCCATCGAATGAACATGAGAGATGTACTACACAACACAAGGAGAGAAAGGGTTCACAGCTTGTGATAGATTGAATATGCATTCCTCAAAGTATTTTAACTATTTGACACCTTATATACCTGGTCTAAAATGTTTGACAACCTATGTCCCAAAATATTGTCAAAAAATCAAAAATTATCTTTATTCCCCTCATTTTGTTTCTCTAGTCTCTACTTTACTCTCCTTGAATTATTCTTTTAAACCTTTAATCTCTTGGAATAATATCTTCTTGTTTTGTTACCCTTGAGCCTCACTTATTTTATATGGAGGGGGACATAGTCTTGTGGCCATGTTCAATTTCTCTTGCAACATTAGTCTTATTATGTTGGCCTTATATAAGTCTCCTTTCAATATTTCCACTATTTCTTCAACAAAGAGGGTTGTATTTACTATAAGGGTAGCTACCTAGATAAAATTTGTATCTCTAACTCTCATGAATATTATATTTCTAGTGAGTTCACGAGGATCATTTATAACCTAGGGTTTATTTGTTTCAAGGAAAAAATTCCAAATTGCTAAGGTCTCATGTCCTAGATAGAAACAACACCAAAAATAGAGGGCCTCATCTTGTTCTTCAAAGTCCAAAATTGGATCAACACCTCCCTACCATTCAATTGTGTCAAATTTTATAACAAATGACATGTCCCACCTTGGCAATAAGAGGCAACCTATACTTCTAACTACTTCCCTACCCCTTTGATGGGTCATCAGATCCATCTCTTTTTATATTATTCAAAAATTTCTCAATTACTTCTTTCTTTTCTTTCTTAAAAAATATTCTATCTAAAACCCTTTGTTGTAGTTCCTCTCTATTTTTCTTGATAAAAAAATATTTCCTTTTGTTGTCATGACCTAGTCATCTTCCATCAATTCATTATAATCCTAAGCCCCGACATCATCCACAACTTGCTCACCTATTTTAAAATTGATGACTAATTTTCAAGCAACGGTCTTCCAATGATGACCCTTAGAGGGGCTTGCATTACCTGGACTATACTTTAATCACCATCAAAGTCATCTAGGCTTGGATGATAATCCACTAATGGTCTATATGAAGGGTCAATTTGGTGTAGGGGAGTGACTTTTTGAGGACTTCATGGTACACTCATCCTAGAAGTGGAAGGACTAAGAGTGCTAGGAGGAGGATTAACACATTTATTAGTAGTTGTCTCACATTATCCAACATTGTCATTAATCTAACTATGATATATTTAATGCATAAAAATGATCCTTCGAAAGATAGAACTACATGTTTCTATTTGATCTCTATTGTTTGAATTCTCATCCATAAACCTTTCTTTATGTAGCTTCTTTCTCTATCGAGAAACTCTTTATCAATTCATCCACTTTATCAAAATCATTTGGATAGGGTGATAGTTTAAAATAGTTCTTTTCTCATCTATGAAACCTTCAAGATCACACCTTCTTACTCTATCACTTTCATCTTGTAAGGAAATAACTTGACATATAATAACTCCATGCCCTCCCTTGTAGTTATCCAAAAGTGTAAAAATTAATGATTGATTGGATGATAGAATGTTTTTTGTTATTTTCAAAATTATTCTTGTCTAACTCATTAGAGTGCCACATGATATCTAAGAAAGAAATCTTTTCTAACACATTCTTGGGGAGCACATGTGGTGCCACTAGAGATCCATATACCTAAATGATGGTGGAATTGTTGAACAGCCAAAATACTGAGAGGGGGAGTGAATCAGTATTATATATAACCAATTAATCATAAACCATCCAATTAACAAAGTGTATCTGACTTTAGTAATGAATGAAAACATTAAAGACATCACAAGACCACATAACACATGAACACAAGGATTTTTATGTGGAAAACCCAAAAAAGGAAATACTGCAATGAAGATTAGCTCACAATATATTATAACGAATTACAAGTTATTACAAGGGCTCACTTCCAAGACTCACTATCCTTATAAGGCTCACAACCAAAAGTAGATACAAAAAAAAGTAGCTACACAACCAAAGTGTGATCTGATTCAAGATGCACCTTCCTTGTGCTAAATTTAGTTCATATGAAACTTTGAATACAAAATACTGCTCTGCTCAGCACTCGATCAACATTCACAATAATATTTCCCTTATTTTGATGTCACACATACAAATTTGTAAGTTCACACGATTTTAAATCTCACACACATCACATTACATTGTTAAAATACTATACAACTCAAATATGTGCTACATGTATACCCTATTACATTTGCATACATTAATTAGGTTTTCCTAATTAGATGTAGTGTTATTTAAATTCAAAATAGCTTTGTTAGCTCCACACTTGATTCAAATACATCTTTGTACTCAAGTCAAATGTGCAATACTTTATTTAGGTCAATATGGACCTAAACTGGGTCTTACTAACATCTAGAGTACATACATATTATTTTCAATGCATAACATTTGTTAGGTCAACCAAGAATTAGAAATAAACACAAAATAAACCAACTGAACACACACCAATAACCCATCTAATCACATAAGCATGTGCCAAATAGATTATCTAGATTACTGACACCTACAGGATATTTGCCCAAATTGTAAAGACTAATTCCAAACACTAGAGGAATGTGAACTACATAATTCATACTCATTTACACTATATTGAGCCAATAACTATATGCCAATATTCTACTACTTGTGACTTTCAGTCTGTTCATCAAAAAATACTAAAAAATTCATCATTGATAGTATTTTTAGTTCTAAATAACATACTATAACCTCATAATCTGATCTTATGACACAAGTAATTTTGGATCAAATTACCATTTCAATGTGTCACCAAAACTATTTTTCACATCAAAAAAAAAATTCAACAAACAATGTTGGCATAAATGACAACACATCAAAAGGTTCTTCTCCATTCTTTCAATAATCTTCCCCTTTTCATTGATGGCAATATGTTCCAAAAATGAATCTCAAAAAACTCAACATCAAACATGTCTTGGAAAACTTGTATCAACTCATGAAGTCCCCTTTTAAAATATATACATCAAAAATTCTCTCAAGACACAATATCTTAACAAATATCTTAATAGACTAGCACTCAACACTTCTCCCCATTTCACATCAAGGACAAAGGGTGTGCTGGTGAGACACATGTATGTTGTACAGCATGATATATGTATAGGAAAAAAACATCTAAAATGAAATGATTGGCTCCCCCTTAGGGAGTTATCCTAAGAATTCCACTTGATCATATGTACAAAGAAAAACTAAAAGCAATTGAAACAATAAAAGGAAAATCATGAAAAATGTCTATTTAGAGGTAGATGCACCTTCTAACTCCTTCAGAATGGCTTCCCAAGTAGATTTTCCTTCATCCTAAATCTTCTTCGCTATAGCAAGCGCCTTATACAGTGATTCCAACTCCACCAAGCTCTCCTCTCGCTCTTCCAAAGTAGTTGGATTAGGATTTATCTTTTCAATTTTTTCAGCTTCAGCAATAGCACTTGATATTGGTATATGCTTGCACTTTTCTAAGTCTCCAAGCTGTCCAAACCACCTTATAACATCTTCTTTCTAATTTTACAAAGTGAAGAACTTATTCTGCAAGTCTGAGATGGCATTCTAGGAGGCATAGTTTATATCTTTTCTAAGGTCATAAGCTCTAGAGGCATTAGCTAATTATGACTCTGTTGAGTCCATTAGGTCCTTAATGTGTTTGGTGGCATCTGGCCACCATAGGAAATACAAGAATAATGTATGTGATTCATTTCATATTCCTTCACTTCTTTCAAGCATTTTATCACCTTGCTATGTGTAGTTGTACATCTATCCTAAATGTCGAGCAATCTTTTCTCAGAAATCCTTTGATCAACTTCTTTTATATTCTACTCCTTTAGCCTAGAGGTATACTCCCTGAGTGAATAAACAAGAAAATTTCAATTCTCAATAGAACTTGTTATAGAGTTGTCAATTGTGGTACTAAGGCTAGCATCCTATAGATTTTTGATGGAATTATTGATTAGTCCACTCCCCTTCTAATGATTCTTAATAATTTCCTTTCTTAAGGAGGTAAGAAAAGTATCTCCAAGCTCCATCCTCTGAATAGGTGAAATATTATTCAAATGTGCACAACCTTGGTGTGACAGGAGCTGATACAACTAGGGAGGAATGACTAGTTGAATCCTTGTTCGCCTTGTTAGAAGACCCTTGAGAGTATTACCAGAGGATTCTATGACTGACTTTGATGGATCCATGGTCTTTTTGGATTCTTCTTCATTTCGTTCAGCTTTAGCCTCTTCTTGGTTCTCTTCTTTCTCTTCCTCTTCTTCTATTTGGGAGGGGTATTCCTTTTGTTTGTCTTTTTTTTCATCCTCATTTTCATCCTCATCATCTTTCTTGTCATTGTTCTTTTCATCTTGACCTTCTCCCTCTTCTCCATTTTTATTTTCTTCATTTCCATTTCCAACATGCTCATTTTGCTTGTCATGGTGGTCTTCAACATCATCATTGGCATCAACCTTATTCTAGTCTTCATTATTTTCACTAATTATATTTTTAGTATCTTTTGGTGGAGTGGATACCTTTGGGAATTTTTTTTGCATCATCTACCAATGGTGGAGAGATCACCACATTCTCTATGCCATCAAATGATGGAGTTTCTTTTGCAGTTTCAACATTTATATCTTCTTAATCTACTTTGGAAATAGGTAAATTGGTAATTTAAGGAATATTTTTCTTTGCATCAATAACCTTTGTGGTCTTCATTATTTTCACTAATTATATTTTTAGTATCTTCTGGTGGAGTCGATTCCTTTGGGAAATCATTTTGCATCATCTACCAATGGTGGAGAGACCACCACATTCTCTATGTTATCAAACGATGGAGTTTCTTTTACAATTTCAACATTTATATCTTCTTAATCTACTTTGGAAATAGGTAAATTGGTAATTTAAGGAATATTTTTCTTTGCATCAATAACCTTTGTATTTTCATGATCTTTTTCTTGAGTTATTCTAGATGATGAAACTGGAATCGTCCCAAAATTTTGTACAATATCTCTAACTATATTCAATATACATTGTTTCAGCTTTTCTCCTCTATCCTCTTCTCTTCCCATAAGTGTGTTTACTCTTTGTTTAACCCTAGAATCTTTGGTATACAATTCAATTAGTGTGGATTTGTCATTTTTAGATAGCAATGATCCAATTTCCTCTAGAGTATTTTATTTCATCTTGTCTTCCTTTCCAATAGCCTCATATCTCCTTTCAATCAATAAATTCCACACAGTTGTAGGCACTTTGTCTTGAGTATTATTTATATCAGCCTCTAGAATGATAATATATTGAATGATCACTTCAATGATTGTTTTCCAACCTTCATCCACTTCTTCATATAACTTTGTAGTGGCTTCTAACACATTTTCATGATTTGACATATTGTTAACAAGAACACTTACTTTCATAGGAGAGTTAACACTTACTAGAGGAACTCATTTTTCTCTTCTTTTTCTTATGCTTTGGCTCCAAAGATCCTTCCTCAGATTTATTTTCTCTCTCCTTCTCAAGCTTCTTGTGAACATGTCCCATGGAATCTTCTCTTTCCAATTATATTTTATCTTCTTTTGAAGTGTCCAATATGTCAATTTTAGTCTTCTTTGTTTTGGTGCTTTCTTCTTGAGATGCACCTTCACTGCTTGTAGTGGCACTGCTTCTCCTATTTTTGGTGAGTTGTTCTTCTTCTTCCAAACCAAATTCAATTTACTCTTCTACAACACCACTTAAGTTTTGTCCTCTTGATGCTTTTTGTTTCTTCCTCCTTCTAGAGGTTGCACAAGGTGCTATCAAAGATGCATTCTTCCTCTTTGTTATCTTGGTGTTAAGTCTAGAGGGTACAAACACATCAAATATTGTCAAATCATTGGGACCCACCCTCTTCCCTTTAATGATAGCTACACGAGATGGTTTTGGAAATGTAGATGCAGGGGTGGAAGCTTTTTTTCCTTATCTACATCATCTAAAGGACTCACTAGCTGCCTTGAATTCCCTTTTTTCTACAAACTTCCATTAACCTGTCTACTTCTTTTGAAATTTTATGTAATCCAAAGTATTGTTGAACTTGTTTTTCTACCATTTTTTCTCTCATAGGTCTTGAAGTTTCCAAGTATAGTTCAGTTTATTTCTCTTCATATGTGCAATGTCTAAGTAGGGAGAAGTAATTATGACTCTTTCACAATAATTCAATGTATCTCTCAACCTCATATCCAAGAGGCTCAATCCATATTTTTTTGGGTTCAACTTCCTCTATTATAAATTCATCAGTGGATACAAGAAAGGTTAATATCATTTTCAAACTTCTCCACTAAAGTTTTAGGAATTATTTCTTTTTCATACATGTTCTTTTGCAATACTGTGAAAAATGTAGTCAATGCATTGTCCTGAACTTTATAATCTCCAATATTGTGTAAATGATCAAAGACTTGGTGTGTCATTGGTTTGCTTATGTCTCACATAATGTCTCTTCTTCAGTGTAGCTCCCTCAAAAATTAGAATAACAATCACACAATTAGTGTTTTGAATTTAAAAGCGTACTTCTTTGTTTTAGTTTGATTCAAGTTCTCTCGAAGTTTCTTCAAGAGAAACTCACATAAGTCATATTCCTTCCAATTTACCACCATAGCATGAGCAACATAGATTCCAATTGTAGATACTAAGTTCTCATTATTGGTAAAGTAGATTTTGTGGCCAATCATGATCTATGCATACTTCATAGTAGGATTGGTGATTGGTTTAGTTATTAGTATTATTATGTAGAATGTGGCACCAATTCGCTACATAATCATATATTTCGTTATAGACTTTAGCACCGGTATGGGTTTGGTATCACACAATCTAGTCACAACCTTAATTACATCCTTATAGATTAATCCAAGTATATTTTTTGACATGAATTTTTAATGTATTCTACTTAGGGATACCCTCACATATTTCTCATCAAAATCACTGCTAAAGTTAGGGCACCGATTCCAAATATCTAGCTTCTTTCACACTAGGTTTCCATATTATGGCTTTACCAAAAAGTCATCACTAGTTAGCTCATTAGACCATTGATTTTTAAGTACTTGCTGATCATAATCATACAATTTTCCATCTATGTAGGTTCTAGTTTCATCAATGGGAGAAACCTTAATTAGAATCTTGGAAAATGCACTGTGGAGATCATTGTCAAAAAAATTCCATGAAAAATTCTTAAACTTCAGTCTAGGTCTTTCATAAATCTCAACTACAGTCAGAATGGCCATTAAAACCTCAATTCTATCTCAAATACTTATAAAATCACATCTAATTCAAACTCACAAAGCACGGATAGTTATAAATAGCTTTTTCGTGCTTAATGGGATCTAGGGTTTGAACAAATTTTCTTTGAATTACCTTCAATTCTCCTTCAATTCACTTTCCTGTCTTTCAAATATTCAAAATTGATTTAAAATATTTTAGAAATTCACTTTATACCTTATTTATCTACCCTAATTTTGCATTTATTTCTTTAATTTCTAAAAAACTGAGAAACCCTTCACTGTTACTGTCTAAACCTTAAAATGCTCCACAATTCTTTAGATTTGCATATTTTATACCTGTTCCTTTTCTAGAATCTTAAGTATATCATTTCACATCATATACCTTCGTGCCACTGCTTGACACCTCATATATCCAAGGGTTTGTTAGAATTTTTTGTGATTGTTCCACCTAAGCCCATGCTTGGGTTTAATTTTTAAGAGAATTATATGCACTAGATAGAGGTACATATGCATTTAATTCATCCTTGTTCTTAGGTTCCTCTTTCCTTTTCTATATCTTTTCCATTTCCTTCTTGACATCAGTAGGATCAAATTTCTTCATAGGTATATTCCTATGTTTTAGATTAGTCTACCTTCCATTCTTACTTCTACAAAATATTGAAATGTGTCAAGGTTTGTTGTAATTATAGCATACAAAATTTTTCCAATAAAAAACACTTATATTTATTCTTGATCTGCACTAGTTAGCCTTGTTTCCAAATACATTGCATGTGTAACAATAGCCATTAAAATATTGAAACATTCTACTAGTATTGAATCTATTTATCACCTTACTTATGCAATCAGTAGCTCTATGTCTAAATTAATTACATGTAAAACATTGTCCTAAAAGTGATCCAACATTTTGATCCATTCTACTTCTACATTATATAGCCTTATGTCTAAATTTATTTCATAAAAAACAAATACCATTGAAACATGGGTACCTTTGAGAATTTGGTTGTCTAATAGTAGGTATTCTAGTATTACTTCTTTGATTCTTTATCTATCTACCATTGCCTTGAGTCTTCTTTTGATTTTTAATTGTGTTAGGTGTCTTATTTTCCTTTGGGCTTTGTCCATCTTCAAGTCACAAACCACCTTTATCATTAGAAGGTTTTTGAATTGCAATCAACTCATCAAGCATTGTGGTACTTGTTTATAATTTTTCCTCATGAGTTCTTGCTTTCTCCAGATATGATCTTAGGGTTACCACTTCTTGTTTAATATTTTTGCATTCATTATTCATACTTTATATCTTAACATTTAGACAATCCTCAATTCTCTTATTTTATTCAGCTTACACTTTCAGTCCAGTGATTTCTTCATTTACCTTCTTCAACTATTCATTAACTTCTCTATGTCTATCTCTGAACTTCTTGATTTGTTCTCTCAACTTTTTGATGCATTCATTTCCTTCCCCTAGGCTTTGCTTCAAATTTTTTTTCTCACTTTCAACTCTATCAATCAAGATCTTCAAGATCATCTTTAAGTTCTTCTTTATTAAACATGAAGTCATCTTCTTCATATTCAATTGTAGAAATCTATTTCAAAGGAATAGGACATTGCTTATTAGCAATGTGTTCAAGCACGAAGATCTTCCTCAAGTTGTTAGGATTTTCAAAAGGAACTAATCTCTGATACCAATTTTGTACTTCTAGAATACTTAGAGGGGGGGTGAATCAGTATTCTATATAACCAATTAATCACAAACCATCCAATTAATAAAATGTATCTAACTTTAGTGATGAATGAAAACACATGAAAGAGAACACAAGACCAAATAGCACATGAACACCAGGATTTTTACATGGAAAACCCAAAATGGGAAAGATGATGGTGAGGATTAGCTCACAATATATTGTAATCGGTTATAATATATTATAGGGACTCACTGCTAGAACTCACTATCCTTATAAGGCTCACAACCAAGAATAGTTATAAAAAAAAAGTGGCTACATAGCCAAAGTGTGAACTAATACAAGATGACCCTTCCTTGTGTTGAATTGAGTTCCTATGAAGCTCTGAATATAAAATACTGGTCTTCTCACCAATCGCTCAACTTTCATAGCAATTATTCCCTTATTCTAATCTCACACACACAAATTTGTGAGTTTGCACGATTTCATATCTCACATAAATCACCTAACATTGCTAAAACACTATGCAACTCAAAAAATTCCTACATATATACCCCATTACATCCACATACATCAATTAGGTTTACCTAATTAGATGTAGCCCTATTTTAATTCAAAATAGCTTTGTCGAGTCCACACTTGATTCAAAAAAATCTTTGTGCTCAAGTACAATATGCAATACTTGATTTAGGTCAACATGGACCTAGAATTTGTCTTACTAGCATTTGCAGTACATACATATTGTTTTCAACACATAATATGTGTTAGGGACTACCTAAGAATTAGACCTAAACATAAAACAAACCAAATAATCATACACCAATTGCCTATCTTATCACATAAGAAAATACCAAATAGAATATGTAGAGTGCTGACACCTATAGACTATCTCCCAAAATTGTAAAGACTGATTCCAAACGCTAGAAGAATGTGAACTAGATAAATCATACCCATTTACGTTGTATAGAGCCAAAAATTGTATGTCGATCTTCTGCTACTTGTAACTTTCGTCACATTCATCTAAAATCACTAATTTTTTTATCATAGATTCCTTTGGTAGTCCTACATAACATATTGTAACCTCATAAGCCGGTCTTATAAAACGAGCAATTCTAGACCAAATTACCAAATCAAGGTGTCACCAAAATTGTTTACTAGATCAAACAAAACTGTCAACAAACAATGTTGGCATAAATGACAACACATCAAAGGATTCCTTCTTGATTCTTTCAATAGGGATCTCCTTTAAATAAATAATAACCCTAATTTTTATTGATTCGCTTCTCTGTGATTAGATTTCTAGGCCTTAAGAACTACCTAACTTTAGTTCACAACCTCCAAGTCAATGGTAGATTGAAGTTTCTTAAAATTGTCTTAACAAAATGTTCCTAAAATATTTAGTTGGACTTATCACAATCCTCATCCCAAATACAAGTCCATTCCTATACTCATAGCTTTTTTTTACTCATCCATGGCTTTGATTTGTATATGAGGGTACCATATATACCTTCTTTTCTATACAAGATAATGTGAAATAAAAGTGAATACTATTTAAAATATGCTATACTGCTATCATTCTTGTGTGAACTCAAGGACTTGTGTATCTCCTCTGCAATGAAGCCATCATAGTCATAATTCTTATTCACATCCCTGCTTTGGATATCCATTGCAACTACCATTAGGTTTACCAGCATCATAATATTTTTTTGCAAGCCCAAAACTTGACATAAAGAGAAACATGTCTTCACAAAGTAGTCCTCAAATATGTCATAACCAAACAACTCAAACTCCCAACTAGAAAATCCTCTCAATTTCTATTGGACACTCTTCGCCTAAAACATGATAACCGGTTCACCCTTTAGGTTTCCCTATATCTTTGATACACTTTGGTAAGGGAACCCAAATCAATATGTAATGGGTCCTTGAAATTCAAAACGAAAACTTTATAAAAATATACCCTATCCAACGACATCAATAACTTTCTAGCACTAGAGAATAATTTCTTGTCAAGATTGTACACTTGTGCAATTTCTTTGATGAGGTCAAAATTTATAAATATTTTGGGTGGCATCATCCTTCCCAACCCTAATCTCCATATGTTGCAAATAGGTCTATATGATAGAGCTTCTCGAAATGAGTGCTTAAAAAGAGCATACTCTTGGACTAGGATGATAGGGTCTTTGTAATTCTCATTCTTGTTGAGAATTCTATCAGAATAAATCTTAGACCCTACGGCCATCCTTTGAATTTTAGTAGATCCTAGTAACTTGGTCTTAAATCATCATCTAGCCCCCTTTTATATCCCCTCAATGTTCTAGCCATTTTTCTTGATTTGGGGTTTTAGAACTCAACAACTAGGGCTCCTAAAATTTTGCGTTTCTCTAAATACTTCAATAAAATTTAGAAAAACCTACCCCTTACAAACACTAATAACTTCTCTAAATAATTAATAGTAAATAATTTGCACCTTTACATCCCCGAATTATCATAGAGATAGTCATATATACTTGTTTATTGCACTTGTAAGATGCCCTAATTTCACTATGAAACACTCATTTTCTTAGAAATCTTTAACAATTCACTTTGATACTTAGCTTTTGTGATTTGAATAATGAAAATGTAGTAATTAAATAAATACCATTGATAATTTGGTAAATATACATCAAATACAACATTAATAATTTTGCATGCTTTAACACGTGATAAGTAATAATCGTTTCTTATGTTTGAATGTGGATTGTTGATCTTAGGAAATCGACGGTGATCACGAGAATGCAAATTCACTTCCCAATCAGAAAACACCCTTTTGTTTTCACACATCTCTCGGACATGCGTCGCCAGTTTTTTGACTCGTGAGAGCATGAGGAAAACCTTTGAGGCTCCATCGATAGTTCACTCTTCCAAAAATATTATCAATAGAAAAGATAAGACGTGGCTTGATTTTGAGAGTTCGAAGAGGAAATAGTTTTGTTTAACATTGCTCCATGATGGATAAATCTTGTGCAAAAGGATTAAACACATACGTTTTACCGAATCAAAGCAATTTTTCTAACTCTCCAAAGCTAATGCTGCCAAAATGAAAGGCTCTATGATACAAAGGTTTTGTACGATAATAAAGGGCTTCAAGATTGCATGTCCTTCTAAAAACAAATTAAGGCTACTAGGAAAAGTGGTTGGACATGAATGATGGGAGGGGGTTTTCTACATAACTTAAAATGCTAGCATGAAAATATTTCATTTTAAAATGATTGGTTAAGGACCTATACATGTTGGTGTAGAAAATGTACTATGCAAGCTTGCAAAGAGAATTTTTGAATATAAAAGGTTTCAGCAAACCAAAGGGGTTACACAAAATTTATATGTGTGTTCAATGGGTCCCAAAATAGATTAAAATCATTAGATAGCAGATTAAAATATTCATAAATACAAGAATGCTTGGTTGTGTAACAAAAGGGGTCCATAAAAACACGAGATGAAAGCCTTGAGGTTATCACTTGAAGGATAGGTAACCTCGATTATAGGTCATCAACAAAATATCCAAAATATAAAATTATTAAAGCTACACGTTATGGTTTTGGATGAAAGCTAGGGATTTATGATCCCTAATGTTTAATTTCATCACCTCCTTGCAAAATTCAAGGATTTTTAAAATTCAAAAGGCCAAACCCTAAATGAGCTTTAATAGTGGCTCTAGTTGGGGACACTTGTTTTGCAAAAAGAGGGTGAGGATCCATGAATGTATTTGTAAACGTGACAAAAACAAAAATAGAAAACTAGGGCGAATACATAATTTTTACACTAAAATGCAATGTGCATGGATATGTCCTACTAATGAAAAGTATTGTTTGAGGAACCGTCCATGCACTAGAAATTCCAAAATTTCTTAATCCATATTTTGTAAAGGATATGAAATTTCACCATGATTATCAAGAATAATATAAGAGCCAATCTAGATAGCTTCAAATTTACTATGTTTACCCTTATCCTAAAGTGTGAAATTACACATCAGAACCATATCTCCTATCAGGATTTTTCAATATGGTGTTTTCATGTCAAACAAGTATTTGACTTGTAATTATGTCTCGATTTTTTTGTTTTATGTTCTTCTTGACTCATCCAATGTTGTTTATTGGTTAATTATAACCATCATGAAATAATTGACACTCTCTTTATATTTTGATGAAATAGAATCCAACCACCTTAAAACTAAACTCACAACAACATTCAAGCACCCAAACTATGATTGAAATAAACACAAAAAATCTTTTGCAACAATCTTAAGTTTCACTACTCAAATATGCATCAATATTTTACAACTTCATGGAAATTATATTACATATTTTTTTTAGCCATATAGGATGATTAAAATCCATTATATAATAGATTTAAATCTTTCATATGACATCAAACAACATAAAAAAAACAAACTACAAATTATCCTCCCTCAAATCACTCCCTACACATTGAAATAGGGTCTTCAATTTACATTCTTCAATCATCCACTTTGATTCTCTTCAACTATGGACATCCAAATAAATTTTCTACTACTATACACAATTAAACTTGCAACAAAACACTTCCCATATCCTCTCCAAGAAGATGTTACCTCCCCTTTTCCTTCCAAAAAACCCATAAAATGACAATCTGTCCAAATTGTCAAGTTTCTCCCTTCAACAAATCAACCACGGCCTTTTTTTGTTGTCACTACCCTCTACAATGCCCAACCTAGAAAAAAATATCTTAAAAATTAAAATAAAATAGTAAATTCTCAAAAATTATCTTCAAATCCATTTCTTGTAAATTACAAAGTTTAGGTGATAGCTTGGATTCACACTCTTAAAAAATAGGGACCCAAATTAGAAAAAGAAAATCACTCAATATGGGTGCCTAGATTATTCACTTCTACATATAAGGAACATTAATGAGTTGTCACAAGTTTCAACTACCAAAATATCCATACCATGATCTTTTCCTCCTAAATTTCTAATTTAGAAACTCCACTCTTCACCACCTTCCACTACACCATTTGCACAATAATTAATCCAATTTATTTAATAAATATATTTGGCTTAATATTGTAATTTTATTCAACAAAAAATTATTGAAAAGAAAAAAATGGTGTTCGCTTTCTTTTGCTTCTAGGATTTAAGACCTAAAAGGATAGAGACCATTTCCTTGCTCTTCACTCAAGAACAAACCCTTGAGATTTCACTACAAATGAGATTGATATCTTGCAAAGGGACTATTCTAGAGATTGAATGATAGATAATGAGGGGTTCACCACCAAGTTTAAACTTGGAAAATATAATGCAATGCAAGTTGTTAAAAAAACCCTAATTGAATGTAAACTAATCCTAAATGGCCTAGAAAGATGAACAAAATAGAAAGCCATGAAGCTAGAAGTGTGCACCTAGGAAACTAAAGAAGGAAAAATGGAGATCTAGACCACTGGAAAATTCTATTGTTCATGATGAATGGGATTCATTCACCAAGCAAGCTGAATCAGTCTAGTTTTTGAGAAAATGTGCAAAAATTGGTTTTAACCAAAAGGGTATCGAAATCTACAAAAACCTCTATCAAGCTTGTACAGTGGGACTCATTCACCAATAGTCACGAGTCAGTTCACTTCTGCTTTTCTGGAAGTTTTGAATTGGATTCTATGTCTCTCAATTTTCTCTTCTCTTGTTGACTCATTTTCGGATCCAAAACTGCAAAATGCCTCTTGCAGGTATTCTCCAAGCTTCTCCAAGGCTTGATGACAACTTTGACAACTTTAGAGATTTGAAAAAAATTCTCTAACTCAGCTTCTTAAAAAATATACAACATAGCCCTACAAATCACATAGAAGAAGAGGGATAAATGTTGTGGGGTTAGAGAAGAGGGGATTTCCATGGTCAAACCCCTTATTGGTAAATAAACTTTGAAATGAAATCCAGTACCAATGGAGAATGATGAATGATCAAATAACAATGTTGCAACTAACCAAACCCTAGCAATAAGGTGCTACAAACATGTAAGTAATGGCTCCAATGGATGTCGACTTGGAATCTTGCTTGATGTTGATAGATCTTTGAATGAAATACTTGCTTGAATCACAAACCCTACATCACAATTTTTAGCCCTAAAACAACACGATGCAAGCAATCTTTGACCTAATGATTGACACTCAAATAACTCTATAGAATGCTTGATAATCTTCCCTTGAAATGCCTTGAATTCCTTTTTGAATTCTCAAAATATTCTTGTGAACTCTTTATTTCTAGGTGTGTTAGGATTAAAATGAGTGAGAGAACCTTGTATTTATACTCAATTATGCAAGAATTCTTGAAATTGCAACACTACAAGATGACATTAGATTTAGGAGAAGAAAATCCTACCCAAAATTTGAATTAAATTTGAATTTTGGTCACATGGGAATCATTCTCCCAAGGTGTGAATGAGTCCCATCACACATAATGTATGGGACCAAAAATGAAAAGTGCTTAGAAATGTGTGAAACCTGCATCGGGGCCAAAAAGACCTATGTGAGACTCATTCTCCCAAGGTGGTGAATGAGTCCTAGACACTAAATCTAGGCCAGAAAAGTGAGGAACACTTGAATTATGATTGGTTACCGATTAGTGTCAGGATTATCCTCGAAAAGATACAATAAATGAGGCTTGTGGGTGCAAAATATTGCCAATTAAAATATAAAAAATCCCAATTTTTAATGACAAGCCTAGAGGAATGGGAAAGTGTGTTACAACACTTTACAACACTCCAAATAAGGAAAGATTAATGCTAATTATGATTAAATTTTTTTTTTTTATGCTTAGTTAATTGATAAAACCCTAGATAGGTGTGAAAGTGTGTTACAACACTTCACAACACTTTTTCAAGGCACCATTGAAATACATTAGTTCAAAAGGGCCCAAGACCTAATGTGAATGTGTTATCCAAATTAAAACACTAAATAAAGGAAAAATTAAGCCAAAATCCACAAGGAGGACCCAAACGAGTGTGAAAATGTCAAAGGACCCAATTTTTGACACTACGTTTAGCCCCCACATTAGTGAGAGGATGAACCTGCTTAAAAATCACACTAAATTAGACAAACACGCACCAAGAGGAGTTCCAATATACTAATTATAGAAAGATGAGATTAAAACAATCAAGAAGGGTGATCAAGATCCCATGACAAACCAACATAGGCTCAAGGGAACACACAAAAAAATGATATAAAAAACAACGAGAAGGTGCAAGCATACACTGCTAAAGACGAAAGAGAAAAAATTGAAATAAAAGGAATTGGAACAAGCTTCGATTATTTTTCCAACGTGATGTGGATCAAATTTTGGTTGTTCATCTGTAAAACACATAGTCACTAGTGATCCCACGATGCTGGTTTACAATTTCTAGGAGATTTTTATTTTTGCTGAAATCACATAGTCATAGAAAATATAATAATTTGAGCCCTAAAATGTTCCATTTTAAGGATTCCAATTGAAGAGGGTTTGATCGAACCACCTTAGATCAAACCCCCTTGGATAGAACCCTGCTAGTAATAAACCATACCTATAACGGAGTCTCCTTTACACCTATCAAAATGCTGATAAAAAATAACTTTTCATTTACCTTTTGGGGTATCAAATGAATTTATTTAAATTTATTTTTTTGTAAATATGTATTCCTTATTATAAGCTTCCCAAAAAGTATAATTTTAAATAAATTTAATATCATTATTATATTTATTCTTTATTTCTTTTATGTATTCCTTATTATAAGCTTCCCAGAAAGTATAATTTTAAATAAATTTAATTTTATTATTATGTTTATTTTTTGTTTCTTGTGAATGTAGGTTTTTCACCAAAAATCAATCTCTCTATTTAGTACATGTTGAAATATAACATATTATCAAAAAAAAAATCAAAAATATGAGTGCACCAGATATTGAGGTCCTTGATCCAACAAAAAAATTGTGTTTTATGGTATGCCTATGTCTGAATTGTAACTGGTTTGAATTTGAAACTTGATTAAGAAAAAAATATTCAATAAAACACTATGAAACCAATTGGAAGCACCAAATATCATAGTTATAAATCTAAATTAAAAAAAAAAAAAATTTATCCTTCATGGAAAAATATTTGTGTTATACAGTGAGTGCCACTCCTTAAAAATGGGGTTTACTAAAAAAACTAGTTTTCGAAGGAGATGGAAAAAGAAGTACAATCTGATTCCATTTTTTTTGAAAATAATATGTTTAGAATCTACAGAAAAAATTTCACTAATCACTAGTATGCATCATCTTCAAATTCCTCACGATTTAGCTGCTATAGGTGTTCGAAAGTGAAGATTTAGTTAGAAAAAATAAGTTCAGTGTCTAGTTTGGCCATAAATTGTAAACGAATATTGTGGGATCACCCCACTCTAAGGCAATAGAACTCTTGGTTGTCTGTTAGGTGAGAAGGCATAAAAGGTGAGACACATACACTCATGGTTGGTATGCCCTCACACACACACACAAGTGGCTATGGGGAAATTCATGCCTCGGATTGGGCTTTCCGCTCAACCATATCAAAGTTATACCTCTTGATAACTTTAATAAGGCACCACACAGAAAGAAATAATTTTTGAGCTTCAGGAGACAAGAGAAACCTCGTATGCTTGGAGCTCATCTACAAATAGGATGGCTCCAGAGGCATGTTGCAAGTTGTGTTATGCAAGGTGGCCATATAAAAAACAAATAGGAAAAATTAGGAAATGTTCAAAGGAGTCTTGCTTAGTTCATGTGAGGTCTTAACTTAGGGAACATTGTGCCTAATGTCTCGAAGAGAGGACCGATCAAACAATAGATGATTCATAACTTAAGGGATGTAGTGTGTCGTATCAAGCCACTAAGAGGAATTTAATATGCTAAAAGGGATCACACTCATGATGGAAATCACACCCAATGTCATCCACAACATGAAAAATGCATCATATGAAGTAAGAAGGATGCACCAAGAACCATGAAAGGGAAAATTAAAAAATAATATTGCCAATGTATGCCCCCACTTTAAAGAAATTTCTAAACACCATATTGTGAGCAATTACTTTAAGGTAGCAAATGAAAAATTCTAACAAGAAGAAAGACATGAGAGCCAACTTGGAAAGCCCTATGCCAAGTCATATGTTTCCAAGTAAAGCTACATCATGCAAAAGAAAAATAAAAGAGAGGGATTTCTCCCAAAATGAAAACACCAAAAACATAAGGGATCTATATACTTTGAATATGTTATTTGCTACAATGATATTAGAGAGCTTGGAACTGTCATCATTCCCCAAATACACATAGAACTAGAAGAATGACACAAAGAGAGTGAAAACAAAGGAAAACCTTTTGGGTCAACATGGAAGACACATAGGGTGTATCAACACCTTGTGTCATCCCCAAAAGAAAAACACAAGAGAAAAGAGAAAGAGAAAATGCAAAGGAAAAAGGAAAAAGAAAGCCTTTTGGGTCAACATGGAAGAGACATGAATGTCTTGACGCCTTGCATCATCACCAGAAAGAAAACACAAGACAAATAAAAAATAGATAAAGAAAAAAAATGAGAGAAAGAGATACATGACATAGAGAAGAATGAAGGTACAAATAGAGGAATGTCACACAAGAAGAGAAACACCAAACAAAATGTCACAGGGGATCACATCATGCACATGCAAGCACATGAAAGAAAAATGGAAAATAAATGATGCAAAAGACTAGTAAGACAAATGTGAGTCAACCT
The DNA here is from genome assembly GCA_007115665.2 of Sequoiadendron giganteum. Lineage (NCBI taxonomy): Eukaryota > Viridiplantae > Streptophyta > Pinopsida > Cupressales > Cupressaceae > Sequoiadendron > Sequoiadendron giganteum. The sequence continues at coordinate 334,323,940 of CM021100.1, forward strand.
ATGAGAAAGTCATCCACCTCCCAATCATATTTTTATATAGCAAGGGTGGGAAACTATTCAGAGGTGGGAAACTACCCAGAGGGACAATAGCAAGTGTCGAACTAGGAGAAGCACTAGGTTCAACACTCTTTATAGAAGATTTGTCATTTAAGCTCAAGGAAGAGGAAAATAATGTATTCAGTTAATTATGCACCTCTTCATTGATTTTAGCAACCTCATCATCATCTAAGTTGATCACAATAGGAGTTCGAAGGATAATTTCCATGGAAGAGTTCAATTCTTGTTGTGGAGGTTCCATTGAATTGTCTTGTTTCACGGTAGAGTTAGAGTCATCATGCACTACTTTAGTCAAGTTTGGATCTTGATTTTATTTGTTTAATTCATCATGTAACTTGTGAGAAAGGGCATGACTTCTATGTCTACACTCCCTATCACCTCTGTTTCTTTTAGTTTTGTTTTCAATTTGTAATTTTGTAGAAGCAAGTTGATCAACCATTGGCTTCTTTTCTTCCCTAAGGGGAGGAATGGAAGGAACCATGGGAGTTTTTTCAACCACTTTCACTTTGACTTTGTAAAATTTTTTTATTCTGGGAGGTGTGGTGGGGTTGGTTTCATTATTTGTTGGTCATTTGCAGGATATAGGTGAAGTTTTTGTTTTAGGTTGGTCTTGGTTTTTATGGTCTTGTTTAGGTTCAAGCATGGTTTCATCAAGGATGGGAGGTTCAAATGTGGATGGGGACATGTTTAAGAGAGATAGCTCTTCTATCTTCTTTGACTTTAACTTTTGATAAGAGAAGAAAAATAAGTCTTCTCAAGGTTTTATGGGTTCCATGGGCTCAGGCCAAAAGGCTTCTAAGGAAAATTTTCCTTTGGAAGACAAGGGGTTAAAACACTATGATGAACAATGAATATTTTATGGCTTTCAATTTGGTTCTTGCCCCTGTCCAGTCTTCCCTTATGGAATTCATAATGGACTTGAACTATCAAGAGGACATCTTGGTTTGGATGGCTAGTTTGTCGAGCAACTACTCTTTTTCCTCCATTGTCTCTTTGTTGTCTTTATCTCCTAGTCCTCCCCCCTTTTGGGCCAAAGATTGGTTAAGCTACTTGAACCCAAAGGTTAATATTTTCTTCTGGATCCTTCTTCAGAAAAAGGTGCTTACAATGGACAACCTTTGTAAGAGGAGCTTTCAAATCCCCAACCACTGCTACCTTTGTAAGTGTGCAATGGAAATGGCTAATAATTTCTTTATTCACTATCCTTTTGTGAACTCTATTTTGGAAAGGTTCTACTCTCTGTGGAGTATCTCCTGGATATCACCTAGTACTGTTAAGGATCATTTTACTCAATGGGCGGTCCCATCCTCTAATCTGCATATTCACAAACTATGGTCTTTAACTTTCCCTTATATTGCTTGGGGAGTTTGGAAGGAGAGAAAAAACAAAGTGTTTAGGGATAAGGAAACTACGAAGAAACTTGTGTTTGAAAAAAAAATTAGACTCATTGGGAAAATTTTAACCTGGCTCCTCTTTAGGAGGTAGTGATGGAATATGTGGTTTGTTCAACTTATGACTCTGTAATGGCCAAAGTTTGGGATGTTAAGGGAGATGTGTCCCTGGCTTCTAAACCTGCTAAAAAGAATCGGGATGGTGTCTTGTGGTATCACCCTCCCAGGGGTTGGATTAAAGCCAATTTTGATGTTGCGGCGAAAGGGAATCTGGGAATGGTTGGGAGTGGAGGTGTGTTACATGATGACAAAGGTATGTCCATTGTTGTGGTTGTTCTCTCTTTGGGGAAACAAAGCAATCATTTAGTTGAAGCTATAGGAGCCTATTAAATCATTAATTTGGATAATAGTTTGAACTTTAAAAATATTTGGATTGAGGGTGACTCCAAGAATATCATTGATTGCCTCCTTGGATTTCCCCCCCCATCATGGACTATTAAGTATTGGATTGATGAGACTAGGGACACTTTATCTAGGTTTGAGAAAGTTAAAATTCCCCATATCTATAGGGAAGGGAATGGTGTAGCGGACTTCTTTGCCAACAAGGGAATAAGACATAATAGAAAGGTGATGTGGGAAAATTTCAAAGATTTGTCAGCTAACATCAAAGCCGTAATCAACTTTGATTGCACTCATGGGAGAGAAGCCACATTTAAATATTATTAAAGAGAAAGGTGCCAAGTACCACGATATTATAAGATTTGGTGGCAGAATCGTAATGAATATGATAGATGTGTTGAGCTTGCACATTTTTTGGGTACTTTGGTTTTGTTGTGATCTCATAAGTCTGTATTTTCCTAGTGTGGGATTTCAGAAAAAAAGAGTGACGACAATGGGAGGAAGCAACAAAAGAGTTGAGCCTACCATGTGTACTAAGAATAAAGAAAATTCTAAGTTGTGGAAGAAAATTGAGAAGGGAGGGCTACAACCATTCATTGAAAAACTTCATGGGCTAGACCTTAGAGCAATTGGTTATTTTTTGAAACAATGGAATAAAGGAGAGATCATCATATGTGGAAGGAAGGTGCTGGTGGATGAGGTGCTTATTGTAGAAGTTAGTGGTCTCCCTATTGATGGTGTGAAATTTTACCGCGACAGGAAGTACTCGGATGAAGTTGTTATCAGTTTTCCGAAGACAAAGGAGGAGAAGAGGAGACTCGTTAAAGTCTCTAATAGCTATTTTGAGTTGAGAAGGATCAAGAAAATATGGAGGGAGGTGCTCAAAGTCCTAATGGAGTACATTACACTGGATGGGAGATTTTCCAAAGTATACGGGTATCATTTTGTTTTACTCAACCACTTTAGAAATAAGGTTAGGGTTTCTTTCCCCTATTACCTATTGTGCTCTTGGAACAATAGTGTTGAGGAGAATAGGAAAAATCCAAATAAGAATCCATTCCTGCGTGCTGGCCTAATACGGTTCATTTATGAGCATTTTAAAAAAATGTCAGCTATCTCTAACCCCATCTCTGTCTCGGCCTTAGAGGGTTATGACACTTATTCTAGCTCGCTTGAGGATATCAAGGGTTCAGACCCATACTGGGTGGAAGAGATTACTCCTCCTCTTAGTAAAAAAAGGAAGAATACACCTTCTACGAAGCCCTCAAACAAAAAATACTATCCTCGAAAAACTCCTCCTAAAGTGTCAGAGTCTAAGGAAAAGATAAGGGATGAACCCCCTATGGATAAGCTAGTGGCCTACTCGGAGGATTCTCCGGATGATGAAATTGCCAAACCTTCTAGGAAAGAAATCTCCTTTACCTCTTTCCATTCTATCAAAAGAGAGGGTAGGACTAGCCCTCACATGGACCTGAATCCTGATGATCGATCTTTTGAACCTGATAGGGACTTTTATGGTGATATAATTTCTCTAGCTACAAATGGTGCAATTGATAATTTCAAAATTATGAAGTGGGCCTTTCACGAAATTAAGTACCTAACTCTTAAAAACAGAGCTATGACTAGTAAATTGGAATTTTGGAAGCCAAGGTGGCGGAGCAGAACTCAGTTGAAGTTTTGTGGATGGCAGACGAGAAGATGGCCATGGCTGACTACCTCCAGAAAGAGGTAGATTTTACTAAAAACCTTAAGAAGGATGGGGAAATCCTTGGAAGAGAGATTGAGAAGATCAGCGAAGCTCTAAAAGCCATGATAGAACACAACCACATAATTTTTAAAAGTAAATCTACTGTCTTGAGATCCTTGGTGGAAAAAATAGACAACACTCAGTAGGGGCTTTTGATTGTGGATCTAGATGCCAAGAAGAACATAAACAAAGCAGGGGATTTGGGCCCTTCAAAGGGAACCAGGATCTGAGGATGGTGGCCTAGGATTTGGACATCTTGGAAACAGAAGTGGCAGAGACCTTAAAGTCTCTAGGTTAGGTGGGGTTGTGTTTCTGCTCTCGCTAGACTTTTTCTTTCCTTTTGCTGGTTTTTTCCTATGGTTGTTGGTCTTTTCTGTTTATCTTTAGTTTGCAACCTATCTTTTCCTAGACTTACATTTGATATATCTTTTTTTGGTCTGTAAACTTTGTGGTTTTGGGTCCCTGTAAAACCCAATTTTTCCTCAATCAAAAATAATGAATATTTTATTGTCAAATGGAAACTTTAAGAATTTATGCACAACTGAAGGGATGGCTTTCATAGATTGAAGCCATTTGTAGCCTAGCCCTAAATGAAATTGGTTCGACTGCAGGATGATGCAGAATGTGATATCTAATATTTTTGGTCCTATTTGCAATGGAAGGGTGATCGATCCCAACATAGGGTAGGTAAAATCATTGTGTTTCTTGATCCATTCTTTCGATGTATTATATATATCTTGATAGAGTTCATACAAAAGTAAGAATTCCTTGGTGATTGTGTTCTCTCCACAAGCGAGATCTATTAATATACCAATAGTGGTGTTATCATAGATATGACCAGCTATGTAGAGAGGACCATTGGGTAAATGTTTTAAGTATATCCTTAGAGGAGAAAGCAATCTCAAGAGAATTATTAGTTCGACCCTTATGAGGGATAACATCTATCATCCCTACCATTTTATCTATAGGATTAACATTGATAGCATTATTTGGAATAGAATCATTATTTTCATCATATGTATCAGCATTCATCACATCATTCTTTATTGTTTCACTAGCTTTGACAAATGAAATATTATTTTTTAGCATGGGGATTGGTGAAATTTTTTATATTTTAGTTCAGAAGGGCAATGGACTATTTCCTTGATCACTGATACCTACAACAGATAGACATCTAGAATCAATGAGGTCTTGGAAAAGATGTTTAAGATGCTTACAATGTTCCATGTCATGTCCATTTTGTCAATGAGAGTAACAATAAGCATTTGATTTAAAGCTCAGAGGTAAAGTCTTATTAAGGTCAGGTGTTCTAATGGGATGTAAGGTAATCATTTGTTGTTTATAAGTTGGGACATGGTATTATAAAGGGTATCAAGTAAGGGAGTGAATTGTCTTTTCAAATAGGTCTTCATGATGAAAGGGGATTGTGGCTTTGACAACAACAACCTCGTTATTGACATTTTGATTTTTTTTTGAGGGATGATTAATTGAAGGAACCCTTTATTTTGTTTCCTAAATGGCTAATAATTATTTTCTTGTGTTGGCTCATATCACTTGATTTGGCAAGAAGACTTTGTATCTTGACTACTAGCCAAATTTTGATAATCGTGGAGGGTAGTACACAAGTGCATGAAGGATAGAAATTTCATCATGGTAAGCTTGTCGTGGATTTTGCTTTGAAAATTTTCCATGAACATCTTTTGAAGGTGTCAGCCGGGGATCTCGACATTGATTTGGGAATAAAGTGATTGATAGCATGAGATAAAATCAGTTATCTTTTCTTCTTCTGCTTTCTTGCATCTCATCAAATCATCCAAGGTCATCTTGGGAGTCATATGCACTTGGAAATGGTTTACAAATGCCTTAAAAATTTCATTGAATGAATGAATTGATTTGTTCAGTAAAGAAGAGAACCACTCCAAGGTGGTATCTTTTAAGGTCCTATGAAATAATTTTTCAACAGTTTATCATCGAGGGAAAAGTCACTACATAAGGCAGTATAGGCATTAACATGGTTAGAAGGATCTCCCTTCCCTCCATATTTTTCAAATCTAGGCACCTCTATACCTTGTGGCATCGGTGTTCATAATATCTCCAAGGATAATGGATTGCTTTTGACATAATATGTGGGTGGGCCATTTTGATTTTGGTTTATGGTGGAGATTTTCTTTTCAAGGGATGACATGGTTTTGAAAAGTTGAGATATGAGAGGGTCATTGTTTATGCTATGAAATGGAAGTCAAAGTGGTGATGGAGTGTATGTGTTTGTAGGGCAAGTGAGTGGAATGCTTATAGGTGGTAAGGTAGGATATATAACTTGTGATGCCACATAAGAGCTAGGAATGCTACTAGGAATGCGTAGGGGAGGAATCACATTACTAACTTTTTGCATTGTTGTTTTGACTTCAGAAGGGGTATAGATAAGTATTGAGGTAATTTTTTAGTGAGGAGTAATTTGAGTTCCTCCTTGACTTGGAATAGTGCTTGTTCATAAAGGACAACTATTGGTTGAGGGGATATGTTTTCCAAAGATTCTCACTATGTTTTTCACAAGGTTAAGGCCATCTGCACTTTCAAGCATGTGGTGAATGTTTTCGATGGTAGGAATTGCAGTACTTGAAATGTTTTCAATGCTTATTTCATGTTGTAAGTTTACTAAATCCTCATGAATTTGAATTATGTTTTCTTGTGGGATACTATCATTCCTTGGTTAAACTTGCATGCTACTTGAAGGAAAAGAGTTTCTAAGGGTGTTATCCATGCCTAGTATACTAGAGTCAATACTAGGAGTGGAAGCTCTAGATAACCCAAGATCCACAATGATTGTGCTATTGTGGGATGACATGAGTCTCAAACTTCTTCTCACTATGGTATTAGTAATAGGAAACCAAATACTCATGCAAAGGCTACTAAATGCGAGGTGTGTGTAGATGCAATGTAGGATAAGAACAATGAAATGCTTATAACTAAAATTCTAGAAACTGAAATAGAAATGAAAAAATAGCAAACAAAAAATTAGAAAATGAACTATAAATGGTAGAAAACGTAGTGAAAAATATGAAAAGGGACTAATTCACCCAAGGTGGAGAATGAGTCTAGGTAGTAAGTTTTCTAATTAATTTAAAAAAAAATTCAATTGAAATTTATGCTTTTTATGTTTTCTAATGTAGATCTAAGATGCAAATGTACAATTTCATTGATTTTTAATGAAGTTAGATGCAATAATGCAAGCTAAATGAGATTTCACTAATGAAATAATTGAAACCATAGAATGCAAATTAATCAATGCAAAAATCTAATGCAATGTTAATGAAAGCTAAATCTAGGATGTAAATGCACTCCAAATCAGAATTATGATGTCCTAAATGCAAGTTCACCAAAATGAAAAAAAGAAAATGTTGTACTCTCTTTGGCTTCTAGGGTTTAGGATCTAAAAGGAGAGAGACCATTTCCTTGCTCTTCACTCAAGAATAAACCCTTGAGATTTCAATGCAAAGGAGATTCGAATCATGAAAAAGGATTGTTCTACGGATTGAATGATATATAATGAGGGGTTCAACCACCAAGTTTAGACATGAAAAAGATAATGCAATCGAAGTTGTAGAACAAAACCCTAATTGAATGCAAACTAATCCTAAATGACCTATAAAGATGAACAAAATGCAATAGAAATCTATGAAACTATAAGTCTTCACTTAGGAAAGTAAAGAAGGAAAAATGGAGATCTAGATCACTAAAAAATCCATTATTGATGTTGATTGGGACTCATTCGCAAAGCTGGATGAATCAGTCTAGTTTATGAGAAAATATGTAGAAACAAGTTTCAGCCAAAAGGGTATCCAAATATGCAAAAACCTTTGTCAAACTTGTATAGTGGGACTCATTCACCAATAGTGGCAAATAAGTCCACTTCTACTTTTCTAGAAGTACTAAATTGGATTTTGTGTCTCTCGATCTGTTGTTCTCTTTTTTACTGGTTTTCAAATCCGAAACTGCAAAGTACCACCTATAGGTCTTCTCCAATATTCTCCAAGGCTTGATGACAACTTTGAAAACTTTAGAGATTTCATAAATTTTCTCCAACTTGGCTTCTTGACAAATCTATAACCTAGCCTTGTAATTCACACATAAGAAGAGGGGAAAATGTTGTGGCGTTAGAGAATAGGGGTTCACCTTGGTCAAACCCCTTGTTTGTAATTAAACCCTGAAATGAAATCTGATACAAATGGAGAATGATGAATGAACAAATAACAATGTTGCAACTCACCAAACCCTAGCAATAATGTGCTAGAAACATGTAAGTAATGGATCCAATGGATGTAGACTTGGAATCTTGCTTGAAGTTGATCGATCTTTGAATGAAACACTTGCTTGATTCACAAACCCTACATCGCAATTGTTAGCCCTAAAACAAAGTGATGCAAGCAATATTTGACATGATGATTAACATTTGAAGAATGATATAGAATGCAAGATAATCTACCCTTGAAATGCCTTTAATGCCTTTATAAATGCTCAAATTTTCTTGTCAACTCTTGAATGCTATGTGTCTTAGGATTAAAATGAGTGAAATAACCTTGTATTTGTACTCAATTATGTAAGAATTCCCAAAATTGCAACACTACAAGACAACATCAAATCTAGGAGAATAAAATCCCACCAAAACTTCGATATAAATTTGAGTTTTGGTCATATGGGACTCATTCAACAAAGGTGGTGAATGAGTCCAATCACACATAATGTATCAAACCAAAAATGAAAAGTGCTTGAAAAGTGTGAAACTTGCATCAAGCCCAAAAAGACCTAGGTGGGACTCATTCGTCTAAGGTGGTGAATGAGTCCCATACACTAAATATAGGCCACACAAGCATGGAAAACCTAATTTATGATTGGTTATTGATTGGCATCAGGATAATCCTCAAAAAAATGCAATAAATGAGGCTTGTGAATGCAAAATAGGGCCAATTAAAGCATAAGAAAGCCAAATTATTAATGACAAGCCTAGAGGAATGTGAAAATATGTTACAAAATTTTACAACACTCCAAACAAGGAAAGATTAATTTTAATTATGATTAAAATTATGTTCATTATGATTAGTTAGTTGATAAAACCTAAGAAATGTGTGAAAGTGTGTTATAACACTTCACAACGATTTTGAAAGGCACCATTGAAATGCATTAGTTCACAAGGATCCAAGACCTAATGTGAACGTGCTATCCATATTACAACACTAAATCAAGGCAAAATTAAGCCAAAATCCACAAGGAGGACTCAAATGAGTGTGAGAATGTCAAAGGACCCATTTTTTGATAGTACAATTACTAAAAGAAAATCCACATAAAATTAAAAAAAAATTATTCATGCAAGATTTTCATTCAACCGTGGATGCTCCTACATCATATTCTTCGATGAATTTATAAATAGGAAATAGATTTTTGATTAATAACTATTACTCATAAGCACGACCCCCTCCCTCTTTAAATTATCCTACATTTTTCTTAGTCATTTTACTTAAATTTATGTTCTAGTGGTGTTCTTTGATTCTTTTTGAACTCAAGCGAGGTTTTTGTTAGTTCTTTTGACTTGAAATTTTACCACTTGCATTGTCACAACTTTCACTGGGTGGTTTTTTATGACTTTATTCAAACTTATAATTTCCTTGAAAGAAGGTGTGTGTGTATGGATAACCCATATGATGATTTGTCATGTGTTAGAAGTTATTGAATTCCCCCGCAAGTTATGCCTTTGGTCGGTATTCTTCAAATCATTTGAAACCTAAGTGGTATTTTCTCACATTATGTGAACTACCCATTTTGTTAACTGAAAACTTTTCAGTGATTAATGGAATAACAGTGAGTTTAATTCACATAACAAGAGCATTATGCAGAAAAAGAAACCATCATTTTTAAAAATGATATGAACAGAAGAAACCAAAGCCATGCATAAGAGAATACCAAGATACCAAAATGATATTTTGTTTATCTATAAGATCGTGTGTACATGGTATCAGCACTAAAAAATTATTTGTTTTAGTTACAAAAAAGTTCATATTAGTGACAAATGAAAAAAGGAGGTAGTTTCATTCAAGCACATAGGGAAAACATTAGGACTTGAATTCCTTGACTCATAGTTTGGATGCATCCAAATTGAGTAGGCGAAAATAGGTTCTCGTGCAATTAGAGGAATTGTGCAAAGAGTTCCATACAATTCCTTACGATTCCTGAGCAAAAAAGAGCAACAACTTCCTCCAATGTCTTGTCTTGAAGAGTTGACACTATGCAAATGGTGTCAGCTAGATTTTCATTATGAGGATAGTGACTAAGCCCATTGATAGCCACCTTGACACGATGATGGAATTTTGGCTTCAGCAGGTGTTCAAGTGCTTTTACTCCCCACTCATGGCGGCCAGAAGTCCCGACGACTACATATATCAAATGCTCTAGTATGGTGGTGTTATGTACATGTGCTTGGATCAAGAACACTTCACCCAGAATGTTGTGAAGCACTTCCTCTTCCACCTTGGTTTGTATTGTGAAGACCTCTTTCAGTTGATCTGATAGATGCCTAAACATCGGGGTGCATTTTATCTCCTCTGAGATAATGAAGTTATTTTCAAAATCACCATCACTCTGGGTGCTCACCATGTTAGATTCTTCTGAATGATCAGGAGTGGTTACATTGGCTAAATTTATAGAAGATTGATACGGCATTGCTCTCTCTCTCTCAGAAATTTAATGAGATAGATTTTCAATTTGAATAAATGGTTGATTTGAAAAAAAAAAAATTACATTTCCAATTGGATAGTAGACACGTGGTATCATATGGTGTCTCCTAGATGTTGCATAATTAATTATTTGATTATGTGAAAGGTCATTCAGCGGTTGTTGGTGAGATAAAGATCATTTTTCTTGCCTCATGCCATTTCATTTCCCAGGTTAATTATTTTGATTGGTCTTTAGCAGTTTCCAAGATGATGGGAAGAAACAAGAATACCTCCAACTTTAGTAATGGCTTTGGGAACCATTCAGTAGGGTTGGTTCACTATATTTTTGAAAATGAAGAAGAGAATAGGGGTTGGGGATATACACCTTATGGTTTTATCAAGAGGGATTTTTGCATTTATTTTCACTGTAATAATTCATGATTTGGGTGTTATGAATTTAATGATATGCATAGTATGATGATATTTTTTGTTAAACGTGCATCTGGTTATGTCTTCTTTGTGAGATAAGCTATGTGGCATTCATTTATTGCGGTTTGATCTTATTTATTTTATGGGATGGTCATGAATTTTTTATATTTTTGTTAATTATTTATGGTTGTGATTTACGCTCTCGCGTTAGTTTCATTTTTATGAACTAGCATTGGTTACCTTTCCTACTTTCTATTTGAAAGCATAAATGTGTTCACTAGCTTAGGTAAATTATTTGAAACTCTTGTAAGGGAGTTGTACCTTGACAAAATTTAGACAAAAGCCACAAATGCAATAGTGGTCTTTTTAGAGTTGTTAGCATATTTATACTAGCACTAATCTGGGCTAACAGTCATTTGTTTCAAGTTTATTTATCCAGATCCATTTCATTCGCTAACAAATTTTTGGTGACTCTACTAGGAAATTAATCAAATTGATTGGAAATTCTAACAATCTCTATCACTTCATGTGGCAAGATGGTACTTCCTCATGATAACATATTTCCTATTTTGTAGCCAAACTTAGATTGGGTGGGAGCAAAACAAGAAGACATCATTTCACAATTAAACATGCTCGCCTGGAGATATAGGAGGAATGCAGTAGAGTATATGTGAGTGAATCTTTCTTTGGATGAGGAGTAAGAATTGACCCAACACCCACCTGAACCAGTAGTGGAACGTCCTCTAAGTTTTATATTCATGTACTATGACAACCCTCATTGTCATCCTGATCGTCAACTTAATTGGTCATTTTAGCATCCAAGGGACACACCTCTTCCTCAACTTCAAAATCCACCACCGACTTGTCCACCACCCAGAATTTAATCCAATTTTTTTTCTTTCCCAATCGTTACTCCCATGTGAGGGTGCGACTCTGATCATCAATGGCCTTGAATCTTTGGTGTAATCAAGTAGGCCCCCTATTCTTATCACAGTACCATAGTTTACCCCATGGTTATAGAAAGAGGTTCCCTAAGCTTTCTAGTCAAAGTAAACAAGACCCTAAGGAACACATCTTGGCTTTTACTACAGTAAGTGGAATTTTAGGAATTCAAGAAGAGCATTTTTTTGTAATAATTTTCATTGATATTTTGATTGAGAAAGTGGAAGAATGGTATAGGGGACTTGAAAAGGAATCATCACCAGATGGAATGTTCTAAAACAAAATTTAACCAATGCTATAAAACCCTGATTAACATCGCGGCCACCCTGTGAATGTTCTTTCAAATCATGAAGAATAAAGTTGAAACAATGAGGGATTTTGTTTACCATTTCAATCAGTTTCTTCAATGAATCCCTCTTCCAGAAAGACCCATTGAGGACATCCAATTTCACATATTTATTTATGTTGTAGAACCTAACATTCAATTAATCCTCAAAAGAGATAAAGTTCAAGGGATTAAGAGAGCTCAATTAGAAGTAGTAATTTAAGTTGACGATGATTGTATAGCCATGGGAAAATGGAAACTAGGTGCAAGTACAAATCCTAAAGCATATCACAAGAAATCCTCTGGATCCCAGGTTAAGAGTCATGAAGAAGTAGAATTACCTTGCCCAACTACTGAAAACATCAATCTTACAATTTTTGATAGGATGCAGCAGCCTAATGAGGAATGAGATCAATATTGTAATGGTGAGGTTTTCAATTTATATACCTCATTGGAGGTTGAAGGTGATCTTAGCTCATCTAGTGATGATCAAGATGATGGGTCATAGAAGAAGACACCAATTGCCTATATTTCCTCTTGTAAATATAAGCCCTTCTCTTCTAAAACTAATCTAAAAGACCTAGTCTCAAGTTCACTCAGAGAAGCAGTGGATGTGGATACATGTTTTCATCTAGAAAAAAAAAGGTCAATTCATCCTAACCCCCTCTTCAATTTTGATAAATTTAAAATATATGATAATCCTCTCTTCACTGATTTAATAGTTGATCAATTTATATCTGAGGGTGGCCATAATCAATGAAATAATGGGGAAATTTTTGGTCCTTTATTGGATGGAGGTGAGATTGGTACATAGTTAGAGTCTTCTAATGATATGAACATTTGGGATGAAGATGAGTATGCAAGTGATTCAAGTGATGAACTAGAACTATGAGGAAAGGTTAGAAATGATACTATTTTTAAGTCTCTCTTTTACTAATGTAGTTTAGAAATGGACGTAATAAAAAATGGCTACATAAATGAGGATAGAAAGGGTGATATTGATAAGAATGTTCAACCTCATACTATTCACATTTTAAGTGGAGGTGTAACTTGATGCCTAAGGATGATTTTCCATATAGAAGAGAAGTTGTTCAATCACATTTACAGGCCTTGGAAGGAAAAGGTTTGGGTAATAAGTCTATAAACACAGAGTTGTGCTCCAGAAAACATGAATTAAGTCAAGGAAGTGAAGGTGAGGTTATCATCAAGATTGAAAAGGATGATTTTCTTTATATGAGTTCGGGGTCTTTCCCCAAAAGAGCTATTTTTAATCAGGTTTTAGTTAAAGATGTGATTCATACTTAGGGAGGTTAAAAAGAAGATAAAAAAGTTTCTGATGAATGGTGGTTATTTGGCACACTTTTCGGTGAGCTTTCATCCATCATAAACCTTAGTTTTGCATTCATGGTCCTTCAAAATTTGTTAAGTCCATAGGTGCTTCATGGATAGATCTCACTTTTTCAAACTGGCATATACTACTCACAACCAGTCAATGGCTTTGCATAGGTCCTTGGGAAAATTGTGTGTTTTACACCTAGTCCGGACACAGGTATGTGTCTTAGGTTGTTGCTCTTTTCTGGTATTCTATTTTGATTTTGGTTTTGGTTTGGCTTGTGTCTCCTTTTTCCCCTCAAATTTGTTGTCGAATGGAAAGGACTAGTCATTCATGTTGGGTTCTCTGCATCCTTTATAGTCCTTTTCCCTAATTAGAGCTATTGTTACTCATAATAATGACCCCCTCCCCCTTTAATTTATCCTACTTCATTTTCCTTAGTCATTTTACTTAAATTTATGGTTAGGTGTTGTTCTTTGGTTCTTTTCAAACTTAGGGGTAAAAGCACAAAACTGTGTCACACTTTATAAAGGAAACGGCCAATGCTGATCCAAATTTTAAACTTAAATCACTAAAAAGTAGCATATATGTTTCAAATTTTTAAATGATGTAAACTAGTAAAATATGTATTTTTTAGTATATTTATGTTTGTATTTTTTATAAGAAATTAAAAAATTATTTTAAACTAGCTTTTCATAAATTAACACTATAATTTAGTTGTTGATAAAATGCTGAAAAATGAAGTTGCACAGGACGTCAAACTTTTTATAGTATTTTTTTTTTTCTTTCAAATTTCTTGTGTATTTATAACTTGAAACTCTAGTGCATGGATATATTTTTTTCCAATTTTGATAAATATATATTTGTATATAAGTATTAAACTGTGTGTGAATAAAAAAAAATTGTTTCCATCGGACGTCAACATTCATATTAAATATTTATCTAAAATGGAAAAAAAAATTTACCATCTTGATATAGATTCTTTTATCTAGTGCATCATATTTTTTTCAATTTTTTTTAATAAGTTTTGGTATTTTTCCTTGGCATGGTAATCAACCTAATATTTTTTGCTGATAACCTACTTTTAGTATAAATAAAAATAATAATAATAACAATCATAAAAATATTAAAATAAATATATTTTTGAAAACTGCACTTATGGATCTACAAAAGGGTATTTTTACATTTAAAAAAAAAAATTATTTACATGAGGAGGAGTTATTAAAACTTCAAGTTTTTCAAATAATTTTTTTTTTTGGTAAATTGGACTCAAAGTGGTGCTCCATATATTTTTAGCTAGCAATTTTAGTTGAATAAATTGTGGAAGTATCTAACTTAGCTAGAATGAATCTTACTAGGTCATATGTTTGACCAAAATTGATTTTTAGTTAGAAATACTTAAATTCAGTTGTGCTAATATGTTAGCTGAAAGTGTGACACAACTTTGTGCTTTTACCCTTAGTCGAGGTTTTTGTTAGTTCTTCTAACTTCAAATTTTACCCCTTGCATTGTCACAACCATTGTTGGGAAATGTTTAATAACTTTATTCAAACTTATCATTTCCTTGAAAGAAGATGTGTGTGTATGGATAACACATATGATGAGTTGTCATGTGTTAAAAGTTAGTAAATTCCCCTGCAAGTTATGCCTTTGGGCAGCATTCTTCAGATTGTTTGAAACCTAAGTGGTGTTTTTTTAGGTTATGCATACTACCCATTTCGTTGCCCAAAAAAAATTTAGTGACTAATGGAATGAAAGTGAGTTTAATTCACACAACTAGAGCATTATTCAACAAAAGAAACCATCATTTTTAGAAACGATATGAACATAAGCAAACACAGCCATGCATAAGAGAATACACAAATACCAAAATGATATTTTATTTATATATAAGATCATGTGTACATGGTATCGACACTACAAAATTATTTGTTTGAATTACAAAAAAGTTCATATCAATGACAAAAGAAAAAAAGAGGAAATTCCATTCAAGCACACAGGGCAAACATCAAGACTCGAATGCCCTTGCTCAAAGTTTAGAGGCATTCAACTTGAGTAGGTGACAACAATTTCTCGTGTGATTTTAAGAATTGCACGAAGAGTCCCATATCATTCCTTACGATTCCTGAGCGAAAAAGAGCATCAACTTCCTCCAATATCTCGTTTTGAAGAGTTGATGCTATGCAAATGGTGTCAGCTATCAATCCATTCCAAGGATAGTGACTAAGCCCATTGATAGCCACCTTGACATTATGATGGAATTATGGCTTCACCAGGTGTTCCAGTGGTTTTACTCCCTACTCCTAGCTGCCAAAATTATTAACAAATTTGTATATGAAATAAACTAGCATGGTGGTATTGTGTACATGTTATTGGCTCAAGAACACTTCGCCAGTAATTTTTTGAAGCACTTCCCCTTCCACCTCACTTTGTATTGTGAAGACCTCTTTCAGTTGATTTGTAGATGCCTGAACAATGGGTTGCATTTCTCCTCCTACACAATGAAGTCATTTGCAGAATCACCATCGCTCTAGGTGCTTGCCATGTTAGATACTTTTGAATGATGAAGAGTGGTGACACTGGCTGAATTTGTAGAAGATTGATAGGACATTTCTCTCTCCCAAGTAAATTTAATGAGATAGAAATTTAGTTTTAATAAATGGTTGATTTGAAACAATTTAAACTACATTTCCAATCAGACAGTAGACATGTGCTATCATATAGGGTTTCCTTGATGCTACATTAATTATTTTAGTATGTGAAAGGTCATTCGGTGGTTTTTGGTGAGATAAAGATTAGTTTTCTTGCCTAATGCTATTTCATTTCCCAAGTTAATTATTTCGATTGAGCTTTAACAGTTTCCAAGATGATGGGAAGAAACAAGAATACCTCCAACTTTAGTAAATGCTTTAGTGATCATTCAATGGGGTTGGTTAACTATATATTTGAAAATGAAGAAGGGAATATGGGTTGGGGATAATAGCTTGTGGTGTTATTGAGAGGGATTTTGACATTAATTTTTAGACTATAATAATTCATGATCTGGGTGCTATAAATTTAATGATATGCTTAGTACGTTGATCTTGGTGTTACACATGCATATGGTTATGTCTTCTTTGTGAGATAAGCTTCTTGGCATTCATTTATTGCAGTTTGATCTTATTTATTTGATGGGACGGTCATAAATTTTCAATCTTTGTGTTAATTATTTATACTTGTGATTTACGCTCTTGTGTTAGTTTCATTTTTTTCAACTGGTGTTGGTTGCCTCTCCTACTTTATGGTCAAAAGCATACCCATGTTCATTACCTTAGGTAAATTCTCTAAAAATCATGCAAGATATTTGTACCTTGACAAAATTTAGAGAAAAGCTACAAATGCAATTATGGTCTTTTTAGAGTTGTTAGTGGATTTATAGTAGCGTTAATTTGGGCTGGGGGTCATATGTTTGAAGTTTATTTATCCAAAGTGATTTCATTCAATAACAATAACCTAACATCCAGTCCATATACTAATTCACATGGATATTTCACTATGTTTCTTGATTGTTCTTTTGTTATCCCATAGTGCTAATCTCAATTTTGAATCTCATGATTTCTTATTCTTTACAATTAGTCTCTCCATGATCCTCATTAAAATTTTATTACTAAACTTGCCCTATCCATTCCCTTAGGGATCATAAGGAGAGGAATAATATATGGAAATCTGATAGTTATAAATTTTTTTTATAAACTTCTATGATATGATACACATTGTACTATCCACTACTAATTTGGTAGGAGTTATAAAGTATACGACTTTGTTTTCCATGACAAATCAATTACAACTTTAATAGTTTCCTTCCTTGTTGGAATAGATTCTACACCTTTGGTGAAGTAATCTATAACCACTAAAATCCATAGGTGTCTATCACTTAATCTTTTATTAAAATTACCAATAAAATCCATGCACCATTAATTAAAAGGAGCCTCCACAATCAGTTTTCTTGAAGGTGAAGCACCAGAATATTTCAATTTTCTTGAGTAATTTCAACAAGCATCACACTTCCTTAGCATATTATGAGTGTTAGCTAATAGAGAAGGCCACCAATATCCTGACCTTAGAATCTTATGAGTGGATGTTTAGGCCATATACTATCCTTTAGAGACTCCACTGTGCATCTCCTCAAGAATTCTTGTTGCTTGTTCTTCATCAACACAACTAAATAAAAAAACCAACTTTATCCCTCCAATATGGGAAATCTTGAAATATGACATTTATGGTTTACAATTTAAAATTTATCTTTTGACTATATTTCATGTACTCTAGCCAAGAAATATCCTTGAAATAATGTAGAATCTCCTTATATGAAGGAAAAGATTGTAAATTACATTTCTTTATAAGCATGATATCTTACACTTGGTTGATCTGACTAGATTAGAGGTTAGATTCAACCATAAACTTGGCTAAATGATGTGCTCTAAAAGAAATTATTATTTGGATGTCTCTGTTAAACTCTTGGATCTTATTAATCCATTTGCATCTTTTCCCAATGACTTACTATTGTGTGAAAATGTCCTTGACTACAACACTAGGAACATAAGCATTTTTTTATACCTATAAGATAAAATATAATTTTTGTAATAGTTGTAATAGTGTAAGTTACATCCTATGCAATTTTTCATCCCATGGGCCTCCCCTTTAGATAAATTAAAGACAATAATTCAATGTTCCTTTAATCCTTAATTTCTTAACCCATTCATTTTTTACTATTAAGGCAGATTTATTTCTTTGATGAATGCACACCACACAACTGTCTACATGTCATGTGAACATTTGAAATAGATTCTTGAATATAGTAGCCATTGAGGTTGTGTTTTTTTGGCTATCAATGAACATATCACCTTTGACATGTGCACTAAGATGGGAAAAAAAAAGTGGTCATTCCACTTTTTTGTCCCAAAATAGAGAAAATATGAGCACATTATAATGAAATGATCATATTATGGGTTGGTAGTGACTTATATCCTAGGCTCAATCATTACAAAGCCACAATGTGAGCATGTTCTAACATGCTCACATTATGGTTTGTTTTCCATAAACTGTGAGATCATTATAATGCACTTATTTTATGTGAATTCATTCATAAAACATGAGAGCTTTATAACACACTCACATTTTGTGTTGCATTGAGTTTTTTCTTTATTTTTTTCTTTTTCTTTCTCTTTCACCTTGTCATTCAGTGAAATTATAAGTTGAAATTTACATATGGATTTCTCATTTTTCATACTTCAAGTTATATTCCATGTATATAGTTTCCAGATGTTTGAGGGTGGTTTTGGATCTCTAGGAGATATACTACAAGTTGTAGTTTTTGGAAGATAATTTAGGAGGTCAAAGTTTTATAATCAACATGTCAAATTTTAGTAATTAGGAGGTCAAGTTTTTATAATCAATAATTCGCATCATCCTTCTCTCTCTATCTCACTCATTGTTTATCATGTACACTCTAGAAACCTCTCTCACTATCTCCATAGCTTTCTCAGACACTCTCTCCCTTGAACTCACGAGGTACCTCTCCACTTGTTATCTCTCTCTACCTGTTATCTCTCTCTACCTATTCTTTCTCTCACCCCTGTCTCACCTCTCACTCCCTCCCTCCCTCTTACCCTCTCTACTTCACTCTATCTCTCCTCTCCCTCTCTCTACCTAACTCTCCCTCCATCACCCACTCTCTAAATTTTACACACACATTTTTATCTCCCTCCCTCCCTCTCTCTCCCTCCATCCTTCCCTATCTGTTTCTCTCTACTATTCCTCTCTCTACCTAACCTCTCTCTACCTCTCCTTCCCTGCTTATTTTTATCTTTCATCTTCATATGTCTACCTACCCCTACATCTCTCTCGCTCTCCCTCCCCCTTCTTTCTCTACCACTCTCTCCTTCCCTCTCTACTTCTATCTATCTCACCATTATCTTTCCCTCTCTCCTTGTCACTCCCTCCTCTACCTATCTTTACCATCCCTGCCTCCCTCCCTTCCTCCTCCCCTCTCTCTCCCAACTTATCTCTATCTCACCCATCCCTCTTTAGCTCTCCCTTGCTCTCCCCTCTCTCCCACTCTCCCTCCTTACCTCTCTCCCTCTATCTTTCTCTACACATCTCAATATCACATTTTCTTCCCTCCTTACCTCTCAATCCCTAACTCCTTCCATATCTAATTTCTATCTCTCTTATCCTTCCCTCTACTCACCTCTCCCTACCTCCCTCCCTCCCTCTCTTTCTCTAATCATCTATATTTCAATTATCTATCTCTCTCTTCCACCATCCATCTCTCCTTCCCTATATACTTCTCTCTATCTCCCTCTCTTTTCTCTCTACATCTACCTATCTCATCTTTATCTATCTCTTTCTCTCTCTCTCTCTCTCTCTCTCTCTCTCTCTCTCTCTCTCTCTCTCTCTCTCTCTCTCTCTCTTTGTTTCTTTCTATCTCTCCTCTCTCTCCCCCTACCTATCTCTCCCTCACTCTCTCCTTCCCTCTCTCTACCCACCTCTTCATCCATGATTCCTTACCACTCTCTATACCTCTCAATCTCACCTCTCTCTCCCTCCCTCCCTCATTCCCTCTCTATCTACACATCTCTGTCCCTCACTCACATATATTTCTCCCTACCTCTCCTTCCCTCTCTACTTATCTTTATATCTCCTCTCACTCTCTCTTCCTACCTCTCCCTCCATCACCTTGTACTAGTATCTCTCTCTACACCTCTATATCTTACCTTTATGTCCCTCCCTACCTCATTACCTCTCTAATTTCTATCTCTCCTCTCCCTCCCTCTACTTATATCACCCTCCCTATCCTTCTCTCTCTCCATCTAACTCTCCCTCCCTCCTCGTCTCCCTACACCATTACCTCTCTCTCTCCATCTCACCTTATCTCTCACCTATCTCTCAGCTCTTTAAGCCTCTCTCCCTCCATCCTTCCCTCTCTACCTCTCTCTATCTCCCTTCTCCCTCTCTCTACCTACCACTCTCTTCCTCACACCCTCTCTCTCTTTTTTTCTCTAACTCTCTCTCACACACACCTTTATCTCCCCCTACCTCTCCATCCATCCTTCCATCTCTACTTCTCTACATCTCTCATCTCCATCCATCACTCCCTCTCTCTATTGCTCTCTCTCTCACACACCTTTATCTCCCTTTCTCCTTCCCTCTTTAGTTCTCTCTATTCCTCTTCTCCTTTCCTCTACCTCTCTCCCCCCTTGTTTCTATATCTCCTCTCCATCTCTCAACCTACCTCTCCCTCTCTTTCTCTATCACTATGTCCTTCCCTCCCTAATTCTCTATATCTCAGCATTCTCTCTCCCTCTCTCTTTTCCACTCCATCCTACCTCTACCACTCCCTCCCTCTCCCCTTCCCTCTCTCTCTACTTCTCTCTATCTCACCTATCACTTTGTACCTATCCCTTGCTCCCCTCTCTCTCCTACCCTCCCTCTCTCTCACTTTCTCTACCTCTATATTGCTCTCCCCTATCTCTCTAAACCTATCCATCTCACCTACCTCTCCCTCCCTACCTCCTTCCCTCTCTACTCTCTATCTCTCCTCTCCTTCCCTCTACCTACCATTCCCTCCCTTCGTCTCTATCTCTCTCTCCCTCTTTCTCTCCCTTGATCCCTTCATCACTCCCCCTCTCTCTCCATCTCACCCTCTCTCTATATCTCTTTGTTTCACTCTATCTTACCTCTCTCTAACCTCCCTCCCTCCCTCTCTCCCTCCCTGCCTCCTTCCCTCTCCATGTCTCTACCTACATCACCCTACATCACTCCCTCTTACTCTAGAGAGACTGAGAGAGTGAGAGAGAAAGAGGTAGAGGGAGTGAGGGAGAGAGAGAGGGAAGGATAAGAGAAATAGCGAGTAGAGAGGGAGAGGATAGAGTGATGGAGGAAGACGGGGGAAGAAGGACATAGAGATTGGTATGGAGTGATGGATGGAGAGATAGGTAGAGAGAGGGAGAGGGGATATGTAGATAATTAGAGAGGGAGAGAGAGGTGAGAAAGATAAAAGTGGAGCGGGAGGTGGGAGGGGGAAGGAGGAAGGGTGGGATAAAGAGAGGGTAGAGAGAGAGATATGGAGGGAGAGGATAGAAAGAGGGTGGAGGGAAGGATAGAGAGAGTCGTAGGTAGTGATGAAGGGAGGGGTAGGTAGAGATAGGGAGAGGGGATATGTAGAGAAGTAGAGAGGGGGAGAGATGTGAGAGAGAGAAAATTAGAGAGGAAAGTAGCAAGGGAGGGAGGGAGGGAGACTTGGTGGGATATATATAAGTAGAGAGGAAAGGAGAGAATGAGAAAGAGAGGGGGGGTGGGAGGGTAGGAGAAATACATAAAGATATGTGAGATAGCGAGAAGTAAAGAGAGAGAGATATGGAGAGGGGGGAATGAGGGAGGATGGGATAGAGAGGGTAGAGAGAGATGGAACGAGGGAATGATAGGTAGGTATATATATATACAAAGAGAGAGAAGTAAGATAGAGAGAATTAGAGAGGGAAGGGGAGAGAGTGTGTGCATGTGTGTGTGAAGTAGAGAGGGAAGGAGGGAGGGAGTGATCTGAGAGAGGGAGAGAGGGAGAGATAAGTTAGAGAAAATTGGATACGGAAGGAGAGAGAGAGGGGGGTAGGGAGGGAGAGAGATAAAGACAAAGATAGAAAGATATAGGCAGAGAATGATGGATAGGTAGAGAGGTGTTTCATGAGCTCAAGGGATAAAGAGTCAAATAAATGAATGGAGATAGTAAGAGAGTGAAAGTTCTAGAGTGTAAGAGCTAAACATGAGTGAAATAGAGAGAGAAAGATGCCACCTCTTAATTACTAAAATTTAACTAAATCCAAAAAATTATAAGATATTCCAAAAACTATAATTTACATTATAACTCATGGGTAAAAATAAAAACATGTGTGATACATTATAAATAAATCGACACCAAAAAATTCTAAACTTTGACCAGGTAAAAGTGGTCTTTATGTTTTCAATTTCAAAATGATGTAAACTAATAAAATGTAGAAATATTGATGAAGTTAATTCCTATAATTTTTCATATTTAAAAAAAAAAAAATTGGTTATTTTTTATGAATTTACGAGCAAATTTTGGAATACTAAAAATAGATATTAAGCTTTTGGATTCAGCTATGTATGTTTTTTTATCAACATTTTGGATCACACTTAGTGATCCAACATTAGGAAGAGGAAAAATGAGAAATAGGAGTGCATAGATCAGCCTAATAAAAGGTGGGGTAGAGAAGAGGAGAGATAAAAATGATAGTAATAATAATAATTAGGTTAAAAGTAAAAGACACCAACACAAGTCATAAAGAAAAAGAGAAAAGACAAGCAATAATTTCCAAACTTGAAAATACACTAAAAATATTAAAATTAAAATTAAAAAAGAAAAATAATTGTAATCAAAATAATAACAATATATGATTATTCTATAATTATAAACATATAATAATCAAATAATAATAAAGCAAAATACAAAAGCAAAAAAATGTAAGCAAAATTATAACAACATATGATAAGGATCAATAATGATAATTATAAACATATAATAATAAAAAAGTAAACAATAAAAAAAAAATAAAGAAATATAATAAAGAGGTAATGAATGGATAATAACATGAAAAAAGAAAAGAAAGATTAGGTAAAAATATAATGAGAAACTTAAAATGATAACAAAAGAAATCAAGGAAGGTTAAGAAATGGCGAGGGGGGAGGGGTGGGGTGTTGAAAGGAGGAGGGGGGTATGAAGGTGGATAGGATAATATGAAAGGAAGGTTAGGGGAGAGGGAAAATGGAAACCAAAAAGGGGGGGAGGAGGGTTCAAGGTAAATGAGGCTATAGAGAGGAGAGTGAGGTGAGCACGTGAAGGATAGATGTAGGGGTACCCAACTTGGTAAAGAAACAATGAAGGTTGAAAGAAGAGTAGGTCAAGAAGGCAAGGGGAGGTGAGAGGAGAAAACACTATGGAGGGGGTTTGGATGTGGCGAGTTTAGGAGAGGCTGCCAAGCTGGGCTGATATGCAAACCTTCATCCTGATTGAGATTGGAAGAGTGGCTTTTGATAGTAATAGCTTCTTGAAATTTGTGTTTGAAAAACAAATCTTCCTTAATCACCACTTGGGCTTCCTCAAGGAAAATGTGGTGTTTGGAGTGATGGGAATGCTCTATTAGGGCTGATTTGACAATAGGATCATGGGGTGATCCCACAATAGTGGTTTACAATTTTTGGACAAATTGGACACTGAAATTATTATTTTTAACTAAATCTTCACATTCGGGCACCTATAGCGGCTAAACCATGAGGAATTTGAAGATGATGAAAACTAGAGTCATATCACATTTTTTCTGAAGATTCTAAAAATATTTTTTTCAAAATTTTTGGAATAAGATTTCACTTCTTTTTCCATCACCCACGAAAATTGGTTCTTTTCAAAAAAAACATTTTAAAAAAGTGACGCTCACCGTATACAACATAACTTTTTTTGTATGAAGGATGAAATTCTATTTTTTTCAAATTTAAATTTTTAACTATGATATCTAGCACTTTCATTTGGTCTTAAATACTTAAAGATGCACTTGTGATGATATCCATTGAGCTTAAATACTTGGTAGAGGTGGGATAGCTCATCATCAATATGGTCTATATCACATATGCGATAAGCCCAAGCTTCAAGAGTGCTAAGAACACCAGCTTTTTAAGTAGGATGGGGGTGGGAAGAGGCATGTAGGTAAGGGTTAGTATGAATGTATTTTCTAAAGACTTGATGAGAAAGGGAACCATCTCCTTTTCTAATAAGGAGGACATCGAGAAATGGAAGCTAGTTGTTTCACTCAAGTTCTTCAGTGAATTGAATGCAATCAACTAAGCTATTTAAGTGGGAGTGGAAACACTCAAGTTGATCAAGATGATGGGGTAAACAAATATTGGTGTCATCCACATTACGTTTCCACCAATGAGGCTTAAGAGGCAAGGAATGGAAGGATGCAACCTCAAAATGTTCCATATAGAGGTTTGCAATGATAGGGGACAAGGGGGTCCCATGGTCACACCATCAATCTCCTCACATAAACATTTTGAAAATAAAAAAAGGTAGAATGAAGGGAAAAAACAACAAGAGAAGCATTGTCATTATTTGATTTATGCTTCAGCAACTCCACTGAGTCACCTACGGGGAATTTGGTGAATAACGAGACAACGTCAAAGCTGACAAGGATCTCGTTGTCTCCAATCTTTTTATCTTTAATAAAATTGATGAAATGGGTGGATTCCTTGATGAAGGAATAAAAATTACCAATCAGAGTAGAGATCAATTTGGAAAGGTAAGAAGCCAAATTATAGGTGGGGGATTGGGAATTATCAACAATAGGTTGGAGAATAATGCCAAGTTTGTGGATATTAGGGGCATCATAGATGTGTGTGATGATCTCTTTATGAGGGAGGATACGCCTTTTGGTTTCTTAGGTCCAACTTGTAAAGGGAGTGTGATCGAGCCCATCATAGCACAAGCAAAGCCATCATGTATTTTAATCCATGCTTTAGGTTTATCATATCTATCTTGAGTAATTTCATGCACATATAAGAGTTCTTATGTGATCACATTCTGTCCATAGATGAGACCAATCAAAATCCCAGTCTAGTGAGCTTGTTATTGATTATGTCAGCTATGCAAATAGGACCATTAGTTGCATGTTCGGTTTTATGTTCTAAAGAGAAAGTAATATCACTAGGCATTATAGTTTGTTGTTTATGAGGCTTGATGTCAATCACTCCTATAATTGTACTAATATGACTTTAAGGAATCAGTATCAATAGGATTTTGTTCGTTATTATCCATAGGATTTTGGTTTTTATTGCTCATGTTATCACCATTTGTGTCAACGTTCTTCACATCAAGCTTAGTTTCACTAGCCTTAACAAATTAAATATTGTGGTTAGGCATGGGATTGCTAAATATTTTCAAGCTTTGATTTGGAGGAACTATATATTTATTACCTTTATCATTCACAACTCTATTTTTTTCAATATGATTGGAATCAATGAAGTCTTGCATAATATGTTTAAGATGCTTGCATTCTTCTATATCATGTCCTTTTTGTTAGTGATAAGTACAATAGGCATTGTGTCTAAGGCTCGGAGGTAATGGATTTCTAGGGTCAAGACGTCGAACGAGAGATAATGTAAGCGTGTTCCTATTTAATAGCTGAGCATGATATTGTGAAGGGTATTTGGTAAAGGTGTGAATTATCTTTGTGGATCCCCAAATAAATAAGGATTACTCTTTTTGATAGTAGCTCCTTGGGTATCAACTTGTTGGGTGGGTTGGGAGGTAGGGTTTAGTTGAAGGAAACTTTTATTTTGTCTTTGAAAAGGTTGGTTGGTGTTTTAGTTTGAGGATTCAGACTTTTCAAGATTGGTAGAGGTGGTTTTCAGTTCATTGCTACCTACAAAATTTTGATAATCATGAAGGGAAGTACACAAGTGCATGAATGAAGTGAATTTAGTCATGGTAATTTTTTGTTTTATTTTTCTTTCTAAATTTTCTATGAACATGTTTTGGAGGTGAGAATCAGGAACCTTCACACTAATTTGGGAATAAAGCAATTGGTAATGTGAAATAAAATCAATGACTTTTTCACCCTCTTGTTTCTTACATCTCATAAAATAAGCTAATGTCATTTTAGGAACCATATGCACTTGGAAATTTTTAATAAAGGCTTCAACAAGTTCATTGAATGAATGAATTGAGTTATTCGATAATGCAAAAAACCAATCCAAGGCAATGTCTTGCAAGGTTCGAGGAAAGAGCTTGGCCAAAAGTTTGTCCTCAAGGATAAAGTCACTACATAAAGTAGTAAAGGTATTTACATGATTAGTAAGATCTCACTTTCCTCCATATTTCTCAAATCTAGGGATCTATATACCTTGTGGCACCGAAGTTCTCAATATCTCCAAGGATAATGGGTTGATTTTGACATAGTATAAAGATGGACCATTTCAATTTTTATTTATTGTGGACACTTGACATTGAATGGATGAAAGGATTTGCAAGAGATGTTTAATGATGGGCTCATTGCTTGTGGTTTGAGATTGACATGAAGATGGTGGTGGTGTGTATGTGTTGGAAGGACAAGTGAATGGATTTCTTATGGGAGAAGGTATGAGATTAGAGGCCACATAGGTATAAGGAACACTAGTGGAAATGTGTGAGGTAGTAAGGATATGGCTAGTTGCTTGCATCGTTGTGATCAGTTGAGGAGTTATATATGTAGGAATGGATGCTATGGTTGAAGGGGGGGGGGTGTATTTCCTCCTTGGATTTGCACATTGTTTGAAGCTTGAGAACCATTAGTGGTGGAAGGAAGACGTTTTCCGAAGATGTGAGCTATATTATGCACAACTTTGAGCCCCTCATTACTTTCCATCATGTAGTGAAGACTATCTATGGCATGTATAATACTATTGGAAATGTTTTATGTACTCACACTATCTTGTAAATTGGCTAGGTATTCATGCATTTTCATTATGTTTTCTTGAGGAATATGGTCAATAATTGTTTGAACACTTGTCATAGCACTTGTGGGTAAGGTAGGTATGGAAAAAGAGGTATCAAAGGTATGGTCTATACCTAATGAACTAATACCAACACTAGGATTAAGAGAGCTTGATAACTCAAGATCCACAACAAGTATTTTATAGCAAGATGCCATGAGTCTCGCACTTCATCTAACCACAATATTAGCAGTAGAAAACTAAGTAGTACAACTCATACAAGGGATAAACCAAGGGAAGTGCAATGAACACAATCTCATATACACTTGAAATGAAAGAAATTGGAATAACAACAATTCTACAAACTATAACAAAAAACTGAAAGTAGCCAACAAAATCACAAAAAAGAAATTTGAAACCCTTAAAACTAGAAAGTTAAATTCAACAAGAACTAAGACGCCAGGAAGGAAATCTTAGTCCTCCTGATGAGATTTTAAAGTTCCAAGGACTGAAACGAACATCAACCAACAAATAGAGGGTTCTGACAAAAAAAAAACATGAGAGGGACTAAGATGCTAGGAAGGTAATTTTAGTCCTAGCAAAGGTTTTGTTTTGAAAAACAACAAATTTTGAGTTGTCTACAATGTTTACATGTTTTCTATTCGAGGATTTGTTGTTTGGAAATAGGAAAATGTGCAAATGGATGCAAGGAAAAGTAACTAATAACAAGATTTTGAATGTAAGTTTTTCAAATTTTAATGCAATAAAAATGTTTCTAAATGCAATTGGAATGATTGACTATGCACTTTTTCATTTTTTTGATAAAATTAAACTATGCAAGAAAGTAAAAATGCAACCTATATGCACTTTCACTAATGCAAATATGATAAACCCTATATGAAATTTCACTAATATAATATGCAAGAAACCCTAGATGCACTTTCACTCATGCAAGATTCAATAAATGTAATCTAGATCTAAGACTTCTATGGACTCCAAATCATAAAATGAATGCTCAACAAGTTTGGGTTCACCAAAATGAACCGTTGATAAAAATTTTATTCACCTATTCTATCTAGGTCATTCAATAAGTCCCGAGAAACCTAATTGGATTGACTATAAAACTCACAAGGTGAGTCAATTCTCAATTAGGAGGACCTAGAAAGGGGGTTCTTTTAGCTTTTAGGGGTTCACCACCAAGAAAATGCTTGGAAAAGACAAATAAGCATTCAACCTACAAAACCTAGTTATAATGCAAGTTAATGACGGATGGAAATGATGAAATTATGCAACAAAAAGATAAGATTTTTGTACCTGGGAAGTTTGGAGATGTGATGAGGATTCCAGAAATGCAAAGAAGCTGTCAAAATATGCCAGGGGGGTGATCCCACAAAGCCGGTTTACAATTTCTGAGAAGAACTGATTTTTGTTGAAAACACATATTTTTAGAAAATATAATGATTTAATCCTTAAAAAGTTCCATTTTAAGGATTCCAATTGAGGAGGGTTTGATTAAACCACCTTAGATCAAACCCCCTTGGATAAAACCTCGCTAGTTTTAAACCATACCTATAAATGAGTCTCATTTACACCTATCAAAATGCTGATAAAAAATCACTTTTGATTTACCTTTTGAGGGATCAAATGAATTCATTTAAAATTTATTTGAAATGATTAAATGGTAGTCCTCAGAATGAGCTATCCAATGGATATAATTTTAATATGTTTTGGTTTTATTATGTATTTGTTTTTTTAGTTTTATTAAACATAGGTTTTTTAATCGAAAGTGAAGGTCTTTGTTCTGCACATGTGGAAAAATAACATATTATGAAAAAAAAAATTGAAAATATGAGAGCACCAGATATTGAAGTCCTTAATCCAACAAAAAATAAAATTGAATTTCGATATATACAAAAAACGTTACGTGTTATAGGTCGTGCTATGTCTGAATTGTAATTGGTTTGACTTTGAAACTTGATTAAAGAAAAAATATTCAATAAAAAACTATCTAACCAAGTGGAAGCACTAGATATCAGAGTTACAAATCTAAATTTGAAAGAATTATAATTTTATCCTTCATGGAAAAAAAAAAGTTATGTGTTATACAGTGTGTGTCACTTTTTTAAAATGCTTTTGAAAAAAACCAGTTTTCGTGGGAGATGGAAAAAGAAGTGCAATCTGATTCCAAATTTTTTGAAAAAAAAAAATTTAGAATTTGTAGACAAAATGTGATAAGACTCTAGTTTTCATCATCTTCAATTTCCTCATGTTTTAGCTGCTATAGGTTCTCGAATGTGAATATTTAGTTAAAAATAATAATTTCAATGTCCAATTTGGCCAAAAATTGTAAACCACTATTGTGGGATCACCTAGGGAGGACAACTATGCCCTTACTGTTGTCTTAGTCTTGCTGCTTTTTTTGAAGGCAGATGCATAATATTTGGATCTCATAATAGAATCTCAAATAATCTTTAAAAAATAGGTACCCCTGGGAGGACTAAGACGCCCTAGGTGGCGAATTAGTCCCATTTTGGATTTCTAAAAACTTTGAATCTGATCTTAAGCTCCAAAGTCTGCACTTGCTTCCTCTCAAATCTCGAGTTCTGAAACTTTCAAATTTGACATGTAGGTGAGTTTTCGTGAATATTACAACTTTGTAATGCAACTTTATAACTTTGCAATCTTTGATTCCAAATGAACTTCAAGTCTTCAACCTAAATCTGCAATCACAAGCATACAAGAGGAGAAAAACTTGTTGATTGTTAGCAAATGGGGGTTTGCATTGGTCAAACCCTTTGTTGGTAATTAAAGCTTGAAATGAAATGGAATAATGGAGGGAAATGATGAATGAACAAAATGCAATGCTACAACTCACCAAACCCTTGTTGTAAAGTTTGCAACCTTGTGTGAAATGGATAGCTTGAATGTAGATCTTGATTCAATGGAATTCTTTGATAGACCTTACTTGAATTGCTTGCTTGAATCAAAACCCTACATCACACATGTTAGCACAAAAACACACATGATGCAAGAAGAGCCTTTTATATGATGCTTGAATAACTACTCTTGAATTCTCTCTTGATCACAAATTGCTATAATGCATGAATGGTTAGGATCACTTGATTTCTTGTCAAGAGAAAATGAGTGAGAGAACCTTGTATTTATACTTATCTATGCTTAGTATCCCAAAATTGCATCGAACCAAGATGAGATAGGAAAACATTAATTAAAGGAGGTTAAATCTTGCCAAAATTTGAAATTAAATCCCAAAAAATAAGCCAAGGAGGACTAAGATGTTCTAGGTGTCGTCTTAGTCTCAGGGCTCAAATCTTGGGGCACAGACTCCAAAAAGGGACCTTTTCAGGTGTGTTCAAAATCAGGGTCCCGAGACCTTTTGGGGACTAACACACCCCAGGTGGTGTTTTAGTCCCGACCTAAAACTTAAGGACACATAGATAGAATCATTAAATGATCATTTTCCCTTTGATGATTATCAGGATTATCCAAAAAAATATGTAGTTTATTAGGCTTGTGGATGCAAAATAGGACCAATTAAGACATAAAGAAGGATAAATAAAGCACAGCGGGCCCAAAAGAGTGTGAAAATGCAAGGGTGTGCATTTTCCTACACTACAGCAACATACATGCAACATTGTAAGTCTCTAAATTTATGTGGTGGCTAACTCATTGTCCCTTTGTCTACTTTTCGCCTTCTTATTTCAATCATAAGAAAATAATTTGAGATATTTCCTAATAGTTTTCCCTTAGTAAAAGTTTCATAGGTGTTATCCCCCTCATCCCCTATATACCTATTACTATTAACAAGTAAGAAATTCCAAGAAAAATTTAAGGGTGAGATATTTTTAGGTTATTTCTCTTCATTTTCATGCTTTCAAACATTCAATTTTTCCCATACCTAATTACTATTTCATTTTTCTCCTCAAAACCTTAATCACTTATGTTAAATTATTCCCAAGGTATTATTTCCTTTGTGTCCCAAACCACAAACCTTGGCTTCCCCATTATTTCCCTTAACCTTCTCCAAATTTTGAGTGTTTGTTCATTGAGTACCATTTCCATCATTCCATAATATTGTAAAACTTTCACCCTTACTTTTCTTCCTATTTGGTGTTAGAGTATTACAATTAGCCTTACAAGAATACCTAATAAATTTTTCCCTTGGGACATAATTCCTATTCTAATCGATCTCATTGCACCATTATCTTTAGTTGTGCTTCTTGTGGATCCCATATCTATAGATAGACCCAAGACCTAGCTACTTAGTCCCTATTTCCATTGTCCTATTTGTGTTCGTTTTCATGTATCACTATTATTTAAATCCCCGTCATCATCTTTGTCTGCAATAAAACTTAAAACTCTATATTTTTTTGGCACCAATTTCCTAGTTTTATTTTTTCCTAAACATCACATCTTGAATTATCCTTCAACCTCTAGGGATTCTTTCATCCTCGTTAGGCCTCAAACTTGTATAGAAACTACAAGCCTTCCCACTAACTAGTCTCCCATCAAACCCCATTTCCTACCTTTCTTCCCCTTTCCTATACCCAAACCATGAGGGCCTATAGAAACCAAAAATTTTCACCCTTGTGTCTTGTTTGAATTTTTTATATACCTGACTTCTTGCACTCTAAATTACTCATCAACTCCTTGATCTATTGACCCTTTCAAGACCCAATCCTTTCTTAATGATATTTCTAAATATGCATCCCCTCTTTAATGATAATGTTGACTCCCAATTCATACATGATTCCTACAGATTCTTCCTTCTTTCTCTTCTTGGTCCTAAGTATTTCGAGATTCATTAAAATTTTAGGAACTCTTCTCCTTCCAAATATAAAGGTTTGTGATTAATTTCAAGATAAAATTTGTAATTTATCCTTATTTCATCCTTTCTGTGGAGCTTAGACCTCTAGGTGAACCTCACACAACATTTTTTGGTTCCCTATTCATTATTATTTTTATACATGTGTGCTTGGTGATTTCACTTGATCAAGGAAGAAAATGACTAAGTGTATGGATGTTAAAAATTTCAAGTTTCATTAAACTTTTTGAAATGGTTTAAAAAATATTTAATTCTCTTATGAGGTAGAGGATATTGGGTAGATCCAAGGTTCATGAAATCCCTAAATATATGATAATTTCTAAGAAAGTAGAAGCTCAATTTTGGTTTATAGATGGCGACAAGCTTCAATTGATACAAGAAAGATGGGCGTTAAAGGGTTTATAGGTTTTTGAGCCTATAGAACCTCTATCTTAGTTGAAATTTAGAGAAAATTTCTAACATTTGATAATGAGTGCTGGGTTCAATAAATAGGTAAGGTTGAGGAAGAAATATTTCAAAGGTTCTAGAACTCTTAATCCTTTGACAAGGTCTTATGTAGTCCTAATAAAAAATATGGGACAGGTTTTAAACTTTGATATCAAAACCTAATGTGGTTGTAGAAACTCATAAAAGTGTTAATAGGTAGGGGAAGTTTGCAATATTTTTCATTAATGTTAGAAAAATGACCTTCATGATAGTGCAGGCAAATAAAGGAAAATAAATCTTAGTTGACACTAGTAAATTAAAATTATTTTTGATCCTCCATTAAAATTTTGATAGAGTCCAAAAAGGGTTCATTTTTTTAGAAACCTCCAATAGGGTTTGAGTGATAAAAAGGATCAACATAAAAGGGAAAGTAAAATGCAATAGATACAATATACTAAAGAAGGTGCCAAGGAAAATTTACATCCTTATTTCACTATTTTTTCTACCTTCGTCTACTCCATCCATATTTAAAACCACTAGGAAAAAAGGAGCATGACCTTCCAAGGCTAGTCCAATAGATTTTATGGGCACTTTTTATTCTTGATCCTCCATATTTTATTTTTAAGACATCTATAGGCGCCTTGGAATTTACTCATATTCCTTAAAAGTACTCCTAATCATTATTTTAGGCATGATTGAAGAAAATTGATCCTTAGGAAGTATGACCCTCATCTGTAATGTACTAATCAAAGGACTATCATATTTATTTTAGACTTTCATCCACTTTTCTAAGATATTAAAGAAAAGAGGGTTCTTCATTTTCAAAGGATGTAGAAATTTGGAAATATAGAGATATAGCTATGACATAACTAATAGACGAGAGAAAGTACTCCTGAGAAGCCCTAGGGTTATATTTCCAACCTGGGAATCATTTTTTTTGGAATTATAATGATGTGGGTTTACTCATATTTTGTTAGAAAATCCTTGTAGCCTTTGAAGAATAAGTATAATGTATAGATTCAATCTTGAGTATGTGTCTCTAGGTGTAGTATGTTTATTATTTAATTTATTTGTGATTAGAAAATTAAATAAAATATTGTAATATCTTGACAATATTTTTGTGAAGTTTATATTAAAATTAACACATGAAACATCCATGTTACTCGCGGATTACTCAATATTACTCATAAAATAGTCTTTAATTCCATATATCTATTGAATATTTTAGTGGAAACTAGTTTTCTTGCATATTTTTATGAATAGTATTTTGTGGGACCTTCATTAGGATATCATCTCTAGTTTCTATGATTGTACCTCATAACTAAATTCAATAAAAAAAATTCCTTCTAGATATGTGTACCAATCTATTGTTTACTCCATATTCTAGCACCTCAACATTTTAAAACAATAAAAATAATTTAATTTTAGTTTTTGTTATTTCTAATGATTTTTACATTCCATGTGTTAAATATATAATAAGAATAGGTTTGTGTCATCCATATCATCAAACACTCCCCATGGTAAGGCTTTTATCTATTCAAATGAAGATGTTTGACCGTACTTAATCAAACCAAGAGATACGAACATTGTAACAACCAATATAGGGATACACTATGCATTGGGTGTGGCTTTTGATTACTTATATGATGTTATTCCATTAAACTATAATAGCTTTGAGAAGCCTGAAACTAAAAAAAGAAAAAGTGAAAGGGGTATTACCCACCTCAATCCTAAGTTTACCTACCTAATCATAAGGTTGGGAGTATTTTTTATTAAATTATTCTAAACATGGTTAATATATTAAATGATATAATTTAAATTATAATGTAACAAAATAAATAATTTAATTTTTTAAATACTATAAATTCTATATTGTTAATAGTTAATTAAAATAAAGTTGTCAATCTTTATTGTAGTTTCATACTACAAACTAAATATATTTGAAAGAAAAGAAGTTGAATTACAATAAATCTCAATGAAAATAGTAACCATCAACAAAAATACATCCATAGCTCCCAATACACCAAAGGTTAACAATTTTATAAAAAGCAATAATTTGACACAATATACTACATAAATTTTCATAAAGCAATAATTTCACAAAATATATAATACATATTTTTATAAAAGAAATGGGAATGAATTTTTCTCTAACCTTATGATGGCATAAGATTCATCCATATCACTTTGCCTATGGCATGGCAAGTCATATTTAAAGTATATGGGGTTGTCCTTAATAATTGACCATCCATTAAAAAAAAGGTATGAGTAACACCCAAGTTGTATCCCACAAATGTGAGAACGCTTTGATATTTTAATGTCTACAAGTACATATTTCAATGAAATTCAAATACTAAAAAGTGGAAAATTTAGTCTGGTGTCTTCAATATAAAAACCTCTTAATAATTAATAAAAATAGAAAAATGTATATAGTTGACTAACCCTGGGAGGATTGTGAGGCCTAGAGCTCTCTTGTGTATCATGGGTGGTGGGCCCTTCGTAAAATTACAAAACATGAAATCTAGTACTTGGCTGTAATACTATATATAAAATTTTGAAGGAAACGAATATTTTTTAGGGGTCGTACGGGAGATTCCCGGTATGTCGTTGGAACAGGAGATATTGCTTTAGTACTCTATATATAAAAAAACAAAATAATGGTCGAATCAAACTATTTTTATTGACCGGTCGCTTTGAAAACTTTGGGAAAGCACGATCAACTGCATTATAAAATAGTAACGGTCGAGATAGTTAGCCGGTCGCTCTCAAGACAGTGGCGCCGCCGACTTTACTTTTAAACTGCAAGTGCCACTCCAAATACACGCTCGCTCTTATTAAAACACAGTGGCGGCGCTGACAGATACTATTTTTAATAATTTTAATAAGTATGGTTTTCAGTGAAAAAAAAATTAAGCTTCCTTGAAAGTTTGAGAATTTTTTTTAATTACTTAAACTATAAGCATAAAAAGGAGTTTATTTGATCAATACATATGAGAAAGGAAAAATTTATACTAAACCACAAAAAACTCTTTAGGGAGAGGAATCTCATTGGAGAGATGCTCAATTGATATTAGAGGATATTTTTAAAGGAATCATTTTCAGAAAGGTGGATCAAGAGTACATTCACTTTTTTGATTGAGATCTTTCTATTGAAGAATTGGAACGCGTTTTTTCTATGGATCTTAACAAAAGCCCTAGAATTAAAGGGTTACCTATTGAATTTTATCAAATTTTGTGGTCTTATATTAAAGAATTTTTTTCTCTAATGTTTTTAGAAGCTATAAACCAAGGGTCGTTGGGACCATATATTAATAAAGGTCTAATCAAGTTTTTGCCAAAAGAGAAAAATTTAGATTTGATCTCTAGATGGAGACTTATTACATTGCTCAACATATCGTATACAATCATTGCTAAAGCTTTAACCACTAGGATTAAACCGGTGGCTAAAGATTGTTCGACCGAAACAAACAAGGTTCCTTGATAGCAAAATTTTACTTGATAATTCAATCTTGGCTTGGGAAACTAATGAGTGGACCCAACAAATAGGGCAAAATGCTTTGTTGGTAGAAATTAGTTTTGACAAAGCCTATGATAGGATGGGGTGGAGCTTTATCCTCAAGATGTTGTAGTGGTTGGGTTTTTGTCCCAAATTATGTAGGCATGTTCAAGTGCTATTTACTAAGGAAAATGCTCAACTAGTGATCAATAATTCTTTATTTGATACTTTCCCTTTTGAATGGTTAATTAGACAGGGATGTCCTCTAGCAATATTTCTTTATGTTCTAGTTGTTGATGCTCTTGGTTATTTGCTAGAAAAATATAATCAAATGGATCTGATTAAGGGTATCTTTATTCCTAACAATTAGGTTGTGTTAAATTCACACTTTGTTAATGAGAGTATGTTATTCGTTCAAAATTCTAAAGCAAAAATCAGTAATGTTTAGCAGGTTTTAAATTTTTATTGTGAGGTTTTAGGGTCGAAATTGGCTTATCATAAAACTGAATTCATAATGATCTAGATTAATCCAGTTCCAAATTGGATTCCTAAGGAATTGAAAGAAATTAAGCATTGGAATATTACAAGGTATCTTGGTATACCTTTTGGATTAGGGGTCTCACTTCATGATATGTGGAATTGGTTTCTCATTAAATTGAAATATGAAATCTTTTATTGGGGAAAAAATTTCCAATCTTTAGCTGCAAAAATGCAAGTGATAAACTGGATATTTTTGGCCTCTCATCTCTATTATTCCTCATGTTGGATGGCTTCCAAAAAGGGCTATGATGACTTAAATAAACTTATTCACCAATTTTTGTGGTCAAACTAGGATGGAAAATATGTTTTAGGGCCTCCTCTTCGATACGCTGTATACAACCTAAGAGAAAAGGGGGCCTAGGTATTTTGGATCTTAAGATCCAAGGGACTTGCCTATCTTCCAGATGGATAAGAAGAGTTGTTTCAAGAGAAGAACAATGGAATCTTTTGGTTTAGTATTGTATCACAATGGCTGCTATGAACAATAAGTGGCAGAATGTGGGATGGCTACATAAAATTTTGTTTTCTTAAATTTTTGTGTTAAAGCTTCTTTTATGCTCTAATCTATTTGGAAGGCTTGGCAACAATTTTGAAATTGGAGAAGGAATTCACTATAGCATGGTTTAAGCTTTGCTACTTCCTATATTTGGTGGAACAAGATTGTTGAATATCATGGACAGTTGTTAGCTATTAGCTTTCCTCAACAATCTCTTTATTTCTTCAAAAAAGGAGTGAAGTAGTTTAATGATATTTAGAATTTTGATTCCATGGATTAGGCCAATTGGAAAGATATCAATGGTGTCTTTACTCTTCACAATAAGTTTAAAGGATTCTTGGTTTTTGTGAAATCGCTAGTTCCTATAGATCTCCTCATGAAAATTTGCACATCCTTATATTGTAGCTTCTTCAAGGACTGGTTGTGGATTGACACACATCCTTTCTTATGGTTTCCTCTAAAGAAGATATACTTTAAGCTTCTTCCAAACATGAACTTAAACTCGAGACTTAACAAAAAATGGAATTGTAGCTTTCAAAGAAAGAAATAGAGAAGTCTTAAAGCTCACATTTGGAAGTCTAAGACTTATGCTAATGTCAAAAAATTTGCATCAAAATTTTTGCATCATAAGTTACCTGTAGGGAATCGATTAACACATTTGAAGTTCCAACCAACCAAATATCCATTCTATCACCGAAATAAAAACATAAAACATAATTTTTAGGACTAGTTTAAAGCAAAGAAAATGTGGAATATAATGTTTGGAAATCTTCCTGCAGATTTTGATCATGATTTATAATAGAAAGAAGCATTATTTGGTTTCAAACTTCAAAATAACTTATTTTTTGATAATATGAGGCAGTGTATTTTGTAGAATTTATGGAGAATAATATGTTCAATAGTGCTTTCTAACTGCATTTTGCATCATGAAAAAAACCTTATAATGTTTTACTTTGAATTCATGTTTCAATTCATCATTTTATGTTCACAACGAAAGACGGAGCTCAAAGATGGTGATTTCAACAAGAAATTAGTTGAGATTAAAATTTAGCTTTTGCAAATAAACATGGGGGTTTTTCATGGTTTGAAACAAATGCAAAACTTCTTCAAATTTAAGGTTTAATTGGCTTTATTATTTATGTCCAATGATGTAGTATTGTTGTTTCCAACTAGGTTATTATATTTGTATAAGTCTAGCTAGGTTTGTATGATGTTGTTGGAGCTATGATTCCTAGTTCTTTTTATTTTTCAGTCCCTTTGTTGGAATGATATTTATTTTATTGTATCTTTCTTTTAGCTTCATTCAATAAAAAAATAATTTCAAATATGATTTTTTTTAATCAATATGTATTCCTTGAAAATAACTGATTATTATCATTTATCATATATTATATTTTATAGTAATGAGTTTTTTGGATAGATTTATTTTGTTTTATCAAATTTTGATGAAAAAATATTTGTCAACATAAAAGGTGAGATCTAGAAATTTTTATGGAAACTTCTCAATTTGTGATTTAGATAAAAAATGTAGGTTTGGAATTTTCAAGGCTGATTTCCATGTATATTTAAGATGGTGGCAAGATTTGATCTTCATTTTGAGAAAATATTATACATTTTAAGAAAATAGATATATGTCTTTTGAATAAACAACTATCCATTTTGAGAATACATATTCATTTATTATTCATGCAATATGAAATAATTTGGGGATTTCTTAAAAAAAATATATGTATTTTCAAAATGAATGCCAATTTTTATTTGACTTACCAAACTAGAAAACTAAAAAATTTAAGCTAAAGAAAAAGATTTACAATTTTGGCTAACACTCATGTATAGGGTGTTTTCCTTCATTGTCATTGTTTAGGCCATCATGATCTTAGACATGAGTATTTTTGAAGAATTTTTAATTCTTAAAATGTCCTCTCATGAACATATGGACAAGGACCTCCTTTATGAGGAGATCTTGTCCAGATCCTAAGGTACTATGCAGTACCTCCATGTCACCTCCACCTCATTTCCCCTTTTCCACATCATCCACCACATGGCAAGGTGTGAGGGATTGTGAGTTCTCAACTCACCCTAGGCCTTGATCTTTTCCATCATGGATCAATCTCAACCATCCATTGTTTAGAGGCCTTTTCCCTAAAAATGGTGGAAATTCTCCATTTTGATAATCAACTTTTGCAATCTCACAATCAAGAATTCAAACACTTAGAAAAATTTCAAGCATCCAAGTGTACCCTCATTGTGATAACACTTATCATCTCCATATTGCATCTAATTCAATACCCACGATCTCCATTGAACTCATCTCCATCTTAGCTCCATTTCACACTAGGTTTTATGCCATTTTGCTAAGGAAAGAGCATACAAATCAACAATCAAAAGGGCCAACCAATTCATCAATCAAGGGTTATGGTTTCTTGTGTTTTTGTTTAGATTCAACTAGGCCAATCTTGAGTGTTTTGTTTGTGTCTTTGGTCTTTGCATAGTTTAGTTTTTTGCATTTTTGTAGGTTAAATTCACTAGCACATAATAACATTACATTTTTCATCCACTTTAGTGGACATATGAATCTAAACTAATATCCACACTTAAGGAAATTTACTAAACATAAACAACATCATGATACCAAAAGGATACTGTAGAGGAAGCATAAAACTCTTTTGACCAAGGAAGCATGCCCCTAAGTTGAAGACCTATAAAATAAACACATTAGACAAGATAGGACTACACGAGACAATAGTGTTAGAACACAAAAATCCACTTACATCATGAGGTTAGAACATATAAAATCACATACAACCAAGCACATAAAAAACTAAAAATATTTAAGTTAGCAAAGTAAAAGAGAACTTGATGTATAAGGTTGTCTTAGTACTATGTGTCACCCCAAATTAAGAAATAACACATAGAAGAATTCTTAAACAGAGAGAAGAATGTAAGGATTGATCACTTCAAGAGAAGAATGCACCCAAAAGTTAGAGAAGCAACCAATATCAAAGAGAGAAAGAGCATATACTTGGGATGAAGAAGATGCAAATCTTAGATTTAGCATACACAATTAAGAAGAAAGAGAATTTAAGAGAGAGATGGAGAAGCTAGAAAGGAATGAAAATTCCAAGAGAGATGACTCCATAGGTCCTCGAACCTAAGGAGATTTAAAAAATGCATCATAAATCCACAAACCTATGGAAGGTGAATGAAAGCCTCTTTATGTACTCTCTCCTTTACAGTTGAAAAAATCATATCAGAGGCCCACAAACCAATGGTGAACATATCTTGTAGGATGAAAGCACTTTATAGGTGATCAAACTTGCAAAGAAGGTGCCCAGGTACTCTCTCTTGAGGGAAGCTCGATGTAGGGGACTGCACAGAGTCGAATTGGGTCATCACAGCTACTCAGTCCTACAAGGTAAGATTGAACGGATCTAGTCAGGATGCCCCCAAGCTAGATGACAATGAATTCATTTGAGAGAATAAGCCTTCAAAGGGAATTCCTTCAACAAGGAACCCTTCAAGACACGAAGGGGCCCATTCAAAGGGATTCTCCATTTGAAAGATAAAGAGAAGAGAGGGGGTTCTTAAGAAGGACATACATCTCTAGAACAAGTTATCACTACTTCCAATATAGGGTCTAGGAAAACCATGCAAGATACTTATAACATACAAGCTAGAGGTAGACCTCAATATCATTTTTTATTTGAAGAGGAGGCAGGTGTATCAATATATAAATGAGTGATGGTACTTGAATCAAGAAGTTTTTGTATTTTATCCTTCAACGCCTTACATTCGCTAGTGGAATGGTTAGGAACTCGATGGTATGCACAAAAAGTTTTTTTTATCATGCTAATGAAATTTCTTATGTGTAGGAGAAGGAAGAGTAAGTAAGTGTGCTTTTAGAACCCTTAAAAAAATACACTCTTGATCAGATAAGTAAGCATGATCATCTTCCTTAGAAGGGGATTGATCCACATTAAGAACATTACAACTATTGCTCACATTATCCCGTGATATAGAAGAATAATCATCTTTGATAACAGGTTTGAATGATGTTATCAAAAGGTTTAAGTGGATTGGGTCGACTTTATATTCTCTAATGAAGGGTTGTGTAAATTCTAAAGACCCGTAATCATCATCAAGACACACATTCTTTTGAGAAGAGGTGGAAGGAGAAAACTTAATAGTTCTTGCTTGAAAAGGATCTTCCATAGGAGCATCTGTCTCAAGAGTATCCCATGTAATAGGCACTACATGAGTAGACATCAACAAATTGGAAGACACTAGAGGGTTAAGATTAGGCACAACCAAAACCTTACCAACAACTATCATCTCACATAATTTCCTAGCCTCAAGGTCACCCCACTGTGCAACTACTCAATTATTGTAAATGAAATTAATAGATTTATGCAAGGTAGATAGGACTGCACCCATAGCATGAATCCATAGTCTACCAAGAAGAAGGTTATATGGTAACTTTTTTGACATAACATATACAAGGTTGGGTGTAGTAATGGGTCCCAACCTTAAAGGAACGACTATCATTCCTAAAGGTTGTCAACCAACATTATCAAACCCATGAATGACAAGAGAATAAGCATTAAGAGAAGATGAATCAATATTAATCTTAGGTAATAGATCAATGCTACATACATTGAGTGCTAAACCAACATCAAGAAGAGAATGTCTAGTTCCAATGTTGTTAATGTTAACTATAAGAATCAAAGGGTCTACTTTCTTTTATACTTCTAAAGGCGGGAGTTCTTATGGATAGAACGTGATATTTGGAAAATCCGCACAAATATGAGCTATCAATGCATCAACATCCTTTGGACTATCTGAGGTAGGTAAGAGGATCTTCTAAATGGATTCTTGGAGCATACCTTGATAAACCAGAGCAAATTGTAGAAATTCCCATAGTTAGATCCTTTCCATAGTAACACAAAGTTGCTCAAAAATATTGTAATCACTAGGTGCTTTAGTTTTAAGTTTAGGAGCTAAAGAGTTGGTTGGGAAGGTGGTAAAGATGTACCTAGTTCATTAACACTTTGTTTATTCTTTCTAGTATTATAAGTATGGGCTACTACTCTATAAGAGGGCACCTTACACAGATCAAGAGAATTACTGATAAATGGAACACCATTAATAGAATAAATCCTTTTATAAGGACTAGTTGGATTCAAATGAGTGATCGGTCTCTTATGCCTTGAGGGGTAGTAGAGACATAGATTATATTTACAGATTCCTTACAACTTATAGAGGGATCATTTGAAGATAAATGATCAACATCCATCCTTGAGGGATCTGATGTGAGAAGACATTTATCATTTGCTAATGCATCATCTCCAAAAGAGAGTGCTTTCGAATAGAGACAAGATTCATCATTCACTAATGCATCATCTTTTAGAAGAGAGTGAAGGTTGAGTAATGTTAAGAAAAGTATCAATTATTTCATCTTCTTGCAACAAAATATCCTCAAAAGCAAGAGGAATTTAATGAGAAGGATCAAAGATACCGAGTGACATGGGTAAATCCAAGTCACCATCACATGCATGAAATGGAACATCATTAACACTTTGAATAAAATTAGATACTGAACTCATAAAAGAGGATACTGAGTATATTTTGAAAGTAATAAGTTAAATATAATAAACAATGCATAAATAAGTCAACCGAAGGATGACATATCACTCTGATAGTAAGAAATAGGGTTTGAGGCATCACCCAAAAAAAATTTGGAGCTGTTTTTATGTTAGGTTCACCAAAACGTAGAGAAGGGGGATTCACTACTCATGAGTCTCTTTATTCGTAAGAGAATCCCAAGGGGTGAACCGCCCAAACTTTCCTCAAGGAATACAACAAGAGTTTCAGAATTAGAAAGTGTGGATCAAAAAGGTTTTTTAGATAGACTAGCAAGCTTTCGACCAAAGGATGATAGCATGGAATAAGGACGACATCACAACATGCTAGAATCCTAGAGGCACATTGGTGTCTCGTATGGAATGAAACTTGAGAATGCCATAAGAAAACAACAGAGTTCCTACTACTTATTTGACTACTAGGGATTTTTCAAATGCGAGCAAGTAACAAAATGTAATAGAATTGAAATAAAGTGAGGTATAAATGATAAAGTAAGAGAATAAGAAATAGAAAATACTCACAAAAACAAAATTAATGAAGCCTCTAGCAAGAAAATATCTCCAATATCTACATAGATAAGACTGAGAGAAAATGTTGGGGTTGTATAGGGGTGTTTTTTAGTCAAACCCTCTTTTTGGTGTTCCCACCTCCATGGATAGCCAGATAGATAGAGAAAGTGAATATTTAAGAAAATATTAAGTGATGAAAGAAATCCCCACTCGAGGAGAACCCATATCACAAAATAAATATGCAATAGATAGGGGTGTGAGAAATCCCAAGATGCTTGCAAGCACAAGGTAAGAGAGATATCAGTTGTAAGGCTTAAGGAAGGAAAAGAGAGAGAGCAATAGTTCTGAGCGCCAAGAGAGCAATGTAGAACATTCCGAAGAAATGTAGAAAATTGCAAAGCAATGTAGAACATTGTAAGAATGCAAGAGTGATGTTGTAGTGAGCTTTGAAAGCAAGATAGAAATGCCAAGAGAAGAGGAAAAGGTAGGAGCCAAACCTAGAAATATCTAGAGAGAGGAAATATCTAGGGAGAAGAAGATTCTCAAGTCATTACAAGGCATCATAAGCCATTACCACTCAAAAAAGTTGTCAAGTGGAAAACATGCTTAGAAATGGTTGTTTGAATGTTGAAATGTCATAGGATGCTAGCATAGTGTGCAAATGTCCATGTGGTGCAGTAGTGTCCAGACACGTCACACTACAAAACGATAAGAATGGGAAGAGAACGAGGTTTGACAAAAAGATAACACACAAGGGTAGCTATTGAAAGGAGTCCTAAGCACCCTGAAAAGGGGAAAAGGCTGATGTAGGGACTAAAATGAGCCTACACAAATGCTAAGGGAGTGGACACCAAATTGGATACAAGATTGTATGTGAAGTTGCAAGGGGTGCAATTTTATGATGTTACATCTCTAAAATAGATCTTAGATCTTGTTATCACCAATTAAGAATAAAAGAAGATGACATCTCTAAGACTAATTTCCAGACTTAGTATGGACACTACACATTCATAGTGGTAACTTTTGGTTTGACCAATGCACCAACAACCTTCATGAATCTCATGAATAGTGTATTTAGAGATTGTCTAGATGAATTTGTCTTGATCTTTATTGGCGACATCCTAATTTATTCCAAGTCCATTGAGGAGTATGATAAGTATTTGAGGATAGTCTTATAGTGTCTTAGAGATAATAATATTTTTAGAAAGCTATCCAAGTGATTTATTTATAGGACAACGTGCATTACCTTGGTCACATCATTTTAGCGGAAGGAGTCTCTATAGATCTCAAAAAGATAAAGGAAATAGTAGAATGGCTAGCACCTCTGAATGTGATAAAAGTGTGGAGCTTTATGGGGCTAGTGGGATACTATAAGAAGTATGTATAGGGATTTTCCAAGATTGCATCCCCAATCACATCTCTTTAGATGAAAGGGAAAAATTTTGAATGGAAAAAAAGTGTGAGCAAGCATTTCAACTCGTAAAGGAGAAGCTCACCACAACCCCATTGTTGACTATACTTGATCCCAATGGTCAATTTACAGTGATCATATATGCTTCAGGTGATGGTGTAGGAGTTGTAATAATGCAAGACAAGAAAGTGGTGGCATATGAGTCAAGG
This sequence comes from Sequoiadendron giganteum, assembly GCA_007115665.2. NCBI lineage: Eukaryota > Viridiplantae > Streptophyta > Pinopsida > Cupressales > Cupressaceae > Sequoiadendron > Sequoiadendron giganteum. Next base: position 334,368,355 of record CM021100.1, read on the forward strand.
AAGGTAAAGCAACATGAAATGAAATATGCACCACATGATTTGCAATTGGATACAATAGTGTGTGCCTTGAAAATGTTGAGGCATTACCTATTGAGGAAACCATTTGAGATCAAAAAAATCATTTGGGACTAAGATATATCTTCCCTGATACAAATCTCAATGCATGTTAGAGAAGATGCTTGTAGTTCCTTAGTGAGTATGACTTTTGAATTGAGTACATTAAAGGAAAAGAGAATAGATTAGTTGATTCTCTTAGTAGAAGAAGACATTTGGTAGCTATGACCTTGACAAGGTCAAATCTAAGGCAGCAAGTGATGCAACACTTGTAAGGGGATGAGCATTATGAAAATGTTAAGCAAGCTCATTAGGTGAACCCTTCTAACCATCGATATGATGGGTATAAAATTGGACTAGATGGAATCCCAAGATAATAGACGATGTATATTCCAGATTTTGGAGAACTCAAAAATTTGGTCTTGGAGGAAATCCACAATGCACCCTATAAAGGACACCCCTAAGTTGTCAATATAATCATAGAGTTGAAATATTTGATTTTTTTCTCTAAGCTCAAGAAGGATGTAGTTGATTATGTACCTAGATGCATGGAATTTCAATGATTCAAGGCTAAACATGTGCACCTAGTAGGGCTTCTCTATCCTCATGAAATACCTGAGTACAAGTGGTAGGTGATTAGTATGGACTTTATCCAAGGGTTACCATTGAGTAAAAGTAAGGATGATGTCATATTGCTAGTAGTCGATAAGTTGACAAAGGTGGCACATTTGACTCCAGGGAACCTTAAGGATGGATCATTGACCTTGGCGGGTATGTCCAGGATCATCATGGAAAAAACAGGCCCTTAAGTGGCAATAAAATTCAGAAAATCAGAGCTAGGCAACTTGACGTAAAAATTTGAATAATTTATCTATATTATTTCAAAAATATATAGGAATAGAATCTGTAGAAAATTGAATGTAGTTTCTAAAATATTAGGTTTTTTTTTTTTTTAATAAAAATTATTTGGTGAAATTTTGAAATTTCAATGCAGTAGTACTTAAATTTCAGGGAAAAAATAAGAAGTAGGTGTATGTCCGACCACCCTAACCACAATAAAATGATAATATTTTCTTATAATATTTTAGATATAAGTAAGGGACTCATGTCCGGATGTGATGCGTATTTTTTTGTAATTTGTTTCCTAGTAAATAATTAATTATTATTTTTTTATTACAAATTTTAAAAAATATAAAAACTCGTATGTCTAACCACCTTAACTTGGTCAAAACTTCATGATTTTTTTTAATTTTTTTTAATCCTATAGTATGCAAAGCATAGAATGTGACACATTTTGGATTCAAAAAATGTGATACTATTTGAAAGTTATAGATGTTTTTCAATCAACCTATCAATCAAGACTTTAGTCGTAATTCAAATAGAAAATGAATAATAATTATTTATTAAATTCAAAGTAAAGAATAGTTTATATTGGTGGAAAGTTGAGAGTCTCCTTTAAAAACCCTTTTTGTTTCATCAATTCTGGGTAAAAAAAAAGTCATCAGCCACATGAGTCATCATATCACTTAGATATCACCACTTTTTGGCCCATCATGATCCTACACATAACCTGGCCAAAAAATTTGTCCAAGTGATATTTCATTTGCATGGAGTCCCAGAGACTCATATCCGATAGGGATACTCAGATGATGTCTAGATTCTTGAAAAAAATGAATGTATCCTTGGGAACTAAGTTGAATTTTAGTTCAACATATCATCCTCAAATCGATGGTCAAATAGAGAGAGTCAACTAAGTAGTAGATGATCTCCTATGAATGTATTGTAGGGACCAACAATACAATTGGGAAGAGTATCTACCTTTAGTAGAATTTAAATATAATAACTCTTTTCATGCATCCTTAGGTATGGCAGCTTTCGAGGCTCTTTATAGGCGAAAGTGTCATACACCCAACAGTTGGGATAGATTGGAAGATAGGATTATAGTGGGTCCTCAAATGCTCAAAGAGATGGAAGAGCAGATGAAACTCATCAAGAGAAGAATGAAGGAAGCGGTAGATAGACATAAAATTTATGCCAACAAGAATAGAACCTTTAGACAGTTCTTAGAGGGAGGAATTATTTTTGAAAGTAAAGCCACATAAGAGCTCCATTACTTTTAGAAAATATTCCACGTTAGACCCTAGATATGTGGGTCCCTTCGATGTGCTAGAAGTGATTAACCTAGTTGCATATCAACTTGCTCTACCACCTACTCTAGCTCGAATCCATAATGTATTTCATGTTTCTTTGCTTAAGCAGTATCACCTTGATGCATCTCATATACTTGATTGGCATTCTTTATAGGTGTAGTATCCAAGAGTGGTGTAGGTGGAACCCATTAGAATTTTTGATAGATGCAACGTCAAGTTGCAAAATAGAGACATTGTCCAATATAAGGTTCAATGGGACCAATATTCTAAGGACTATGCTACTTGGGAGGATGTGGAGGAAATAGAACGTTCTTCTCCTCATTTGATTTCTAGATAGACTCTTAATGTTCATCAAGGTATTATTTCTCTAGCATTTTTGGACTTGCATTGTATGATATTTTGGCTTGGCATTGTATGATATTTTCGCTTGGAATTGTATGATATTTTCGTTTGAATAACAATATGATTTAATGTTGAGATAGACATATATAGTTATGAGTTGTCTGATAAGACATTGGGATAATGTCTCTTCCAAGTGGGGAAGGATGTCACATCTCAAAAATTTTCTTACATTTAATAAATGTCAAGTTATTTAAATAATTATAGAAAAGAAAATTTATCAGTTGACTTGTGATAAATTTAAGATTTCAATGTCATTTGAAATATATTTATACTCATGTGATTAAATATGAAAGATGAATGTTGTGATGTGAAATGGAATCTTTTTTTTTCAAGCATTAGTTATTGGTTATTAATGAAACTCTACAAACTTGCAAGTGTATGAATTGAGGAAAAATATGAGGACTGAGAACATGGTTGAGGTAGGAGTATTTAGTCATATGACAAATGGTAAGCAATATTAGGATCCGGAATGTGCACACACCACTGAAATCATAGCATCTACATTTGAGTTGGAATTTGGTAGACATATTTTTTCTTGTGTGAAATGTATGAATGATAAATAGGTAAGCTTATGGAATTTTTTTTTATTGAAGTAACTTCTTACCTTGTTTATTCAATTTTAATCCCATTTTAAGATGTAGAGGTGGAAATATATAATTTGTGGGAAATCGTGTTCTTCGATTTGAAAATGTTAAAAAAATTCCTTAAAAAAAATTAGAAAATGATAAAATACCACCTGGGAAAAACAATTGATGTTATCACTTGGAAAACGTTCAATGTTAAAATGATTAAATTGTAGAAAAAGATAAATATTAACATAATAGTTAATATTTATTTCATATTCAAATTTGAATGGGTTCAAAGGGGTGGAATGGCCAACCATAATCCCCAAAATAGAGAGGCAAATAAAAAATGTAGGAAGTGGGGGCGGTTACCTTAATAAAAGACCTCCAATTTAAAAAAAAAACAGTGTTAGTGGGTGTAAAACATTCATGCAAAAAGAAAGAAAGAGAACTTGATTCAACATAGTGGGTGAATCTTGGTCTAAAAAACAGAAAAAAGAGATCGATTAGGTTGGCGAGATAGGGAAGAAGTCGTATCCATAGCCTTCAAGAATTCTTCATCTCTTATTTGGGTTGATTTAGGTGCTTTATCAAAGGTAACATCAGCTCATTTAGAATGTTTACAATGTTATATGCTTTTCTCATTTCATCAAATTCTCATATTTTTTATTAGAAATCATAATTTAAAGAAACGTTATTTATATGTTTTGCCTCTACATTCGAGCCTTGTTTTTCTCTTGTGTCGAGATTTCCTTATCAACATCGACTCTTGTTATCCATTAGTTGTGGGAAGGATAAAATCATGGGTTTGTCCATTCCATGGACACCGTCATCATGGCAGGATGTACACTTTTCATTTTGCTCTATCTATGTGATAGTAGCAGGGTCTTTTTGAACCTTGCATGTGAATGCATGTGTGATGGGTCATCATTTGAACCCTCTTTTATCATAATGAATCCTTGATATGGTTAAGCAATGATATCGACATCGACTCTATATCCTTGATTCTTTCGGGTGATGTCTAAAACCCTCAGACCGATCCATGATATTATAACTCTCTTGGTTCGAGTGAATAAACCTTAGAATGATATGATCATTCTAGTCTGAATTTTTTTATCACTCTAACATAATTTTTAGTATCAAATGATTCTCATCATTCCATTTGATTAGTTCATATTTCAAAAGGAAATCCATTATGTACTGGTGTTAATCAAGCCTTAACAGGTTGAACGATGAATTTCCATCGTTCCAATTTAAATGTTTATTTTTGAATGGAACATGGTATATATATATACAATCATTCATGTATGAAATGAATTAGACATTGAGTGAGATATATGATGTCTATTTCCAAACGATAGCATGAGATTGTCTTATAACGATAACATTCTTATCGTTTGTAAATCTGATAATGGATGTTATAATAATGAAATGAATAAAATGATGTTCTTCATATTGATCTAGCTGTATTAGATAATTTTAGTATAGTTTAAAATGATACAAGAATAGTAGTATCAGGGTATGTGCAGGATCATGACGGGCCAAAAAGTGGCGATATCTAAGTGATATGATGGCCTATGTGGCTGATGACTTTTTTTTTACCCAAAATTGATGAAACGAAAAGGGTTTTTAAAAGAGATTCTCAGCTTTCCACCAATATAAATTATGCTTTACTTTGAATTTAATAAATAATTATTATTCATTTTCTATTTGAATTACGACTAAAGTCCTAATTGATAGGCTGATTGAAAAACATCTATAACTTTCAAACGGTATCACATTTTTTGAATCCAAAATATGTGTTACATTCTATGCTTTGCATACTATAGGACTAAAAAAATAAAAATTGAATTTCATGAATTTTTGACCAAGTTAAGGTGGTTAGACAGATGAGTTTTTATATTTTTTAAAATTTGTAATAAAGAAATCATAATTAATTATTTACTTAAAACAAAATTATAAAAAAGTATGCATCACATCGGGACATGAGTCTCCTAATTATATCTAAAATATTATAAAACAATATAATCATTTTACAGCGGTTAGGGTGGTTAGACAGACACCTACTTCTTATTTTTTCCCTGAAATTTAAGTACTACTGCATTGAAATTTCAAATTTTCACCAAATAGATATATGTTTTAAAAAAATAAACCTAGTATTTTAGAAACTACATTCAATTTTCTATAGATTCTATTCTTACATATTTTTGAAATAATATAGATAACTTATTCAAATTTTTACGTCAAGTTGCCTATTTCTGATTTTCTAAATTTTATTGCCACTTAAGGGTTTTTTTTTTCCATGATGATCCTGCACATACCTATCAACCTGAAATGTTGAATGCCCTAAGAAAAATGGAGGATCAAGAAAGATATTCATTATCAGTGGAATTCTTTATTTTGTCTATGTTCTTCATAATAGAGCAACAGTCTTATTTTCCTTAGGGATGAGTCGGTGTTTCTAACTGTGACAAAATTTTCTTTTATGTGTATGAATTCAACCACATCCATTTGAAGTATCCTTCTTATTGTGATATAAGTAAAGACCTAGATTTTTTTGTTGAATGTTATTGTTGAACAAGCTATTTAAAATGAATTTATAGAACTTTTTATTTGCTTATACAATGAATTCTTAAATTTTGAAAAGAAGTCAAATTGAATCTAGAGTGTGTGGATTTTGTTAAAATATGCAGATTTATATATTTTATCAATTACAGATTTGATTTTATGAAAAACAACTTTGTGACTTATTGTTTGAAACTAAGATTTAAATCAAGGTCTATGAATGACTACTTAATTTTTATGTTCCTATATGTTTAGCTGAGTATGTATGTACATCTGATGAAAGTTGACATCCATTGAATATAGGAATCTTTGTGTGAAATAGATCTTTCTTTTATTTTACAAAGAACATATATGAATACATCATTCTTAACAAAAGGCCATATATTGGTAAATGCATAAATATTCAATTTATGCATTATGTACATACATTCAATATAACTTCTTTAAAAATGTATTATTTTCTGATCTAAAATATAGCTCTTATTCCAAGTATGATGGAATAAAAATAATAATGGAAATTTGTAATTATTGTTGCATGTTCTATGATATTCTTATTGTAATTGATGAGTTGAATCATGTATTACATTAAAATGTGATTTCTTAAATGTTATATTGTGTTACATTCTTTCATAGGCATGTTGAACATAGATAGGAAAATGAGTCATACATAAACTATGTTGTAGATAGTTTGATTCTTACCATGAAATGATTAGCTAGTTAAAAAGTAATAGATACTAGATTGATTGTTGCAAATTGTAAAACTTGGAAAAGATGTATGTTATCTTATGTATACGGGAGGTTATCTTCTGAGACGGGTGCTGAAAATGGGCTATCAGAGAGTATAGGTTTTTCTTTTCCAAAGTCTATTATTTTTAGCTATATACAACATATGCTTGGTCAAGTGCTGAAAGTCCATTATGTTGAATGGTCTAATCTTTATGGTGTAACTCTCTATCATTTCCTAGCATAGATATTTCATGTTCTAAATGTAGATAGAAATGCATGTAAATGTTAAGAATGCACTAGATTCCACCTTGGATAGTGTATTTCTTGAATAGTATTTTGTGCAGAGTCGGGTATTATTTGAGCTAGGAAGAATTTCGGGGAAGCATAGCTTTGTGGTTATCATGATGGGCCAAAAAGTGGTGATATGTAAGTGATATGATGGCCCATCTGGATGACGACTATTTTTTACCCAAATTTGATGAAACAAAAAGGGTTTTTAAAGGAGATTCTTAAATTTCCATGAATAGAAATTATGATTTACTTCAAATTTAATAATAATAATTATTTATTTTCTATTTGAATTATGACTAAAATCCCGATTGATAGGTTGATTGAAAAACATCTATAACTTTCAAATGGTATCACATTTTTTGAATCTAAAACATGTGTCACATTCTATGCTTTGCATATTATAGGATTAAAACAAAAAATGAATTTCATGAAGTTTTGACCAAGTTAAGGTGGTCAGACATACGATTTTTTATATTTTTTAAAATTTGTATTAAAAAATTCATAATTAATTATTTACTTGGAAAAAAATTACAAAAAATATGCATCACATTGGGACATGAGTTCTGTAATTATATCTAAAATCTTATTAAAAAATATTAGCATTTTATTGTGGTTAGGGTGGTTAGACAGACGCCTACTTCTTATTTTTTCCCTAAAATTTAAGTATTATTGCATTGAAATTTCAAATTTTCACCAAATAGATTTAAAAAAAAAAAAAACCTAGTAGTTTAGAAACAACATTCAATTTTTTATAGATTTTATTCTTACATATTTTTGAAATAACATAGATAACTTATTCACATTTTTATGTCAAGTTGCCTAACTCTGATTTTCTAAATTTTCATTGCCACTTAAGGGCCTATTGTTTCCATGAGGATCCTGCACATACCCAGTTGCGAAAAAGTGCTTGAACCATGTTCTCATCCACCAAATGCGACGAGCATTCAAGAGGAATCACATGGACTTCCATATTCTTCATTATTGTAGCATGTAATTGATGATGTATTTTGAGTTGACTAAGTGGCAAGTTGGCCTAAGTCAAACTATGTAACTTGTGAAATTAACATTTGGACATGAATATAAATTATTATTTTTTGACATGAGGTTAGAATGAATGGAAATAACTAATTGGCTGTGTCTTTAATTTATTATTCATAATGAAATATTTTAATTTTGTGTGTTATTTATGTATGACACGTTATATACACCCAAATATTCTCACAAGTAAGAGAGATATCGAGAGAAGAACTAACATGATTCTTATGATTGTTAATGATTTCCACCTCTTTTGCGAAAATATCTTCTCAACTAGGAGGGGTATTGGGATTAAACTAAACATGATTCTCATTATTCTCAATGATTGGATCCTCTTGAAATAATATACTTTGAAATAGGAGAGATATTGGGAGAATAACTAATATGATTTTCATGATATTCAATGATTTTATTTTGTTCCTTCACAATGTTCTCATAGGTAGAAAATTTATAGGTATACTAGCAATGCTTTACCATATCAAAACCACATCTTTGAAAATGAAACATAATATTTTCCCTATCGATCAAATGAGTGATGTACAATAGAATCAGTCTTGTTTTAGAATAATGACTAGAATAGGAACCATATTTGGATGGAGAACACTAGCAGAGATTTTCACAAAAAAAATTAACCCAAACTGATTGGATAGGGGTGCAATGCGCCCTAGAACAAATAGGTTTTCTTTATAAAATTCAAAATCTGGAAACCACCTATAGTGTGTAAAGGCCTTGTGTTTCAGAGGTTTGGGTTTTGGAAATGAACAAAGTTCTGGAAATACACCAAAACCTATTTTTTCTATATGAAGCACATGTATGTATATAATGTTTGATATTTATAGGGCAATTGAGTATGTTGATAATTTTTAGAAATTTAATAGTATTATTGAGTCATTTTTCTAAAATATACAAAAAACCAATGATTTTAATATTTTGAAATAAAAATACTATATATTTTTTACTTTTTCAATGTTTTTCACTAAATTTCGCATGTAGTTTTGACAAAATAAAATTTTGAATGAAAATAAATCAGATCTAAGCCCTAATAAGGTAAAACCATATATAAATTTACATAATTAAATCAAATTATTTATTAAATTTTCCTTTTTAATTTTGATGAACAAATAATGTAAGTGAACAAATTTAAAAATTTCAACAAGATCTTCAAAATTCTTAGGTTTTGAATTAATTTTCAAGTTTATACTAATGAAAATTATAAAATTGCAAGTGTAGGATATGTCGGGTTCATAAAAATATTGAGTACGAAAAGTGATCCTAAATCCAATTATGATAACTAAGATTATGTCATTTTCACTTGACTCAACATTAAACATTAATTGAATAGGGTTTTATGATTGATTTACTGCCATAAGGGAGAGAAAACCTCCTAGAATTTATGTTTTCTTTTTATGTTGTGAGAGAAGTAAATTTGATGGGTGATTTGACAAGCCCATTTTATATAAAACCCTAGATCTAGAAATGTAATTTAGTGAATAGGAAAAAATGGAAAGTGACAAAATGACTTTAGATTTAAGAATGAGAAATAAAGTAGAACTTGTACTATGAATTTGGGCTTGATTTGCAAGGAAAAGGGCATAGTGTGCCCTAGACTAGATTGGTTCTCTTTTGGATCTACAAATTTTAGATTGAAGGTTGTAGTCTACACTATTTTTTCTCATACTATCACCTGATGAAACTTCCAAATCTAACCTACACACATGAAATGAAGGAAAATATCATGTTGTATAGGGGTTTTCCTATGCCAAACCCCATGTTCGTATGTCTACCTCTACATACAATAATTGATGATGATTAAGAGGGCATGCCCTAGGATGGATAGAGTCCAAAACAACAATAATTGTTTGAAATTGATAAATGACAAATGATATTATTACCTTGATGTGAAAAAACCTTGAAGATGAGATGCCAAACACAAGTTGATTGATGGATGCCTTGAATTTTTGATAGACTTGCAAAAGGTTAGCTCATAAAACATAATAGATTTAGATACAACTAACATGTAAAGGATAACTCAATACATCTCCATCATTTGACATGATTGATCATAATAGCTTCGTGCACATAAATTGCTTCACCCTTCTTGATGTCTTGCAAACTTGAATTTGATTGATGAAAGTGTTGTAATGTTGCTAAACCTACCCTTGACTACCCTTAATTAATTTTAGGATCTTTAATTTTCTCAATAGATTTTCTAGCTCACTTTAAGATTTCAAATAATGAAAAACAATAGTATTTATATGCAATTATTCTAATTTTTGAAAAATCAAATCTTGATCTTGCTGAAAAATAAAATTGGAAATTCAAATAGTAAATTCTTGACATTGACATATTCAAATTTGGTGCCAAAAATAACGGTCTAGGGCACAATGTAACCTAGACTAGATTCTTGCTTTTTTAGGATCAAAAGTTGTCAGGAGAAAATATTACATGGATAGTTTGATTTCCCATATTTGATTTTTTGAGAAGGTTTATAAAATTGAAAATGAATGCATAATTAGGTCGAAGCACATAGAAGGGAGCTAAAATTAATGTGAGATTGTCAAGGGTGACAATTTTCGATGCTCTAGTTACTAAGGGTTTACTAAACATTTCTCACACAATAGTCTACAAATCAATATACGTCTAAATATATGGGCAAAACTTAATTTTCTTGAAAATTCTGATTTTTATAATCCTTTGTGGAAACTTCTTTAAGATATTACTTCTACTCTCTATGATTCCATCATAAGTTATATTAATATTAATGATTAATCATAAAAGAAATAATTAAAAATATTATTAAAAAACGTTAGAAAAATATAATGATCTCATGAAATAAATTTATGATGGTTATTTTATTTTATTGAAATTAAATTAAAAAAATCACTTAATTTATTAAAAATGAATTATTTTAAACATAATTAATATATTAAATTATCTAATTTTTAATTATAATTTATTAAAATATAATATTAGATATTATATAAATGCTAGAAATTCTCAATTTTTGATAATTAATAAAAAATATAAAAATAAAGGTGAAACCTTTTTTGATGTTCAATAACTCTCCATAAGATTGTTTTTTTTTTCTTAAAAAATCTACTAAAAATTAAATATGTTTCAATCTAAGAAAGGTGATTTGTCATAAATCTCGATGAAAGTGACAACCATCGACAAACATAATCATGAAATTAGTTTTTTTTATTGAATCAACACATTAAAAAACATAATGAGATTAGTTAGAGGGTGTCCAATGCATTGCCTCCCACTGCACCAAATGTCAACACTTTAAAAAAAAAAATCACACTATATAAAATACTTTGTAATAAAAGTAATGCAATTTTCTATTTCCTTATGATGCCATAAGATTCATCCATATCACCTTTTCCTAGGACACGGCAACTCATATTTAAAGAATAAATATGGGGTGCTCCTTCATTATTGACCATGCTTTAACACCCAAGGTGTCTCCCACGAATGTGAGAACCCTTTAATATAATAATGTCTACAAGTACATATTTACATGAAATTCCAATACTAAAAGTGGGAAAAATAATTTGGTGTCCTCAATATAAAAACCTGTTAAATATTTAATATTTCATAAAAGTGGAAAATTCATATAATTGACTAAAGTGGGAGGATTGTGAGGCTTGGAGCTCTCATGTGTATCATGGGCTATGGGCCCTCCATAAAAGAGAAAAGGAGAGCCTCCCATACCACTAGTGCTTCGCTTTAATACTTATATATAAAATTTTAAAGCAAACAAATATTAATTAGGGGTTGTACGTACAAGGGAGATTCCGAGAAGTCGTTGGAACACGAGAGATATTTACTGCAAAACAGTGATCCAAATACCTATTCGTTTTGACCGGTCACTTTGAAAACACCGGTAAAGCACCATCGAATGCATTATAAAAATTCTAATGGTCGAGATTGTTAGCCGGTCGCTCTCATAGCATAAAAACCTTCGACTTTATTTCTTAAGCTGCAAGTGCCACCGGATATACCCGACGACTGTTATATTGAAAAGGAGTGGCGGCGCCGACAGAAATTTCGGCGCCGACCGAAACGCTTTTCCATGAGCATGTTGGAAAGGGCATATTTTCTATGGATAATCCAAATTCCTCTTTTGTTGCACGGTTTGCTTTTAATATTTTTATTTATTTATAATGTACTTTCCCACTAATGAAAAAATAAGAGGAAATTAAAGGTCGTAGAGACACAGCGCACGCGCATGTGCTTCCACGATCTGGATAGTTAAATCGGTCAATTCTTTTAATGCCTTGAGGGTTGAGTGGATATGTTTTCTTCCAAAATATAATATATTAATATTAAAAAGATTTTTAAATTAAAAGATAGTATAAAGAAGTTTAAATAATATTGTTGGTTAGGCATTAGAATATTTTATAAGAGTCGCTGTATATAATATTTGAGTTAAAAGATTATAAATATTTGATATCAGACTTAGATGTTATGAATGATTTAAAGAATAGAAGCGATTTATTATAAATTATTAATGTTGATAATTATTTCAAACATAGATGTTATCAATGATTCTAAAAGACATAAACAATTTATTATAAATAATGATGGAGGTCATCTATAAATCATTTGTAGCTATCTGATATGGGAGCACGAGCCTTTTTGGGCTCAACCTCTTTGACTAAGAGTCAAGTACTGAGGGGTATCCGTTCTGCCAAATTCGACCAAGGCACAATTCCGTCCTCATCCCTTTTTCGGTGTTAGAACCTTTGAACTCAACAAGACCTGATCCTTTATCGGCTCATTTAGAAACTTTCAACTTCACTAGTAGACCAAGGACCCATTGACACTAATATAAGATTTGCATAGTCTTGAATAATATTTTTTAAGGTATGTGTAGTAAAATTATAGTTGTTTCAAACTTATAAATACATTAGATAATAACTCACATTAAAAATTAATTTATTTTTAGAAAATAATTATCAATTTTTATTCTTTTAAATTCTTTTATCATACATATTGTTAGATTCCTCAACTTTTTTGAATGCACTTGAATGCTTATATTTTATTTACTACAACTTATTTTATAGAATCAAGCTAGACACAAAAATATTAACATGCATATTACAAATTAAAGATGTTGTATAATACAAACAAGTTAGATACATCAAATTAACTAAGAAATTAAAATAACAAGCACAACATATATCATAAAAAAAAGATACAAATGTCATGACTATAATCTATTCGAGACCATATTAACAAATCATATTATACATGCTAAGTTGAACATAACATCCTAATAATATTTTTACATAGCTGTAAATACACAACAATTTTTATTTATTTTTGTTGTATGTATGATGATTGCCTCACTTTTAAATAATATTAACTTGTCGATTTTCGATTTATTAATGAAATAATAGTAATATTCTTACTCTTCGTGCCTTCGTCAAATATGTGAACACATTTAATATGGAGAGAACACATGCTAAACATGGACATTCCAAGATATAATATAGAAAAAAATGACCCTAGTGCATATTATAGAAAAAACCTAATTGGTGAAACTAATAAAAAGTGTAACATAGTATTACAAAGAGAATAAAGCCATTAGTATAAGGTATATAATATGAATCAAAGCATTTGAAACAATAAATCTATTTAAGTATCACTAACCAAAAATATGTAAAATTTTAGGAGAAATTTATTTATAGTGAAGTTGAGTGTCATAAAATATGATAGAAATATATTTTAATATGATTTTTTTTCTCACAATAAATTGTGGTATAAATATTATGGTAGTCATTTAATCTCTTCCAATTTGATCTTGATGCATATTTTTGCACTTGAATATTAAACTTTATAGACTTTAGTATTTGATAGAGTGTATAAGTTTAATAGTTAAGAAAGTCTATATTATATTTTTTTTAATTAGACAAATTAATGAGCATAGACAATTCAAATAACATCTCTCTTAGGAACCACCTCTTCTAGATAGATATATCAATAAAATTTGATAGAAATTACAACCAAAAAGAGAATTAGTATTAAATATAGAAGAAAATTCTTTGACATATGTTAATTTTGAAATGAAAACTTCATGAATATTTAGAAATGGCGTAAATGTGCAACAACAAGCTTTGAAATAATACATTAAATAAAATTTTAATTCTTTCATAGACTTGCTTTATAATCATCTATCCAATCCTTGCATAATATAAATCTTCCATTTTCCAACTTTTCTAAATGTCCTCCAAATTTATTAACAAATTTTATTTTCCTAAAATTATTTTGAATTTCTAGGAACTAAGCAATAATTTACTCATCTTATACATTGGGGAAATCATGGTAGAAAATACTAAAGGTCTACATTAACAATCTTACAAATCTTTCTAATACCCACTTTTTTTTTACTTCATTATTAATAATTAATAAAAACCAAAATTGAAATGTATTATTTTACTTCGCATACTTCTTATTTTACATGTAAATTCAAATTAATTTCATCATGAGATTATATATTATCTAATATTCAACCTTTATATAAATAAATGCATTATCAATAAAAGGTCTGAAATTTTATAAAATTATTCGTTGCTACACTCTATATCCAACATTAAATTACAAGCATTACATATATCATGTCCACATAAAAATGCACAAATTCATTGAAGTAATATGTATGTAATAAAAATATACAAATAATGAATACATTTTGATGCAAATCTTAGAAAGAAATTTCTAGTGCCTATTAATTTTATAAAAATATTTTATATGCCCAATTTAGATCTGCTCAATAAAAGGGCCTTATGGCATAAATAAAGCCCTACAAAATGGCTCTAGTCATCAATAAGACTATTGGCTAGTTGTAGAGAGTTTGGAGAATAGTAGCTGGGTGTTTGTATAAATGGTAGTAGTTTTTGGAGGCAATGCCATGTTGGAAATTTCTAGTAATATTAAGCCCTCGAGAGTTAGGAGATTTTAAGGTATCTACTGCACATCTGACAAAGAGCTTTGGTGCTTTGGGTGCTTTATAGACAAGCCCTTCAATCACTAATGTGATTGAGGTTACTTGAACTCTAAAAAATGTGAATCTGTCCAAGCCTGATGTCAAACCTAGTATTGTGTAGCTGTAGAAAATTGGTACATAGCTAATGGTTTTATATACAAAAAAATTCAAGAAAGAGGGTCTCAAAAAATAAATAGCAATGCTAGGAAATTGTGAAGGATCTTTATAGCATTGAAGTATGTAATGTGACATTAATGGTAACTGATATTATAATTCTAAATAATTATACAGATCTATATAGATTTGTATGATTGTATAATTTTTTCGCTTAAAATTTAGAACCCAAAAAATGTGTTTAATTCTTTTTGAAATATAATTTTGATAAATTAATACTTTCTTTTAGGATTTTTGGGTAATTTGAGCATAATGATAATGTCTACTTTTCTCTATTATGAATTATTTGAATGCTCAAGGAGAAATATATCAAGGAAAGGAAATATAATTATAAAATTAGCATTTCAATACTATGTTGGATTTGATGATTGAACCTCATAGATCTCATAGATCACATTACAACCAAAGCACTCTATCATAGAAGAGAGAAAAATAAATAATATGCTATGAGGATTAATCATACTATTGATTCATTAATTTATAACTAATGCAATATATAATGAATGATCCTTGATGAGGAGAAGTTTACAAATACACTTTACTATAACAAATTTATCATTAGATCTTTATCAAAAACGATTATTTTTTCAAAAATAACAAATGTAGATTATTTTAAAAAATAGTTTCTTTAATTAATTTTGTTATTATTTATAGTGTCTTGAATAGAGGTTTGCATTTTAAAAATTTACGAATCTTTTTTATAACAAAAATATTTTTTTTAATACTAAGAAATCATATTATATATTATAGCATCTACAAAGTTTATTCCAAGGGCTATGTATGTGTTAAATATTACTTTTAGATGATTTTTTATCCCCATGAACATGATTCCAAGTTGATTCTTATTAATTATAATGATACATGTATGCAGGAGGAGAAAATTCTATCACAAAGGTGCTACACAAATACATTCAATCAAGGTGCTTTTCATTAAACTCCATTAGTTTCAATGAGATCAAGTTAAACCCCTTATACATTTATTTAAAGATATAAATAACCAATATAATGGGGTAGGTCCTCACTCCGATGCTTTAAATTAAGATTTTGGGAAAAAAATAATCTCTAAATAATTATTTGAATTGTGACACTAAATTTCTTGATCATATTGACATTTTTTTTATGTATTGGAATGATGATGTCATAAATAGTACCATTATTCAAATAAGTCCAAAATTAGAGATAGAATTGGAATTCAATTGATAGAATAATGAAAGAATCACTAGCTTTTCTTTCACTAGGAAAGTGAGGATGTGTTGCAAGATTAGAAATTGTGAAACCCATCATATGGAAGGAAGGTTTGTTTATTGATAAAATATGTTTAATTTGCAAATTTGATAGGTAATATATACTATAATAAATTGATGTGGGTGGGAGAAGAAATGGGAGAGAGGAAACTTGTCTATAATGATGGAAGAGTGTTTAAATATTGGTATGGTGGATAAGAAATAAGCATACAAGTTAATGCGTTCGAATGATATCTCTATTATATAATACAACCAACCTTAACACTTAGATTGGTCGAGGTTTCATGCATTTGTTGTCAATTTTACTCACAAGGATGAAAATAGAGGCTTGATTTTGAGAGTTGAGACTCTCTTTGAGTGATGGAATATTTTTCAAGGAAAATAAACATCATGGAGAAAGTAAATAATTCTTAAATAAAAAGTAAAATTTATTTGTAAAGCTAAATTGGTACAAATAGAGTGCTCCACATGGCCCACTCTTTTGCATACTTGTAGTTGGAATAATTAAGGAATGTTAATTGCATGGATATATGAGTGAGATCTATTTAAAATTTTCTTTTTATATAAAATACTTAAATTGATAGTTCATTTTCACTTACAAAGAAATTATTATATTGTACATTGAAGAAAGTTACAAACCAAAAAAATATTTATAAAAGCATTATACAAAATAGATTTTATAGTATTAAGAAGACTCATAACATAGTTAGGTTATTGTTGAAAGACTCAAAGGTTTAGAAGTAGGTACATATAGTGAATTATTTTAAAAAGGAAACAATAATAAGAGCTATGAACATTGAAACTTAATGGTTAATCTTATTTGGCATGCCTATTCTCAACTCGAAATTTAATAATTTTATTCATAAATCCTAGTTAAAAGAAACATTAAAAGAGCTAATTTGGATTCTTAATACCAATTAAAATATTAATTAGGGTTAAAACCTAATTTAAATGCTCTCATATTCTTCCTTTTATGTTTATTGGGGCATTTCAAAATGTGGCCTCAAAATTTAGGAATTGAAGTGATTAATATTTTCTTTGGTGGGTACTAGGCAAGCTTGTGAAGGTATAATTTTATAGGGTATTAAAATGTATAATCATGCATATGCTTATAGATCAAGTATAAAAATTTAGAGTTACTTTTAATTAACTCTAAAAATTGGCAAGTCAGATATGAATTGATGGCGATAGTTTCACCAATCAAACAATTTTAGTAATGAAATTATTTCATAATATTTGAAATACATGCATAATTCTTAGCTCGTTATATTTATTTAGTAACACTAACAAATGTGATAATTTTTTCCTTGGTAATGAATGATTACATAATTTCCTTCTCAACACCATAAGATTAAAAAAAGTTGGGAAATATTTTAAAATAAGTTTAAAGAATAATAAGAATTATAGTTTTAACTTTATGCAAACTTTAGTGAATAAAAAAATATTTAAAACCAATTTAATGTTGTGATTAAATTCTATCATCTTTAAAAAATATGTATTTTTTTACAAAATCACTATATTCATCCCAATATGAGATAATTTTACTTCAATGCAAATTGAGGAAGAAACAACTGCTTCACACACTACACACTACCTTTCCTTTCTTCTTCAAAGAATCTTATATATACACAAGTATATATCATTCATCAATTAAGTCAACCTAATTAGATGAAAGAAAAACAATCAAAAACACTCTTGTCAACACCATATATGATTTAAAGCATTTTTTTCCATGTAGTACATTGTCTCAAGTCAGTAAATGTCTAGAGAAAACATCCACCAAGCAAATCTAGTCTTCTTAATGTATGCCATACGTTAGGTCAGCCAAGACTGGGACTTAACCATGAAAAATCCAAACCATCATCTCAAAGAAAACACCTTTTGGATCTGATATCACATTAGTTTCTTATAACATTACCATCATAAAAAATACCATTAGAACCACAACATTAGAATGTTCTCCTTAGGAAAATCCAGAGTCTCCCACACTAATATGTTGAGAAGAGAAACAACAATGGAATACATAGCTAAAATCTATTAATGATAACTTTTTGCAAGTTAGTTAAGGTCCATAAAAAACATCCATAGAGTACATCTAGTATTGGGTATGTGCAGGATTATGATGGACCAAAAAGTGGCGATATGTAAGTCATATGATGGCCCATGTGGCTAACGACATTTTTTTAACCCAAATTTGATGAAACAAAAAGGGTTTTTAGAGGATATTCTCATCTTTCCACCAATATAAATTATGATTTACTTGGAATTTAATAAATAATTATTATTCATTTTCTATTAGAATTACAAATAAAGTCCTGATTGATAGGCTGATTGAAAAAAATCTATAATTTTCAAATGGTATCACATTTTTTGAATCTGAAACATGCATCACATTCTATGCTTTGCTTACTATAGGATTAAAAAAAAAAAAATTGAATTTCATGAATTTTTAACCAAGTTAAGGAGGTTAGACAGACGAGCTTTTATATTTTTTAAAAGTTGTAATAAAAAAATCATAATTAATTATTTACCTGGAAAAAAATTATAAAAAAATATGCATCACATCGGGACATGAGTCCTCTACTTATATCTAAAAGCTTATAAAAATATATTATCATTTTATTGTGGTTAGGGTGGTTAGACAGACACCTACTTCTTATTTTTACCTTGAAATTTAAATACTACTGCATTGAAATTTCAAATTTTCACCAAATAGATTTTTTTTTTTAAAAATAAAGTTCTAGTAGTTTAGAAACTAAATTTAATTTGCTACAGATTCTATTTTAACATTTTTTTGAAATAATATAGATAACATATTCAAATTTTTATGTCAAGTTGTCTAACTTTGATTTTTTGTCTTTTTATTGCCACTTAAGGGTGTGTTTTTTCCATGATGATCTTGCACGTACCCTATTCTTAATGTATGTCATACATTAGGCTAGCCAAGACTAGGACTTAACCATAAATACTCCAAACCAACATACAATCCTCAAAGAAAACACCTTCCAAATCTAATATCGCATCAATTTCTTATAGCATTACCATCATAGAGACTACCTGTAACAAAGGGGGACCAACCACTACAAGGCCTCGGTCACAAAAGGCTGAGAGCAGTATGGCTGCCCTAAATTACGTTAGTTTAAAGGAGTGTAAGGATAGACGGGATGAGAATGATGAGGACTATACGGTCCTTCGATCACTCTACAAACATGTGACTTGAGAGGAGACTGGGAAATTTGGTTAGTAGGGTTGACTCTGTATCTTAGATGGCTCTCTGTCAAGAGATAGAAGCGCAGTTTTGGGATCACAGCATGGTGCGTTGGTGTCTCTCAGGTGTGCTAGCGTTCATAGGGCCAGAAAACTAGGGAGACAATGTATAACCTCTGAGAAATGATATAATAGCCTAGTTTAAGAGTTTCTAAGGATTTAGAACAACACAATGAAATATGAAACATAAAGTATTACCACAAAGGTGATAGAGACAATGTCACTAAATAATATTTTTACCAGCTTGCTCCAAGATCTCTCCAACTACACACAGAAAAGAGGGAAAATTTTGGGGGTCTGTTTAGGGGTCTGCCTCAATCAGACCACCATTTTGGTGTTTCCACCTCCACGAACAACCAATTTTGTAACAATATAGAAATAAAGCGATAAAGAGTGAATGCAAGCAAAGTACACAAAACACTGCAAAATAGTAATGTGCTAACTCAACCAAGTGATAGAGAAGATGAGTAGGATCTTACCACTTCTATCCAAAGCACTCAAGGCTAGTGGAGGAGAAAGATGAGAGGAACTCAAACCTCTACTACACTTAAGTCATCCTACGCTTGCTCTATTGAAATGATGGAGTGATGGATTTTTATTATGTAGTGTGAAATTTTCTTGTAATGCTTGATAGTGGGTGAATGAAATTGTGTAGAGATGCCTAGAGATCAAACAACCATCAAATGAAGGAATAAGAGGTGAATATTAAGAAATTGGATGAAGAAATGACCATATTCGGGTCAGCTAGTTGAAGGGAGGTGTTACAATTCAGCTTTCAATAGGAACTGTAATGTCTTTGTAGACTCCAACCGCAAGAATCTGTTAGGGACATAAGAGCACAACACAGACATCTACGTTCCATGCGAGTGTCCCCAAAAGAAATTCTTCCACTGACACTCAAAATAGGTTCCAAGTGGAATGGGACCAATGGGCTTATGTGTAATTAAGCCTTTGAGTTTGGTTTTCTAAAGTGGAGATGTGTAAAAGGTGAATTTGCATAAGGGGTGGAAATTAGCTCCTATACATTTTCCCCCACTTTAGCGAGCATGAGTATTGATGAGTGCTTCGGTAAAGTAGATCAAAGGAGTAGTAGGGTTAAAAAAATATACCTCAATCATCAAGGAATTAGAGCATGGTATGGTGAACCCAAAAGTGTAGGATAGGAAAAGGACTTTATAGCTCCACAAAACTATAAACGTGAAGAACAAAAGCACCTCACAGGCTCACGAACCTGCAAGGGAGGTATCCTTCAAGAACTCTCACATGAAGGAAACTAGGAAGGTGCCTCACAGATTAGAAGATGTGCAAGGAAGGTATCCCCTAGGAAATATAACATGAGGGACACCTAGTAAAGGGGACTCTTTAGAGTAAGGAACAATGACATGTTTACCCGCAGATAGAACATGTCAGGAAGTGGCAACGCAGGCCAGTGAATGGATAGTCATGCAGACCATCACCAAGTTGGAATAATTTCAAAGGGGTCTCGCGGGAACCCTTCAAAAGGAAGAGGGGTCCACTCAAGGGATGCACTATTTGAAAGTGAGGTCTAGTTAGGATACCCCCAAGCTAGACATGAAGATGTGACGAGGGTCTAGTTGGGTTTCCCTCGAGCTAGATGCAAAGATAAGAAATATGTCTAGTTAGGCTATCCTCAAACTATATTCCATAGAACTGATTAGAAATAGAAGCTTTCGAAGGGGTCCCTCGGGAACCCAACGTGAAAAGAAAGTGTCCACTCAAGGGATGCCTTGTTTAAAAGCCAATGTCTTCTTTCTCAAATCGATTCATCATCAAGGAATCCTTTTGAAATATGTTTACTTCATTAGGGAATTCAAAAGGAAGGATATGCCCCCATGTGAGGGGAAGATCAAAGTTATTCCCACTTCGGAGAGAGGTTTCCAATTTATTTCTTTACAAACTCATGATGAAGGAAACATGTTGCGTTAGGGTTTCAAGTCAAGAATGCAATTCTACCAAAGAAGTGTGTGGAAGGACTTTGAGAGAGGATTTCTTGGCAATGAATGCGTCTTCTAAATACCAAGCAATGTAGAAGTGGTCTTTTCACACATAAGAGGGAAAAATCAAGAAAATAAGAGAGAAAGATAAAGAGAAAGCAAAAGAATAGGGAACATGAACAAAGGGCACAAGGGGATCTGGTTTTGTGGGATCATATCTGCCTTTATTTAAATATAGCAGGTAACCATGGTGTGAGGTGAAAGATCATCAATCCCCAACCAGATCAAGAAGAATGCATAGAAGACAAAATAATTTTAAAAAATATTGGGTCGACATGGAAGGAAGCCTAAATACTGCCAACACTTTGCATCATCCCCAATTTGATGAAAGTAAATCACAAAAATGGAAGAATGATGATATAAATAGAAGAAGGTTTACAACACAAATTCCATTCCTATACCCAAGCATCGAAAGGGGTGACAAGGTTCATAGAGGCACACATAGTATGACCATGGGGGAAGCACATCACAACACACACACACACAAATCTAATCTAAAGATCAAGAGGAGGGTCTCACCCAAATACTGGTCAACTAAAATGTCATCAAATTCCCACTCTAGATCATCATAGGGGGAAGGATGATGAACCTATAGTGGTGTAATGTTAAGGGGAGAAGCTTCCAACCCTCCCGCAACACGGGCTAAGGAAGAAGAACCTGTGAGGTCTTTTTCACTCAACTCTTGTGGGTCCAAGGTCAACAACTTAGAAAATATTGCTGAGAAGGTTGAAACTTCATCCACCAAGTTAAACATACACTTAATGGGATTGCCATGTTTTTCCTTGATGAATGGAGGGATTTTCATCTGAGGTTCACCGCTAAGCCCACCGAGCGATTCTAGAGTGGTGATGAACTTGGGAGAGGCTAGGACGGGTTCCGTTACTAAGACGGAACAAGTCAGCACAAGACTACCTTTTAGAGAAGGAGAACTCGTCTTACGTCTTCTATTTTCGAAGGGAAAATTCTACCTTTTTCTTCGTCAGAGGAGGTGAACTCCCCACAAATGAAGCAATAAAGTTATAGGGAGAGGAGGAAATAATAGCAACAGATACAATCAAAGTGTTTATCATATCTATGGGTTTTAGAAAAGGAAAAATATCCAAAATGGATGTTAGCAGAGGTGGATCCATCGAAGGAGCAATGAACACTTGCACCTTTCCAAGCGCATGTCTGCTCACAGTGGAATCTGAAAGAAATATGGAGTTATTTTGGACAAAAGGGAAGAGGGAGGAGGACATGGAAAGAGGTCCTGATACAGGAGGAGTTGTCTCTCCTTCTTTCTTCTGTAAGGTGGCCTACTCGACCAGAAGAGCCTTTCATCAGTGATTGTGCTTGCAAGAAAGGTGGTTTCTATGACTCTTTAAACTAGAAGCCTAAGGTTGTGAAGGAACGAAGGGTTCCTACTCAACCATGGGAGTGTCCTCCACAACTATTTCCAGTAGAGGGACAAACTCTTGGATGGGAGCAAGAGGTTTAGAAACAACAAGGGGAGTTGATTCTAGTGCCTCGGTAGTGGCTCTCTTCCTATTTGTGGGAATGATAAGAGTTCATGGGGAAAATTATCTTTGTGATCCTTTCTTTCTACCATATAAATAGTACTAAGGTCCAGGAGGCCCATTAGGGAGATTTGACATCTTGATCTTGAGTCTATGCCAAGTAGGCACCATCAGGCTTAGTGGGTAAAAACCAGGCTTATTCATCCAATACTCTTCCCAAGAAAGAGGAGAGGACAAGGTAGCTTGAGAAGGATCAATATTCTCCTTTCACTTTTGGGAAGGGGAGGTAGTTGGCTGCTCTGCTACAAGAAGGATCAATTTTGGTTGTCCCTTGTTTCTAGTGTTGTACTTCATATAGTTGTTGTATAGTAGTTTCATTCTTAGAGGAAGCAGACCAACCAGAGAAATCCAAAAGTTACCCAATGAATATCCCCCATGGGACACCATAGGCTGGTATCTAGTATCATGCACCACGTGCATGACACCTTCATGGGAAAATTTAAGACACTTATGAATTACAAAGGCGATCTCATTCATGGAAGCTGACCAATATATACCTAGCTTCACCCTAAATAGGTCCGACTTAGGAATGACATCAAAAATCATGTCTACATTCCTAGGTCCAACTAGGACAAGCAGCGTTATTTATCCATAGGGTTTAGGAGCAAGACCGTCATACGTACAGATAGATTTTGTTTTCTCATATTCCTCCCTTTGTAGGGAGTTCAAGCATAAAGTCTCCTCCATGATGACATTTAATCTATTCACGGGGTCAACTAAGACTCCTATCACAATGTTTCCATTGAGGTGAGTGGGGATGTAGAGCAGAAAAGGTTTTTCATTTATTGGTACATCTTGCAAAGTGAATGTTATATCCGATGAACCGGTCGCAAGATGAGGAGAGGGAGTAATAGTAACCATGTTAAAGTAGGCTTTAGGCTAGGAAACATAATAAGAGGGATCAATAATCATGTTAGAAAGATGCGATGGAAACAAATTTGTGTATATTTGTGACTCACTATTAGCTTTCACCACTGATATGTTCATATTTTATTTACTTCCATCAAGATGGATAGTACCATCCTTGATGCGATCCTATATCTCATGACATAGGCACATGCAATGTTTCATATCATGTTTGTTAACTTGAAGGTATTGACTACAGGTTTTCACTTCATACTAGCTAGGATATGGCTCCCTAACTAGTTTTAGAGTTGGCAATTTAATAGTCTTATCCTTTAACAACTTCTATAAAATGGAGAAATAAGATTCTCATAACTTCATAAATTTTTGGTCATGTCTAAGGCTATTGTTATCCACAATAGCTACTACATTTGCAACAACTTTCCCTTTCCTAGAGATTGATATAATAGACTTCCCTTCAGGATGGGAGTGCAAGGAAGATCCCCAAAATTGAACTATTGTTTGTTGGTACTCTCATAGGGCCGCACACAGATGCACGAAAGAAGGGTATTTCACAAGGGTGAACTTCTCTTACCAAGGCCTTTGTAAGTTCCCTATGAATACCTTTTTCACATTGGAGTTAAGTAATGGGTATGAGATTTGTGAAAAGAATACCTGATAGCATGCTATGAAATCAGAAAATTATCTGCTTGTTTACACCAAACAAGGTCAAAGAAGGTCATCTTAGGCCCAATGTTGTCTTGAAACTATCACAAGAACTGGTTCACAAGCTGGTCAAATGTAAAGATGGAATTTCCAGGCAAGGAACAATACCATTCAAGTGTTGTATCCATGACGGATCTCAGAAAACGTTTTTCCATCAACCCATCATGATAGAAGAAGTCTGTACATAAGCCATTAAAAGTGGACACATGTATTTGTAGGTCCCCTTTACCACCATATTTCTTGGATTTAGGAATCTCCATCCATTACGCAAAAGGATTTTTTAGAACTGCTACTGACAATGGGTTATGTCAGAAGAAGAGCTTTGCAAAAGCTTGGGAAATGTTCACCAGCTGGTTCTACATCTTCCCCATGTTCTGAAGAATGGTATTTAGAATCGGTTCATTAGAGAACATAGGACTAGTGGAACCACTACCAAAGCCACCACTAGGACTACTACCCTAACCACCACTAGAACGACCACTGATGCCACCACCACTAGTGTGACCTCCATCAGAGCCATCGCCACTTCCAAAGCCACCACCATGACCTCTACTGGAACCACTCCCACTAGTACTATCTCCACTACTAAAGTTACCACTACCAAAGCCTCTACCAATAATGCCACCAAATCCCCCACCATTGAGGACAACAAGAGGGGGGAGATGAAAACCTAGAGTGTTTCTATTTACTTTGATAGTTTTAGAACTTTCAGAAGTAGTAGGGATGTTGATCGAAGGGACCGTTTCAGCCATGTACATGAATGTGGGAGAAATCGACACTCCTAACTATCTCTCATTTTCTTTGAAGGGTCCACCTCACATCATGCTACCATGGTTTTAAGAGGCACATGATTCATCCAAACCATTGACACTAGCTAGGAGTTCTATGCCTGTTTGATCTTTTCCTACCATGTATTTTATTTTTCTAATAACTTTAGTAGCACTAGCCAGCTTTGGGTTTTTCTCCAGGTAATTTTCAAAAGCCTCCCAACCCTTTTCTTAGACTAGTGACATATTCAAGGGGAATGTGGATAGCTTCGCACTTATTTATGAATGATGATTTAGGTGACACAGAAGGGGTAGGGACATGATCAGTTTCATCGAAGAATCTAGACTCACACTATGACAGTTGCTCTTACATAGAAAGACCTGCTTCAGAACCGAAGAAGAGATCAGTAGTGAAACTAGAAGACACCTTCATGTTCTCCATCGAAAGGTGTCACAAAATTCTTCTAACAATATACATAGAGGTTGTGGACTAGGTTGTGATTCTCATAAATTTTCACAACACACAAGAGTACAATCAGTTCAAAGGGTATAAGAGGAAAAGTTCAGAACACCAACGAACAAAAATATGTTGGTTCATGTTGGGTTCACCAAAAATCTAAGAGAGGGGGACCAACCACTGCAAGTCCCTAGGTCACAAAAGGCTGAGAATAGTATGGATTCCTTGAGTTACCTTAGTTTAAAGGAGTGTTAGGATAGATGGGATGAGAATGATGAGGACTATATGGTCCTTTGATCACTTTGCAAACCCATGACTTGAGAGGAAACTAGGTGACTTGGGTTTTAGGGTCGACTCTATATCTTGGATGGCTCTCTATTAGAGGAAAAAAGTGTGGTTGTGGGATGACAGTGCAATGCACTGGCATCTCTCAGGTGTGTTGGCATTTGTACAGCTAGAAAAATAGGGAGATAAGGTCTAACCTCTAAGAAATAGACTAACAGCCTAGTTTAAGAGTTTCTAAGGGTGCAAAATAACACTATGAAATATGAAACATAAAGACGAATGTGATAAAGGAAATATATTACCACAAAGGTGACAAAGATGATCTCACTCAATAATCTTTTCAGCAACTTGCTCCAATATCTCTCCATCTACACACAAAAAAGAGGGAAAATATTGGGGGGTTGTTTAGGGGTCTGCCTCAGTCAGACCCTCGTTTTGGTGTTTCACCTCCATAGAAATCCAAGTTTGCAACAATATAGAAATAAAGCGATAAAGAAGGAATGCAAGAAAAGTAAACAAAACACTTCAAAACAGTAATGTGCTAACTCAACAAATTAATAGATAAGATGAGTGAGGAGCTTACTACATTCGTCCAAAGTGCTCTAGGCTAGTGGAGGAGAAAGATGAGAGGAACTCAAGCCTCTGTTGTAATGGGGTCATCCTATGCTTTCTCTATTGAAATGATGGAGTGATGGATTTCTGATATGGAGTGAAAAATGTTGTTGTAATGCTTAAGAGTGAGTGAATGAAATTGTGTAGATATTTCGAGAGATCAACCAACCATCAAATGAAGGAATGAGAGGTGAATATGAAGAAGTTAAATGAAGAAACAACCATATTTGGGTCAGTCAACTGAAGGGAGGCATTAAAATTTAGCTTCCAATAGGAACTATAACGTCTTTGCAGACTCCAGTTGTAGGAATCTACTAGGGATGTAAGCTCATCGCATGGAAATCTACACGGTGCTCATGCATCCCCAATAGAAACACCTCCATCGACACTCAAAATAGGCACCAAGTGGAATGGGAACAATGGGCTTATTTGGAATTAAGCCTCTTAATTTAGTTTTCTAAAGTGGAGATGTGTAAAAGGGGGATTTATATAAGGGGTGAAAATTCGCTCCTATACACTACCATTAGAACCACAACATTAGAATGTTCTCCTTAGAAAAATGCAAAGTCTCCCATACCGATATGTTGAGTAGAGAAATAGTAGTGGAATACAGAGCTAAACTCTATTAATGATAAATTTCTTCTCACCACATAAAACTTCTCAAGGTATTTGATATAGTTGTCTGAATGAGACATAATAACAAAGTTATGATATTAGAGTCATATCCTTTCTTGATGTGAATTTTGGACTTAAAAACTAATGTAGTGGTTCATCATAAAAGAACACTTCTAGTAGAGAACATCTTCCAATAAACTAAATAAGCTTCTTGTATATTTGACACTATGTAAACATCAATTAGAACACATGAACAACCAAAACAATCCATATACACTTCATGCCCATGTTTCAAGGCTCCATAATTCCAACATGTAGATGGTGGCTCCACTAGTGCAAATTGTGGCTCTAAATTTTTATTTTTTTTCAAAGTTTATTTTGTTGTAATGAATCAAGCTCAAGAGGTTGTAGCATGTATGTTTTGAATTTTGAATTTCATTTTCTAAAAATAATTGGGAGTGAGCTATTTTTTGTCTCACATCTTTTGTGTTGGTATCTATTTTATGATTTGTGTGGGTTTTGAGCGGTGTTTCCATCATCAATATATGCCAATATATGATTGTTATGGTCTAATTTACCATTGTACTTTTCGAATAAGGGTATCTCTATGCTTTGTGGAATTATTGCTTTCAATATTTATAGTAACTATGGGCTCCATTTGACATATGTGAATGATTGTCCATTTTTGTTTTGGTTCAAAGTTGAGATTGTATGTTGAAGTGAGGTTACATTTTGCAAAATTTGGTTCATGATGGAATCATTGCTTGATTTTTTTTTAGAATATAGTGAATATGATGTAATTTTGTATGTGCTTGGTGGGCTACTATGTTGCAAATTTATGAGTTTGTATAAATCTTGAGGTGTGACATGTGAAGATCTAAAGCCATAAGGATTTCCAATGGAAAGACCTGTTGTTGGAGTTATACTAATGCTTTATTGTATTGTTGAAGAAACATTTGGATTTGTGTATGTAGGAATAGAGGCTATAATTGTGTGGAGGGAGACTTCATTTCCTCCTTGAGTTTGAATTTTTATGAATTTTTGAGTGCAACTAGTTATAATAAGGATGTTAGTATCAACTATGTGAGCTAGAACACACAAAATATCTTATCCATGAGCATCATTAATCAATTTCCTTATGTTGTGTAACATAGGGACCCTAAAACTAGATAGATATTCGATACTCACATAGTGATGGATTCCTTCTAATTATGTATCCCATTTTTTTAGTTTGTATTGAGGAAATGTGCAACCATAGTCTCAACATCTATAAATATAGATGTTTTAAAATTTTCCATTAATATGGTTGTGTTACGGGTAGAGACTGTAAATGGGTTGAGTATTGAAAACACTTGTTATGAAAGATTTATAATACTCATGGTCCATAGTGGATGTAAATCTAGTTTGGTATGTCATTAGTCTAGAACTATGTCTCACTCAAGTATTGGCAGTAGGACATTAGGTCGTGCAACTCATAAAAAATATAAAACACTTTAGTGTACCCAAAAACCATCAAAATAGCCAAAAATAGAAATTAGAGACCAAAAACCAAAAAAAAGCATAGAGACATATATATGATATAAATATAAGCTAGAGAAGGTAGGACGATGGCACCCAAGGTGCCTATGTCCTAGGTAGGCTCTTACAAAATAAAAAATTTGACTATTTTTTAGAACGTTTAAATTTTTTGTGTTTATGTGAAAATAGGTTTAACAATGAATTATTTTCCAAACTATTCTCAATTTCAAATATGTGAATGTAAGAATATAAACATTTAGTAATGTTGAAAATAAATGACAATTTTGAAATATAGAAGAAAAGTTTAGACATCAGAATCTAACAAAGAACACATGAATAGAGAGTTATTTCAAATTTTAGCCACAAAATGTGGGACAAAGGTGCCCAAGGCACCTATTTCCTAGATAAGGTGACTAGAAATTCAAAGTTTGAATGTGTTTTTTATTGTTTAATGTTCCCAATTATGTGTGCAGATAGATTTGGCAATGGGTATTTTCCAGATTTTATTGATTTTATGACTATGGAAATGGAAAATGCAAGTATGAAAATGTGTGAATAATGAATTATAAATTTTGAATGTAACTTTTAGATGCAAGATGAAATAATTAACTAATTCTTGAACACACAGAAATAGGGTTTCCACCTTTTGGAACATGGAACCTAGGGGATATAGGACCTATTTCACTCTAGTTCATTAAAGGAAACCAAGATACCTCAACCAATTGACTTTATTGAGGAATGGACTAGGGTTCGAATGGTTTACTTGGCAGTGATTAAAGACAAAAGAGGGTTAATCACTAAGAAAAGTCTTAGAAATAAATATTTATGTAAATGATCTGAAAATCTAGCAATAAAACCTTGGAAATCAAACCCAAAACATGAATAATAAACTGAGAATAAATAGACATCCACCTAGAAAATATAAGATGCTTGAAACAAGGAATTTAATCCCAAAATCATGAATTTTGAAGCACACTAGGAATCATATGCTAGTTGGGGTGATTTAGTCCTAGCTTACAGTTTCTAGGATGAAACTAGAATCCACAACTGGTAAACCAGGATCTATAGAGAAATTCTACAAACCGGTATACTAGACTCATATGCTATTGGGGTGATTTAGTCCTAGTATTAGGGTTGATATGAAACTTTGGTATCCTCTAGTGATCTTATGTAGCTTATGTCCTTTCTCATCTCAGAGTTTGAAACTCAGAATTTTGACCTATAGGTGACTTTCTATAATCTTGTAAGAAAGGTGACAAATTTGAAAAATTTGACAAATTTCTCCAATATTTCTCTTCAATGGATCTTCAACCTAAATCTGAAAACATCAAAGAGGGAAAAAAACATTTAGTGGATAGGGGTTTACCTTGGTCAAATATCATTTTAGTAATCAAACCTTGAAATGAATTGAAATAGAATGAAGGAATGATGAAGGAAAAATATGCTATGTTGAAAATCACCAAACCCATGGAATAAAGGTTGCAATATTCTATGAAATGGTTAGCGTGAATGTAGATCTTGAATCTTGATTGTATGATATGGATATTGACTTGAATTCCTACTTGAATCATAAGAACCTTACATCACAAAAGTTATCTAAAAAACAAACATGATGCATGATGACTTTGACATGATTCTTGAATCTCAAATATGAACCCAAATACTTGATAATCATCTCTTGAATGCTCTTGAATTCTCTTGAATTGATAGAATTCTTGAATGCTTAGATCAAAATTTCTCATAAATATTGCTAGATGACTTGAAAAATTGTTAGGAGAAAATTTATGAAATAACCTTCAATTTATAATTGTTTATGCCAAATTTCAAAAAGTTACAACACTACAAGTTGACATCAGATCTAGGAGAATAAAATCCTACCAAGAATTTAAATCTAAAATATTTTCAAGCTAATCATGACTCGTGCACTAGTTAGGGAATATGAGTCCCAATAGCATAGGATTGGGATGCAAATTTCAATAAATGTTAAGTTTTATGCCAAATTTAGGACCATGCCCTGAAACATAGGTGGTACCCATATTCCCAAGGTGGCATATGATTCCCATATCACTAAATTTGGGACACACAATCCAAAATCACTAAATTATGATTGGTTATTTGATATGTGTTGGGATTATCCTCAAGAAGATGCATTAAATAAGGCTTATGGATACAAAATAGGATTAAATAAGGCATAAAGAAGCCCAATTTTAGCATGGAGTGCCCAAAATAATGTGAAAATATAGAGGGATACATTTTCCTACACTACATTTAGCCCCTACTTTAGTGAGACGAGGAAATTTCTTCAAACTCACACTAAAGTAGAAAAACTCATATCAAGAGGAGTTCAAATGAACTAATGCTATTGAGATAGGACAACAATGATCAAGAGGCTTGTGCAAGCCCCCAAGATAAATATCCTATCGAAAATGAACATAGGTGAAAATGAACACACATTTGAAAAATGTAAGAAACAACAACAAGGCACAATCATACATTACCAAAGATAAAGGAAAAAATAAAAATGGGGTGGATCAAGCCTCAACCATTTGTCCAACAGGGTGTGGATCATATCTAAGTTTTTTATCCAACAAATTTATAGTTGGAATGTGATGTCCACTAGGAAAACCAAACACATGCTCACAAGGGCTAGTGGATTCTCATGTCATCCACTAGGTGAGCCTTGAGTGAGACACATATGCATGTGGCCAGTATGCACTCACATAAACAAGCAAGTGACTATGGGAAAATCATGCCTAAGTTTGGCTAACATATAGTAACCATACCAAAGCTATACCTCTTGATAGCTTTGATAAGGTTCCACAAAACATGAGCAATAGAGTTCATGAGGCAAGCAACACTTTGTATGATTTACACCCATGAACAAACAGGATGGCTCCATCGGAAAGAAAAGTGTTTTATTCTAGGTAGCTATATAACAAATATTGTAGATGAAAATAAGTGTAAGATACGTTCAAAGGAGTTTTTATTAGTTCATGTAAGATCGAAACTTACAAAAAATGTTCCTAATGTCTCCAAGAGATGACCAATATGTCGGCCTCCTACAATGATTTTAATAACTAAGCCTTTATATTCATGATTCAGAGATTGGACATCTAACCTGAATAGACATTTTAACCATCATGAAGGTGCATTTAAATTTTCAACCCAGGGACATGAACTTGAAATTTGTTAGCATAGTATGTGCACTAGGAACTCAAAGTAGTCATCTTCATTCTACAACTAAGAAAGATTCAATACTGAAAGTAAATTGCATGGAAAGGAACAAAGTAAATGTTGAACATCACTAAACAATTAAACTAAACTAAACATCCATGATAGGAATGAAAATTTGAGCAACAAATATGAAACTAATCTATCTGCTTTGGCTACAGGAACAATCACAGAATGAAATTATAATGGTTGGAGGAATAGTCAATGCCAAATTCTTGACTAAGTACTAAACATAAACTAATAACTATTCTATCTAAATTAAAGGATAGATTACTCACCAAGTGGGCCCCCTTGGATGAGTATCCTCTAAAACTAATATAAAATCAAATGCTCAACTCAGAATTTCATATTATTCATCGGAAAATGCAAATACAAAAAGAGTAGGTTGTTTGGAAATGCTAGTATATTATCAGATCCTACAACATCGATAACTTGGTGATTAACTCCTGAAGAAGGAGGATATGAACCTTATTTATGTGACCAACTAAACAAGGTAGTCAAATCCAGAGAGGATTCCATTTAGGGAAAATGGGGGAAAGAATGGAAGGGAGGTTACACATGTAGGGAATCTGGTCAAGCATGCATGTCCAAACACGTACTCAACACTGCAATAATGCCCACATCTGCTCAACATCATTAAAGTCCAGTACAAGGTGGTTACATGCGGCTGACATGGGGAATCTCTTGTCATCATCCTTTGGTTGACCTTTGAACGATTCCTTTTCATGACCATATGGTGACTGCATTTCTCAATTTAGCATCCTCAAGCATGTCTACATGGCAATGTTAGTACACATAATAATTGCACGTCTATAACCTCCTTAAAGAACATTCATTAACCACATGCAAGATTAATATAGATAATCCACATAATATGATAATGTCATTAAAAATGGTAGAAATACAATTAAACCCAATGTCTATGGTTTGAGGGAAACTCTATAAAAATATCAACATTTAATGTCAAATTCCATGTCAACTTTAGCAAATAAACTATAGATTCTACCCAAAATTAGACCAAAAACTAGGCTCATCACAATCTAAGGATAGAAGATTCATACCTTAGGGGATGCAGTGTGTTGCATCAAGCCACTAAGAGGAATATAATATGCTAAGAGAGATCACTCTCTTAAGGGATATCACACCCAATTTCACCACAAAGTGTAAGATGCATTGCATGAAGTAAGAAGACTACACAATGAAACATGAATCAAAATATGCAAAAGAATAATACCAATGTATCCCCCCACTTTTAATAAATTTCTAAACATAGTGTTGTGAGAAATTACTTTGAATTAGAAAATGATAAATGATAACAATAAATAGGACATTACACCTTATTTGGAAAGCCCTATTCCAAGTCATATGTTTTCAAATGAAGCTACATAATGAAAAGGGGAGGAAGGGTTTACCCCCAAAATGAAATCCAAAACACATGATGGATCCACATATTTTAGGTTAGTATTTCTTTGCTACAAT
The DNA here is from genome assembly GCA_007115665.2 of Sequoiadendron giganteum. Classification (NCBI taxonomy): domain Eukaryota; kingdom Viridiplantae; phylum Streptophyta; class Pinopsida; order Cupressales; family Cupressaceae; genus Sequoiadendron; species Sequoiadendron giganteum. The sequence goes on from CM021100.1 coordinate 334,401,921, forward strand.
GTTTTTAGAGAGCTCAGACCTATCATCATTCCCCAAATACTCATGAAACATGAAGAATGACACAAAGAAAGAAAAAATAAAGAAATGATTTTCGGTCAACATGGAAGAGGCCTAAATTTCTCAATGCCTCAAGTCATCCCCAAAAGGAAAAAACAATAAAAATAAAATATAAATGGAAAATATTTTGCGTCAACATGAAAGAGACATAAATGTCTTGATGCCTTGTGTCATCCCCAAAAGGAAAAAAGAAGACAAAGAAAGGAAAAGCTTTACAACATAGAGAAAAATTTAGGTACAAATATAGGAATGTCACAAAGAGAGAGATACATAAAACAGAATAGTATGGGGGGATGACATTACACACATCCAATTACATAAAAGAAACATGAGAAAGAAAATAATGCAAAAAAATACTAAGTCACATGCGAGCCAACCAATAGCAATTTTTCCACATCCAAATCTTGTTCATCATATATGGAAGGTAGAAAACTAGCCAAAGGTCCAATATAAAGTATGATATTAGGAAAATTCTATCTAATTATTTCCCTCACTAAGTGCAAGACAAGAGTGAGACAAGGTAGGTGATGAGAAAGAGATCCTTGCATTTTGAAATGACTTCCAATTATTGTAAAGCATGTAATAGTGAGAATATTATGATCCTAAAACTATTATATGACAAGGAGTGAAATGACATGCTTTAAAGTATTATTTCTATGATATCACTTTTTAAATATTTGTCTTAAAGCACGAAACTCATCAGTACTATGTCTAGGAACTCTATAGTATTGACAATGTGGAATGTTTGAATTTTTAGGATATAGATTTGGATTTTCTTTCATGGGTGGTAATGTTATAAGTCCTTGGCTTAGAACTATGTGTAAGTTTCTTTCAATGGGAGATGGTGGACAAGGTAACTTTCCATTATTTAATTTGTAAGGCCTTTGTTGTTTGCTATATTCACTAATTTCTTTAGTTAGATGTTGAGGAGGAGGACTTAAGATGATCATATCATCCTTGTCATTGTTACTAGGCATTGGTTGGCCTTAAGGAAGGAGGATACTTATTTCAGGAGGAGGAAATTGATATCCTATCCATTTAGTATCTTTAGTTGATATTTGTTCTAAAATTTGATGAATTTCATGTTCACTTATTGTATCACATCCTTGTTTTCTTAACATTGTGAATCCTTTTCCATATGTCCCTTCTAGATTGATAGGAGTATTTTTCACTTTGATAACTTAGGATTGTTGAATGTTCTCTTGACTAGAGGTGATATATTCACCTATTTTAGGTAATTGAGGTTTATCTTATGTCTTATTTTTAGGATGTAAAAGGCCAAACATCTCAAGTTATGTTGGTTATTTCATGGAATGATAAAAGGATGCATTAGTCTCAACTGTTTTAAGGCAATCATTTATGAAGTTGTTCATGTTTTCATCATATTCTCCAATGATGTCAATGTCATGAGGAGGACATTCTTTAGAAGATTATTGAGTGTGAGTGCGTTAAATTTCATTAGGGTCATTTCCAAAAGCACAACTTGATACATCCACTATTGAATTTCAAGACATCCAAACCTTACCAAAGAACATATCCATACTGAAATGCAATGTAATAAGGTAGAATGAAATATGTAAATACAATTTTGAATTTAAGCAATACAAAAAATCAACCAAATTAAGTTAGGTCTAATGAAATGAATGAAATAGAAACTCGGTAATCTAAAACAAAGATCTAATAATAGAAAACAAAAGCGAAAGAACAAGGTTTTTAATGTTGTAAAATGTAGTTTCAGGTCTAACATGGGACTCAATCACTTAGAGGGGCATATCATTCCCAGTTAGGGTTTTTGAAGGGTTCAAATGTTGAAAACTAATCAATATAGAATTCCCAAAAAACATGTAAAACAACTTGTATTGCGACTAAATCTCCCAGAGGGGAAAATGAGTCCCAAATGAGGGTTTTGACACTAAATTCAACAAATTTTGAAATAATCTTAAGGTTTCTAATTTGTATGGTGTCTTGACTATAGGAAATTATAGATTTCAAATGGAATTCAATGATGCAATATGTAAAAATACAAACTATATGCACTTTCAGTAATGCAAGATTTAGAAGTCCTATATAAAAATTAACTAATGCAAGACATAATGCAAAGTTAATGTAAGCTAGATCTAGGAGTATGATGTAGTCCAAATCAAAAATATGGTGTCCAAAGGCTAGGTTCACCAAAATGAACACATGGAAATAGGGGTTCCACCTTTTGGGAGATGTATTCTAGGGGATAAGGGACCTATTTCACTCTAGTTCATTAAAGGAAAACAAGATCCCTCCAAAAATTGTCTTGATTGATGAATGTACTATGGTAAGGATGGTTTCCTTGGGCGTGAATAAAGAAAAAAGATGTTTCACCACTAATAAAAGGCTTAGAAAGAAAGAAATGTAAATGATATGCAAATCTAGCTATAAAACTTGGGAAATCAAACTCAAAACCTGAATAATAAATTGAGAATAAACAAAGGTACACCTAGAAAACTAAGATGTATGAAACAAGGTCTACAATCCAAAAATTATTTTTGAAGCACATTGGGACTCATATGCTAGTTAGGGCAATTTAGTCCCAATTTAGGGTTTTGAGACAAAACAAAAATCTACAACCAGTAGACCAAGATCTACAATTTTTTTATAAAAACTGGTATACTAGGACTCACACGCCAATTGTGTTAAATATCCAATATATTGAGAGGGTAGGCTGAATCATTAGATTATTAAACTTATTCAACAAATACCATCCAATCATCCAAACAATATGATAATTAAGATAAGAAAAATCATCAACAAAACATGAAACACATAACATAAGAGAAACAAGATTTTTTATGTGGAAAACCCAGAGTGGGAAAAACCAAGGTGAGGATTAACTCACAATATAGTATAACCAGTTATAAGATATTAAAAAAGGGTGGCTCACTACCAGGACTCACTATCTGAAATGAAAGGCTCACTGCCTACAAAAATGAAGTGACAAAAATGGTTAACTACTAAAATTGAACTAATAGAAGTACACCCCAAGTGTAGATTCAGTTCCTTTATAATTCAGATGAATTTGCATGCCAACAGATTACACTTCGCCTTTTCGCTCCCATATGTATTCTGCTAATATTTTCTCAATCTAAGACACATAAATCACACTTTTTCTCTACAAAAAAATCTTATATATATATATATATATATATATATATGATTATCAAGGATAAAAATCAAGTCTGCTTGACAAATTTCTTAATAATAATTCAAATGTGTGGAATGCTATAGTTGTTGGCATGGATTATACAAAAAAAATTTAATCCATTGCATCTTCTACTATATGATAGGTCGGTCAATAGTAGACCTAATAGAAAAATTGTATACAATAAAAATTGATACCAAAGATGACCACAAACAACTATTCTCACAAGTTCCTGTTCATGTATGCATTTCTCAGTCACAGACCATTTCCCCAAAAATGAAGTAGCAGCTATTTACTGGAGAGGATTCCAAAGTAAAATACCGGAGGCTAGTCCTGTATTACTGATTCAGGATACCAGATTCACATGACTTAGTTGCAACTTATATATCATGGTGAAATCAATGACAAAAAAATAGTTAATAAGGGATATGATCATCTTCATTCTTCCAACAATCTCCCCCTTTGTATTTGATGGAAAAATGTGCCAAAAACTGTACAAAATATACTCTCTTTCTCATTCGTCTTCTCCCCCTTTGACATCAAGGACAAAGGTTGAATAACATAAAAACATGAAATATATATACACATGATCTAGAATGTTCAAAAACATTGAATCAAACTTTTGAACTCCCCCTGAGGACTTATCTCATGCAACTTAAAAATAGAAAAATATTTTACCTAGAGGAGGGAGCATTTTGTAGTTCTTGTAGAATGCCTTGCCAAGCCATTGTCCCATTCTCCCAACTCTTCTTAGAGGATACCAAAAACTTGTTCAAATACTCTAAAGTAATAAAAATTTATTTAGCTTCATCTGAAGTATTCAGAGTTAGACTAATCTTGTCCAAATTCTCAATTAGCAAAAGCATTGGCTACTAGAGCATACTTCATTCCCACATTATTGCCAAGCAAGCCAATTTTTTTTATTATCTCTTCCTTTTGCTTTTGTAACATAAAGAACTTTTCTATGTGCACATAAATAGCATTCCAAGTTGATCTATCTTTGTCCATTGATGCATTATATGTGCTAGAGACAGTGGTCAACTGGGACTCAATGGAGTCCATGAGATCTTGTATGCTTTGAGTGGCATCAAGCCACCTTATATAGTATGTAAACACAAAATAAGATTCAGCTTCACAAATATTCATAGCTTCAAGGCTCTTTTCTACATTGGTATGTGCTGACGCATATTTTTCGTGAAGGATCATTAGCCTTTTCTCCTTTAGCTTCTCCTCTGCATCTTGTTTTTATTTCTTAATAAGTCTTATAGAATTCTCCTTGAAGGAGTCCAATAGAAGCTTCAAGTTCTCAATCAGAGAGAGAGATGTATCTCGGGTAACATCCTAAAGGGCCTTATTTGAATCTTCAATAAGCTCAGTCCCTTTCTGATGCATTTTTAAGATTTCTCTCCTATTGGATGCATGAAATACATCACCTAACACCGATTTATGTACTGCAGAAATCTTGTTCAAGTCTACATAACCTTGATTCATTGGAAGTTATGGGAGTTTCAGAGGAATTACCAGTTGGAATCTAATCTTCTTTGATAGTAGTCCTTTCAAAACATCATCACCGTAGGAGGATTCTCTAGTAGGATTTTTTGATTATACAACTTGTTAGGATACTTTTTCATTCTTTCCAGCAATATCAACAGATTCCATATTTATGTATTCTACTTCCTCCTCTACTTTTTCTTTCTCTACATTATCTTTTTTTGCATTTTCATCTTCTGCATTCTTCTCAGATTCCATTCCCTTTTCTTCTAATTTTTCTTATAATTTTTCTTCTACCTTATCTTCTTCAATTTTATCTTCTTCTTTTTCTTCTTCCCTTTTCTCTTCTTCTTCACCAGGGTGTACCAGAGGGGTAGCAACATGAGCTTTTGCGTCAACATTTTCTTCAACAATTTTTTCATTTTTTGAATTCTCATTGGCAACATTGATTTCTAGTAGAAAATCTATACTACCTATTTTCGAAGGGAAATTATTGTCATTCACTTCTAGAGGTTTATTATCTTTGGTAGCACCGGAAGGAGGTTCTTCCAAAACTTTTGTAGAATTTTATTGTCTAGGTTTAGAGGCCAAACCGAATGCACCAATCATCCCATACTTTTCTGCAGTGTCTCTGGTAGTGCTTACTATTTCCTTCCTTATTCCTCTAATTTATTTCTTATATTTTTTCATCAGGGTATTAACCCTTCTTTTCTCTATGACCATTTCAGCACAAATCTTCTTCAAAGATTCTAAATTATCTAAAGACAAAGGGGGTGCAATTTCCTTATATGTTTTGTTTCTTATTTTCTCCTCTAGCTCTACTGCCTCTGCTCTCCTTTTCATCAATATTTCCCACAAATTTTGAAGAACATCACACCTAATGTTATCCCATTTGGCTTCCAAAATAATAAGATATTTGATGATGGCTAGAATTATTATTTCTTTATCCTCTTCTCCTACTAAATTATACACTTCCATAGTAGACTTCACCATATCATCTTGATTCACCAAAAAATCTATTTTAAGAGGGGAACCAAGCCCTACCAAAGAGGTGTTTTTCTCTTCCTGGTCCAATTAAACTTCTTCTATAATTTTGGCCTTCTTTGCTTCATAAATATCTTGTTCATCGTCTAAAGATGACACATATTGAACTTTCCTCGAGACACTATTGGTTTCCTATGATGCACCTTCATGAGAGGAATCACTCACCCTTCTCTTTCTTGTCAATTTTGCAGTAGGGTCTTCTTCCTCTTCCTCCTCATCATCTGTAATACTCATATTCTTTTCTCTAGTAGCCTTTTATTTTCTTCATTTGGCAGTGGCTACCAAAGGAACACCTTTCATTTTTCCAAATTTGATAGTAGGTCTGGAAGGAGTCGAGCCTTTTCCTTTATCAGTAGTGTTGGGCACAGACTTCATTGTAGCTGGTCCAGAAGTTGGTATGGAAGAAGTGGTCCTACAAGATCTCCTTACATTGGGTAGTTCTGTAGACTTGGGTCCTTGAACAACTCTTTCTCGAGTTAGCTATTCAGGTGTGAAACATTGCTTGAGCATTTTAATCACATTTTTCTTACTTTTAGCTTTGTTTTGCTCCAAGAGAACTTCCCTATATTTCTCTACATAAGTTCCAATCCAGGGTTCATTTAGATATTTAGGACTCTTCAACAAGAGTTTCACATAACCTTCAACATTATCTTCTAAGACTTCATAACCCAAAGGTTGAATCCAAATGGTCCAGGGTTGAACCGCTTCTATCATACACTCATCAGAAGATACATGAAATATAATCTCATTTTTCTATTTCTCCACAATCTTTCACGGAATTCTATCTCTCCTATTCATATTCTTCTTGATCAGAGAAAATAATTTCATCAAGGCATTTGCTACATTGTTCACTTCACCCAAATTACTCATGTTCTCAAAGATCTGATGGGCAACAGGTCGGGATGGATCCCAACACACAGTTCCATTTTTTCTCGAAAACATTCTCATAAAGTAGAATAATAGACATACAAATAGAGAAACCAAATTAAATGGGTACTTCTTTTCCTTTTGACATCCTTAGGTTCTCAAGCAGTTGTTTCCTAAGAAGCTCACATAGATCATAATTCGTACCATTTATAAACATATCATAACTAGTATAGATATTTGTGGTAGACACAGAGTTCTCTCTATTGGTGAAGTAGATTTTGTGGCCAATCATTATGGATGCATACTTCATGGCTAGATTTTTAATAGTTTTTGTCACTAGAGCCCTTTTTTCATAGGTAGCACCAATGAGTTTTGATACCATTTCATTTTTCACTACCTTCAACACACGTACTAATCCGGTGTCGCAAATTCTCCTGATGGCTTTAATTGCTTCCTTGTTTATCAAGTGTGGTTCATGGGTCCATAGGAACTGATCATGCATTCTACTAAGAACTAGATTTACATATGGGTCATCCACTGTAGAACTAAAGTTTGGAAAATTGTCCCAACAATCCAACTTCATCGTCATAAGACTTGACTATTCAATTTTTACCTAGAATTTATCATCAGTGAATTCATTCATCCATATATCGATCAGTTTGGTAAATTAAATTATTTTGACTTAACCCTGCTGTACATCCTTGTATCCTTTGTCAACATGAGGTCATTAGGAATCAAAGAGAAGGCGCCCAATGGGTCATCTTCAAAGACCTTCATCGAATATTTTTAGTAGGAGGGCCTACATATTTCTATTGTTTGTAGGACTATAGGGATTTCCATTTTCTATATTCCAAACTCTTAAAAAGATTCAAGAAATAATTTCCACAAGCTCATAGTAGCATAAAATCAAAAATACCTTTTTCTTCACAAATAGCTGAAACTAGGGTTTGCACCAGTCGCACCTCAATTTTCTATAAATTGCTCCAAGATATTCTTTGCTTCTTTCGAATGTACAAATGATTGAAATTACTTCATAATTTCGCTTTATAGATTAATGTGATGCCCTAATTAGCATTTAGTGCACTTGGAATTCGAAAAAGATGCTAGATTTCCTCAACTGTGTTGAAAAACCCTAATATGCTCCGCAAATGAGCATACAAGCCTCTTTTGTTTCAGTTTATTTTCCAAAACCTTTGCATATTGATTATTTACAACTTTACTCTATGTCATGGATCTGACATGCTTGCAATTAGGGGGTTTTAAGGATTTTCTATTAAAGATCGCCCTAGGACCATGTTAGGTCTAATTACCAGAGGAATCATCTGCATTGGTTGAGGGTATATATGCATCAATAGTCCCATAATCTCCTTTCTTTTTCCATATCTTACTCATTTCCTGCTTAACATCTTCTTTTCCAACCTTCTTCTCAAGTAAATTCTTTTTTTCTAGAATAGACTATTTTGGCTTTTTGTTTATGCATACCTTTGAAATATGTCCTATTTTATTGCAATTATAATAGAAAACATTTCTTTGACTTGATTGACTTCCACTAAACCTTTTTTTGCACATATTTTCCTTATGCCCATATTTATTATAGTTGTACTAGTAACCAGCAAAGGATTGATTCATCCTTCCTCCATTAAAAGAGTTCATTATCTGAGTTCTGTATTCAATGTATTTGTGTCCAAACTTATTACAAACATAACATTGTCCGAGGAAAGAACCCAAAAACTAATTCATCCTACTTCTACTTCCAGTTGCCTTATGCCCAAAATTGTTATAGGAAAAACAAGTGATATTGAAAGATGGGTACCTTTGTGCATTTGGTTGTCTAACAGGTGATTTTCTTCCTGGATTCCTTTTATGCTTTCCTTTATCTTGATTATTTTGATCTTTTACTACTTTAGAGCTTTCACCTATTTCTAATCCCAATCCTCCTTTGTCTTTAGAGAGTTTTTATCCAGCAATCAATTCATCAAGCCTGGTGGAGCTTGTTTTGAAATTGTCCTCACACACTTTTTCCTTTTCTAGTTTTGTTCTCAGATTTACCACTTCTTTCTCAAGTCTAGAACATTCATTAGACTTGGTTTTTATCTCTGTATTCAAACATTCTTCAATCCTTTTGTTTTCTTCTACTTGCAGCTTCATTCTGGTAATGTATTCATTTTCTTGCTTCAATTGATCACTGACTTCTCTATGTATCTCTTTGAATTTCTTTAATTGTTCCTTCAATTTCTAGACACATTCATTTGCTTCATCAAGATTCTCTTTCAGATCTTTATTCTCATTTTCAGCTTTGTCAATACCATCAAGAGTAGTCTAGAGTTTTACATTATCTTCCATCTGTTCAATCTTCAAGATCTCCCTCAAGTTGTTAGACTTCTCTAGAGGAACCCTGCTCTGATACCAATTGTTAAATATCCAATATACTGAGACAGGGATGAATCAGTATATTCTTAAACTTATTGAACAAATACCATCCAATCAATCCAAAGCATATGATAATTAAGATAAGAATGATCATCAACAGAACATGAAACATAGAACACAAGAGACACCAAAATTTTTACGTGGAAAACCTAGAGTTGGAAAAACCGTGGTGAGGATTAACTCACAATATAGTATAACTTTCTATAAGATATTACAAAAGGGTGGCTCACTGCTAGGACTCACTATCCAAAATGGGAGGCTCACTGCCTACAAAAATGAAGTAACAAAATAGCTAATTGCTAGAATTAAATTGATAGAAGTACACCTCAAGTGCACATTCAGTTCCTTTGTAACTCAGATGAATTCACATGCCAAAAAATTACACTTTTCCTTTTCACTCCCATATGTAGTATGTTAATATTCGCTCAATCCAATACACATAGATCACACTTCAATTCTACAAAAACATCTTATATATATATATATATATATATATATATATATCTGATTGTCAAGGATAGCAATCAGGTCAGCCTGACAAACTTCTTAATAATAATTCAAACATGTGGCATGCTATATTTGTCAGAATGGATTATACAAACAAAATTTAATCCATTACATCTTCTACTATATGATAGTTCGACCAATAATAGACCTAATAGAAAACTTGTATACAATAAAAATTGATACTAGAGATGACCACGAACAACTATGCTCATGAGTTCCTATTCATGTATGAATTTCTCAGTCATGGACCATTTCCCAAAAACTGAAGTAGCAATTATTTACTGGAGAGGATTCCAGAGAAAAATATGGGAGGTTGGTCCTGTATTACCGGTTCAGGATACCGGATTGACATGACTCAGTTGCAACTTATATATCATGGTGACATCAATGACAACAATTTTTTTAATAAGGGATATGATATTCTTCATTCTTCCAAAACATTGGTGAAATTTAGTCCCAATATCAGGTTTGATCTGAAACTCTAGTATCATCTAGTGATATTCTATAGCTTCTCTCCTTTTCGATATCTAAGTCTAAAACTTTGAATTCTGACCTGTAGGTGACCTTTTGTAATCTTGCAAGAAAGGTGACAATTTTGACAACTTTGCAACTTTGAAAACTTTTTCTCATCTTTCTCTTCAATCGATCTTCAATTCACACATCAAGGAGAGGGAAAAATGTTGTTTTGTTTGTGGATAGGATTTTTCCTTGTTCAAATACCATTTTATTAATCAAACCTTGAAATGAATAGAAATAGAACGAAGGAATGATGAATGAAAAATATGCTACGTTGCAACTCACCAAACCCTTAGAAAAAAGGCTACAATCTTGTATGAAATGGCTAGCATGAATGTATATCTTGACCCTTGATTCTATGATATGGATCTTGACTTGAATGCTTGCTTGAATCATAAGAACCCTATATCACAAATGTTATCTCAAAAACAAACATGATGCATGATGACTTTGATGTGATGATTGAATCTTTAATATAGATCAAAATTCTTGGTAACCATCTCTTGAATTTCTTGAATGATTAGATCAAACTTGCTCGTGAAAATTGCTAGATGACCTGAAAGCTTTGTGGGAGAAAATATGTGAAATAATCTTGTATTTACACTTGTTTATGCCAAATTTCTTGAAATTACTACACTACAAGCCAACATCAGATCTACGAGAATAAAATACTATGTATAATTTGAATTTAAATTAGGTCCAAGCTAGCTAGGACTCATACACTAGTTAGGGAATATGAGTCCCAATAGCCTAGGCTTGGGACACAAATTTCAATAAACATTAAGTTTTATGCCAAATTTAGGATCAGGATTTGAAACTTAGGTGGGGGCCATATGCCCAAAGTGGTGTATGAGTCCCAGATCACTAAATTTGGGATACACAATCTAAAATCACTAAATTATGATTGGTTAACTGATGTGTCAATATTTTCCTCAAAAAGATGCATTAAATAAAGCTTGTAGATGGAAAATAAGATCAAATAAGGCATAAAGAAGCCTACTTTTAGTGAGGGCCCAAACAAGTGTGAAAATTTAGAGGGATACATTTTCCGACACTACATTTCCAATATGCAAAGTTCTGAAAATGATGATTTTATGCAATTTTTTACTTTTTCGACCTAAGTGAAAGATGCCTAAATTCTTGCAATGCACAATTTCGAGATTTTATGACCTAATGAATATAATTTGTATATATATTTAAGCTGAGATGATTGAAAAAATCCCTATTTTAACCTTTAATTCAATATGAATGCAATATTTGTTATTTATTTTCATGTCCTTTTATGATGCGAAAAGGAAACCCTAAATGAGAAATGCAAAGAAATACAAAGAAAAACCTAGATCTATGGTATATTTTTACAAGATACATAATGTTAATAGGTCAAGTTCATGGAAAAGAAATATTGGGAAAATGAGGACCCTTTTAGTTTTTACCTTAGGGTTCCATAATTTTCCCTAATTTCATGGGGGATATGTAGATCTTGTGTGTGAACCCCTGTTTCATACCTGCACAAACACAAAAAAAAAACATGTTATTAGATCAAAGTGCAAGATGAAAGAAGGATTCCCCATGAAATCAATTTATAAAACTTAGATAGACAAGAAAATGAAGACAAATGCAATAAACCAAGTTTAATCTATCTAAGCTAAACAAACACTTGATCCCATGGGGGAGTTGGTGCCAATTGTGTGTCGAAATTAGCCCTTTCTCAACTCCCTTGTAAGCTTGATGATGATTGATCCACTTTGGTTGAATTCCTACATAACCTAGCTAAAAATTTGATGGAATGGATGAAACTAGATATGCATGAGGATGAAGTTGAGTATAGTAAGTTTACTCAATTTGTGGATGATAGAATGAGAGGAAGAGTCTCTCATTTATAGATTTCCAAATTGGAATAGAGATTTAAATTGAGCAATGTGGGATCATTCAACATCCAATGGCCAAGTTCCATTTGTCAAGATGTGAATGGTTGAAGGTTGAGCACATTTTGATCAATGTTCATGATAAATGCTATCAGATTCATATTTGAAATTTGAATGTGACATGTTTAGAGGGAAGGGAAATGGAGTTAATGTCACTTGGCTCAATGAAAAGGACATGTAAGAGGCATTAACTGCCTTGTTGGAAGGACCAAGCCCACATGAATTTGAATTCAAATTTGAGGGAATATTCCCCTTTTATTCCATGTTGAAAGAAAATAGGCAACTAAATAAATCAAAGTAATTGATTTATTGTGCAAGTTGCATTCTCTAGAGGATTTTAGTGATTGAGATTAAATTAATCAAAATTTGATCAATTTAATGAGAGATTAGGTGATTTGACCATTTTGACTTAGATTTATGAGTTGATTTAAATCAAAATGAGAGGAAAATGATTAAAGACTTAATTAAATAAAGATTTTTTTTATTTAATTAAAGGGAGATGATATTGGATTTAAACCAAATAAAGATTTATTTAATTTAAATGAGATGACTTTAGGGATTAAATAAAATTATCTATTTAATTAAAAGTGGGATTACATAATTAATTAAATAAAATTGATTTATTTAATTAAAAGGAGATGATGACTTAATTAGATAAAGTTGATTTATTTAATTAAGAGATGAAGAGTGATGAACTTAATCAAATATAGATTATTGAATTAAATGACTAGCAAAGGAGATGATTCAGATGAAATGATGTTAGTAAATTAGGATCCAGTATGTCGGATCAAATTGTATATTTTCGATGTCTACATTTTTCCCCTCTTTGAAGCAATGTACTTGTTGCATTGGTTTAAAGAATAAACTGCTATAATCAAAGTTCAAAAATTTTCTGATTTTTTCGAATGCCCCATTGTTGCCCCAGCGGAAGAATTATGCTTGTATACTTCCCCCTCAAGAGATCAAATGGGAATGTATGATTTTCTGATGGAGATCACGATAAAATGCGAGAGGAGTGGTTCTATTGATTAGAGGATGAAAGATAATTTTTTTATGTAGACAATTTTGATGATGTGTAGACAGTCATCAGCCATGGGTAGCCTCACGTATATTTTGATACAACACACCAATTTTAGATAGAAATGTTAGTAAAGATAGAATAATAAGAAGAATAAGATGGATGGAAGGAGGATCCAACAAGCCTACGTCATTAATGATGATGATGATGATGATTTGCTTACCAGGAGTTAGGATTTTTAAAGGGCCAATTACTTTATGTTTGATAACACACGTAGGTATGATGCATCAAGGTATAAAGAACTAGGATGGCATTGTACCTAGTGTGATGGAATTTGACTCGACAATAAGATAGGAGTATTCTTGTTCACACTTGACATATGGAAACCTTGCTAGGACGGACCTAACAAAGCAAGTATTCGCCAAGTTATTTTACAAGAACATCCAACAAGCATAGCAGATAAAAAATATAATGATCATTGCCCAATTCATTTCTCTCTAAACCTATTTTTTTTAGGAATCATTGAGAGGTCCTTGGAATGAGCACAAAATAAGATAAGCCATAAAGACCAAGGAAAAAGTAAACAAACAAGCTGATGTTCTTCATACCGTTAGCCAAGGCTAAACTACTGTGAGATGCCTGATGCTTATGTCCATCATGGGAAGGATTCATCCTAGGACATGTTGTGATCAAGGTTTTGGTGGGACAGATTGGGTGATAAGCTATTGATACTCCTAGTTGATCAACTTGCTTGCTTACTGACCTAGACTTGAGACTTTTACAATTAGGGTGCTCACTTTGGAACCTGCTAGACTTGTTTTTGATTGCTTCACCAAAGGATAAAGGTGATTATTGATTTATTAGGAATGATGAAAAATCACAGGTGAAAGCAAGATGAGATGGATGCACCATTTTGGATTTTTTTTAGATATTTTGAGGTTGTTTTTGGTATTTTTGAACTGTTTTACAAATGTTTTTGGTATTTTCGAGATTTACGATGAAGGGACTAACTTAAAGACCTATTCTAGGGGTCTCGGGAGTTGATCCATAGATTAGCCTTGCCTACATTATACACACAAAGACCACGTAGTTTGAATGATGACAAACTTGACTCAATGATGAAATAGATGGGCAAACGAGTTGCCATTTTATTGCGACGGATGCGTAAACGACTGACCTAAAATGTGAAAATAAATGGACAAACGGATTTCCATTGCGACAAACACCTAAAGGACTGACCTAAAATGTGAAAATAAATGGGCAAACGGATTGAAATTGAGGCAGATGCCTAAAGGACTGACCTAAAATGTGAAAAAAATTGGGAAAACGGATTGCCATTGTGATGGACACCTAAAGGACTGACCTAAATTGTGAAATAGATGGGCAAAAGGATTGCCATTTTGACAGACGCCTAAAGGACTGACCTAAAATGTGAAATAGATGGGCAAATAGATTGCCATTGCGATAGATGCCTAAAGGACTGACCTAGAATGTCTCGAGGGATGATCAAAGATCAACCTTTCCTACGTTCAAGCTCATAGATGATGTAGTTTTGTAAGACGACTCTATTTTTGATTTTTCAGATTTTGACATGTTTTAGATTTTGAATGATTTGGATGTTTTTGGATTTTCGCATGATTTGGATGATTTGGATGTGGATATGTGATGATATCAGTGCTCTATTTTGGGACTTTGTTGAAAACCAAACTAAGGTTGATTGATCAAATTGATGGATTGATAGTCTGAATAAGTGTGTTAAGTCAAACAAAAGTGATAATGCACTTGTAAACTCTAGGAAGTTGTGCTATCTTAGAGTAAACTCATACACGAGAGGGTAGTTTGACTAAGTTTGTTAAGTCAAACAAGTTGATGATGGATTGAATAATTTGACTAAGTGTGTTAAGTCAAATAAGATGGTAATGCACTTGTAAACTCTAGGAAGTTGTGTTATCCTAGAGTAAACTCGTGCACAAGAGGGTAGTTTGACTAAGTGTGTTAAGTCAAACAAGGTGATAATTGATTGGATTTGATTGGTCAAGATTAGATGAAGCTTGATTTGGAACAAAATTGTTTTGATGATTTGATGTGATATTGAAGTACACATTAGATGCAACTAATATTAATTGTCTTGGATTGATGTTTGACAAAAGATAAAGCTTGATAAAGAACATCTTTTTGTCAAAATATTCCATGGGATAGTGATTTGGATTTTGGCTCACAAATTCTTGACCAATTTGATTTCACGTTTGCAAATGTGCGGATCACAACATAAGTTTGAGGATATATATCAATATTTATTCTCGAAACAAGATGTAAATATCTACCCTCAGTGTCTAGCAATGTTTGAAAGGCCATGGGTAGATTCTTGGATAGACAGATGGACGAATGGATAGGTATGGATCATCTTGCGATAAGATAAGGTGTTCAGGTAGTGGATGCGCATTTGGATAGTGCTTCATGGCTCAAATAATGTTGGATTAGATAGGAACAATGAAAATGACCCATATCAAGATGACTACCATAAGCAAGTGTAAAGTGTGCACCAAAATTTCATCCAGATTAAGATACCTTGGAGTATGGATGCAAATGGATGAAAATGGATTGGATAAACGGTTCATGGATGAACAGATGATGTGGATGGAATGTTGGATTTATCGTGGATGTGATAAGATACTTTCACCTGAATGGCGCACGTAGATGCTCGATTCTACACATGATGCCTATTTGCCAGGTTTTCATCATGGTTTTTTTTCAAAGCACCACTGAAGTGGTTTTCACTAGAGTAAGATTTTTTTCTTTACTGTTTTCAATCATTTTTCTATTTTTTTTGGATTTTTTATATTTTTGATTTTTTTGTAATTTTTTGAGAGATTTAAGCCAATGTTGAATCATCTAGTACTACTGACATTGATGCTTCTGTCATAACATTCCATTGGTATCCTACTTGAAGAAGCTACTTTTCCAAGATACGTGCACTTGAAAGTAGCTTTTGAGATTCCTGATCTTCTTTGCTGATACTGGAGTTAACTTTGTCTTTGTGCACACATCGTGATAGAGTGCCTTCTGAGACCTTATGATGAAGGGTTGTTGCCAACATGTGGTCAATGTGAAAATTGTATATTATGTGTGGAGGTGTGGATGGAGGGTGTTTAGGAATGACAAATGGATTTGTCAATAGTTTGGAACCTTTGACTCTCCAAACTTGGGAATATGAGAAATGATGGATGGATATGGAAGTGTGCATGGAATTAGGAACAACTGCTTGATACACTTTGTATGTTGCTTCAAAATCTTTCTTAGCCTTTGTGGACATCTTTGATGGATAATTTTCCCTCTTTTATTTTTCCCCATAGTTTCTTTGACTAATGAAATTTGATAAGGATCATCTTTCTTTGTATTTTTTGGTATCCAAGTGTATTTGATTTGTCTGATATGCTTCTTATCTTCTTTTGCTTCGATAATTTTCTTCATGCTTTAATACAAATCTTTCTCTTGATGTTGGTCCCAATTCATGGATGGGGTGATGGGTGAATGAAGATTCGCAGTGTGGCTAGTTGTAGTGTTGGCATTGGTTTCATCATAAGGATTCTTTGTGCTCCCTATGTTGACATTTGCTTGTGACAAAGTTGCCCCCAATTTTATGGAAGTATCACTGATATGTTTATATCTCTTGATTTTTGAATAACCGAGGCCTTGATGCTTAGGATTTCCAACAATCCACATTGGTTCCAGGATACCCTGTTCATGTAGGCCTAATCCTCTACCTTGATAATTCATCTGCTGAAAATTTTTATCTGCAATAGGATATGATTGACCTTGGAAACAAGGTGCTAATCCTTCTCTACTCTATGGTGGATCTTCAAAAGTGACAACTTCTTTATTGATGAGGTAGCTTTCCCTAAGAAACTTAAGTGATCCAACTTTATAAGTGATAGGATCCTTCATATGTGGGATAAATTCCTGATTGATATCTTTAGCTTGATCTTGTGAGATATCAGATTGTAATGCTCCTTCAAGAGGTGTTGATGATTCACTGTCCACATAAAATTCTTCCTTGTTATTCATTCTTGATATTCTCTTATAGAATCTTTCGGATTCACCACTTCTTCAGGAGCCTTCTTCATGTTCTTTTTCTAATATGTCTACACATGATGTCCTTGATTCACAACTTTTGTAGAAACCTTCTTCATGATCCATTTATGATATGTCTCTATATTTTTCTACATCTTGGTCTTGTGCACAAATGTTAAGAGTAGGAGACTCTTGTTCCTTGGTAATGATATCAAGAGTATGAGACTCCTGTTTTGAATGAAGATCATCTACGTGTCCATCCAAGGAAAGCATCTCATGGGTAGATGGACGAGTATGTTCTATGTGGATGTGATTATCTTGTATAGATAAGAGAGTGTCCATTATATCATTGTAGTAGCTTGGAGATACAAATTCTTGATTTCGAATGATTTCGGAATTGCTTTCGACATGGGTCAATTTCAAAGAATGGATTTCTTATAAAGGGCTCTTTGATATCTTCATTAGGTATAGGAAGTTGCTCAAATGTCATGAGGTCAAAGGATTTCCATATGTTTTAGAAAGGATCATTGCTAGACCCTGGTAAAAGATGTCGATCATGCTTTGGAATATGTTCTTGAGATATGTCCTCTAACTCATTAGGCGATGTAGAGACATTTTTAACATGATCATTGGTCGAACGATCTTGATCATCATTTTCAACGATTGTGGTGGGAGTTTATTTCAAGCTCTATTGTGTGACTAAGGCTTGTTGATATGCCTGCTGACCCAACAACACTTGTTGTTGGTCATGTTGTTGTTGTGCCAACATTGCTTGTTGTTGGGCTTGTTGTTTTTGTGCCAACAAAGCTTGTTGTTGGTCTAGTTGTTGTTCTGCCAACAAATATTTTTGTTGGGCTCGTAATTGGGATGCTCGTTATTGCGCTTGATTCTCTTACATGACTTGTTGATACACTTGTTGATGGATTGCTTGAAATTGTGCCCGGTATTATGCTTGTACCTACCGAGCTTGGTTTTGGGCTTGAGCTTGTTCTTCTGCTTGTTGAGCAGCTAGCTATGCAGCTTTTTGGTTTTGGAGCACCTTTTGGCGGGCAGCTTATTGAGAGGCTTGCAACATGATAGAGAATGAATTTTCCATGTTATGTTTTTGTGGTGGTGGCGGTGGATTGGGAATGGTGTTGATTGTTAGGGTTTCTTGGATGGTTGTCATCTATTGTGATATCGATGGAAAAATGGGAGGATTTGATATGATGCTTTGGTTTATGATTGGAGTGTTGCTTGGATTTGGTTGATTGATGATTGGTAAAGGGGGAATTCTCATTCCTTGATTGTTTGGTTGATAGATTTGTAAGTTTTGACTTTGATTTAAATCTACCATCAGGAACGATGTTCCAAAATTTAGATTGGGCATGCTCACATTCATTGTACCATTGATGTTTGGAGGAGATAATGATCCCATGTATGGATTGTACAAAAGCAAGTTTTGAAAATCAATTGGCATCGTAAGGTTTGGATAGTTTGGTTGAATTGGATTACTCATGATGGATGAATCAAGTTTATATTCCATGTTCTTCTTGTGTTTTTACCTTATTGACCTCTGAGGGGTTTAGGACCAATGATGAGATGAAGGATGAAAGGGGTGAATGATATGGGTGTTTTAACTTTTAGGAACTTTGGATCAATACTAGAATTTAGGACTTATTTTGATTTTGATTGCTGATAGTTTGACTAAGTGTGTTAAGTCAAACAAGGTGATAATGGATTGGATAATTTGACTAAATGTGTTAAGTCAAACAAAATGATTTTGGATAATGAGCTTGTAAAACCCTAGGAAGTTGTGTTATCCTAAAGTAAACTCATACACAAAAGAATAATTTGGCTAGGTGTGTTAAGCCAAACAAGGTGATGTTGAACTTATAAACCTTAGGAATTTGTGTTATCCTAGAGGTAAATTCACTCAAGAGGATTGATAAT
Source organism: Sequoiadendron giganteum (assembly GCA_007115665.2). NCBI lineage: Eukaryota > Viridiplantae > Streptophyta > Pinopsida > Cupressales > Cupressaceae > Sequoiadendron > Sequoiadendron giganteum. The sequence goes on from CM021100.1 coordinate 334,420,951, forward strand.
TTGACTAAGTGTGTTAATTCAAACAAGATGATGATTTTTCCTAAAAGTCTAGAATAAGTGATGTTTCCAAGGTTCCAAAAGTTGTTGGTGAGATGGGATTTGATTGATGTTTGAGGGATGGGTGAAGTGTTTGACTTGATCCTAGATGACCCTACCAGGACCTACTTACAAGACCAAGGTAATGAAGAACATGTTTTTCTCTAAAATTTGGTCAAACCAAAAGACCAATGTTTTCTTGAAAACCAAATGACTCAAAAGGGACCAAGCACATGTGTGGTTCAATTTTATTTTATCTTGTTTAGGTTTGGTTCTTTTTACCACAAACACTTTCTTGATTATGTTTCAAACTGAATGTCCAATGTCCTAATTTTCTTTCATCCCACAAAGTGCATTATGTGGAAATCAAGGAAATCAAGGAAATCAAGGAAAAGGTTTCCTAGTGTTGACTTTGGTGAAAACAAATGATGATTAAACCTAAGTACTTATAAAACTCTAATGATATAATCCCTAGGGCAAGCAAGAGCACTTAGATTTGTCAAAGGATATTTGTTTCCTCAAAGGGTTTGAAATTTCAAATCTTTTGTGAATGTTTATTTCTCAATGTTTTAGAACCAAGCAAGGTGTTTTGATTTCAATAACATGCACAACCCTATGTTGAAAATACAATATTTGTTGGGTTCCAACTTGGACGAATCCAGCTACGCATATTCAGTGTGGATGATTAGATGCTTGACCATACAGGCTCCCCCTTATAGTGTACTTGCTTCTTCAGTCAGCCAAGCATCTGTACCCATCAATCTCCCATGGCATACTTTTCATATCTACAACAAAACCGCATGTATACATGGGGCGACTTCAAAGGACATGACTTTTTGCACCAACAAATAGTTAAGGATTTTGATCTTTGCTAAACAAGGGTTTTAATGTGGGCATTCCGTTCATGGGGGACTATCCATGTGGTGAGAGACCATTGTTGCCCTTCTCGTCAGAATAATTCTCATGATTCTTGAACTTTCCTTGAGAATCCACACTTATATACCGATTGGAAGTCGCTTGGCTTTAGTGTGTTCCTGGTTGGGTCGTTCCCTTGGGTGATTATTTTTCCCCACAAGGCAAGCCCTCTAAGATAAACAAAAGGGAGCAAGCATATCCCGTAGTTTAATCGACCTTCATTGAAAAGAAAAGGGAGGACAATCGCAATATTCCATGCTCACACTCGCAAGATTGGTTCAATTTTTAGGTACCCAAGATGAAATGTGGAGGCAATTACTTACACAATTTAAGATCAGCACCAAGAATTTTGATTCTCAAGATCACAATAAAGTGTGAGAGAAGTGCATACATCTTTTTAGTGATATTACCTTGGGTAAGTAATTATAAGACAAGAAAACACTTGTTCATTTTTATCCTTCAAAACAATAGTGAATTCATTTTAAGCACCAAAGGAAGTATGAGATTTTCCTTGTTCAATTGTTAATCCTTGAACCAAATCTAGTGAATTGTTCTAAAGTTCTTTTTAAGCCCTTTGTTTGCAAAATTTGAAAGAAAATTTGTACTATTCTTTTTAGAGCCCAAAAATAAAAATTAGCGTGTCCTAAAAGCATGAAGGGATAAAATCCTTAAACATGGAATTATAATTGCTTCCAAGATTATCTAAAGACACTTGATACAATAGAGAAACCATGTCATAAGAAGATTTGATTTTGTTTCCTCCTCCCCTTTTTGATTTCCTAACCTACAAAAGTGCTCAAAATGTTAGATGAGATCAAGAAACAAGAAGATATAAGGGTTAGATGAATCATCAATCATAAAAACCCTAAAACTTAGACCTAGTTTCATGGTGTTTTGAGATTAGGTGAAAATTTTAAAAATTTAACTCTATCAAAGTTGAAAAACACCTACACGATTGGATAGTTTATGAAATTCTACCCCATTTCAAAAAAAATACTTTGAAAAAGACCAAAAAATGACAAAGATACAACCATTTTAAGTTTGGGTGAAAAAATAAGAAATCAAAGGTGGCACCCTTTGTGGTGGCGCCCTTTCTAGCGGCATTGTTTGCAAATGCGGTTCTATTTGAGTCTCAAGTGGTGCTGTGGTGAAGTTAGCGGCTCTATTTGGAAAAATAGAGACCACAAATGTGGCGCAATTCCTTCCAGTGACTCTGTTTGACTTGGGAAGAGAAAAAACACAAAAAACAACAAAATTTAACCAAAAAAATGTGTTAGATTCTTCAAGTTCGCCCTCCTTCTAGCACCAAAATGTGAACCCCCATTTCATACCTGCACAAACACAACAAACAAACATGTTATTAGATCAAAATGTAAGATGAAAGAAGGATTCCCCGTGAAATCTATTTATAAAACTTAGATGGAAAGGAAAATGAAGACAAATGCAATAAACCAAGTTTAATTTATCTAAGCTAAACAAACACTTGATCCCATGGGGGAGTTGGTACCAATTGGTTTGTCAAAATTAGCACTTTCCCAACTCCTTTGTAAGTTTGATGGTGATTTATCCACTTTGGTTGAATTCCTGCATAACCTAGCTAAGAATTTGATGGAATAGGTGAAACTAGATATTCTTGAGGATGAAGTTGAGTATAGTAAGTTTACTAAGTTTTTGGATGATAGAATGAGAGGAAGAGTCTCTCATTTATAGATTTCTGAATTGGAATAGAGATTGAAATTGAGCAATGTGGGATCATTCAACATCCAATGGCCAAGTGTCATTTGTCAAGATGTGAATGGTTGAAGGTTGAGCACATTTTGATCAATGTGCATGATAAATGCTATGAGATTCAAATTTGAAATTTGAATGTGGCATGTTTAGAGGGAAGGGAAATGGAGTTAATGCCATTTGGCTCAATGAAAAAGACATATAAGAGTCATTAAATTCCTTGTTGGAAGGACCAAGCCCACATGAATTTGAATTCAAAATTGAGGGAATATTCCCCTTTTATTCCATGTTGAGAGAAAATAGGCAATTAAATAAATCAAAGTAATTGATTTATTGTGCAAGTTGCATTCTCTAGAGGATTTTAGTGATTGAAATTAAATTAATCAAGATTTGATCAATTTAATGAGAGATTAGGTGATTTGACAATTTTGACTTAGATTTATGAGTTGATTTAAATCAAAATGAGAGGAAAATGTTTAAAGACTTAATTAAATAAAGTTTTGATTTATTTAATTAACAAGGGATGATATTGGATTTAAACCAAATAAAGATTTATTTAATTTAAATGAGATGACTTTAGGGATTAATTAAATAAAATGATTTATTTAATTAAAAGGGGGATTACAGAATTAATTAAATAAAATTGATTTATTTAATTAATAGGAGATGATGACTTAATTAGATAAAGTTGATTTATTTAATTAAGAGATGAAGAGTGATGAATTTAATCAAATATAGATTATTCGATTAAATGAATAGCGAAGGCGATGATTCAGGATGAAATGGTGTTAGTAAATCAGGATCCAGTATGTCGGATCGAATTGAATATTTTCCATGTCTACATTATGTGCAAAGATGGAAATACAAAGATGGAATGGGAGTTTGATGGATTTGGACAAGGTATGAGATTGACTTATAGCCTAAAAGGTGAGTTAGCCAACCCTTACCCATATCCCGATAATAAAATGCAATGATATAATTGTTCAAATTAATGATGCAAATTAGTGTTATGATGGAAATACAAAAAAATCTGAGAAGTCACAAAGAAAATCAGACATGAAGATAGAAAGGAGAGGACATTGTGCACTTGTGATATAAATTTTAGCATGATTTGTCAAGATGTTGATGTCAGGGGCATCACTGTCCTACTATTTTTTTTTAGATCTATTTTTCTCAATCCTTTGATGTTGAATTTGCACTTTTGTTTCTCATCTACAAACATATCAGATCACTCTCAGATATTTCTATAATTGAGTTTTCAAGGCCAATGGTTTTGAATGAAATAATGAATAAAGTGTCTTTAATCTTTCTTTCAATCCTCTTACACCTAAGATTTTCACATTCACAAGTAGAGTAAATGTTGGGCTATTTTACGAGCTTTCCTTAGTCAAACCCCATGTAAGTGTTTCCACTCCCACAATGAAAATGTCAATGAAAAATAGATAAATGAGAGGAAGGAATGATTAAATCACAAATTTTTGCAACTCACCACCCTTCATTCGCTTCCTTGAAGGACTGGCGTCATATAATCACATCAAGCTCTTGGACCTTTCTTGCTTGATTTTCTTGAATTCCTGAATGCTTTGGAGACCTACAATAAAGGTTAGCCTTCACAAAATAATCATAAGTTAAACACACATGGAATGAACACCTTAACATGATGTTGGGTCTTGAATTGTTGTAATAAATCATCTAATGGTTGCTCTTGACTTGCTCTTGAATGATAGATTTTACTCATGAATAGTTGTTAGTGCTAGATTTCTCTTCTTAGGTTTGGAATGATGTAATAACTATGTATTTATAGGCATTTGTTCTAAATTCCTAAAAAATAAATGCTAACAACTAACTTGAAATATTTAAATTTTAAATAAATTAAATTTTGACACTAACATATTTGAATTTGGAGCCAAAATAAGGGGACATAGGAGCCCTAGGCACCAGTGTCCCAACCATTTTTTAAGGTTTTAAATTGTTTAGGGAAAAGTATTAAATTTGAGCATTTGTTTTGTGCTCGTAAATCATCATAAAATATATAAAATAAGTTGTGGAATGCATAATTTTAAAAATTGGAACTTAATTAGGTCAAATAACTTAAAGGGGATAAAAATATAGTGTGAAATTGTCAAGGGTGGCAATTTATGATGCTACAATATATACATGAAACTATATTAACACTCTTCCATATCATCCAAAGATCAAAAAACAGTCTGGATGACATAAGGTTGACCTAAATTGAAATCCATGAAACATGTAATAAGTTGGTCTGAAAAAAAAAATTGTTTCCCAAAGAACATGATATCATGTGCTACAACATGAACCTTAATTAGGTCATATATTAACACCACACATAATGTTTGAATTTTTCATGCTACTCGCCATTACCGCACATGCCTGCAATTCCAACTAGTTCACATACATACACAAATAACCTTCTATCATTCCAAAAAAATTGTATGCTAAACATATTCTTCAAAAAATATAGAATATGATAGAAAAATTGTAGAATACTCTCCTCTGAAACTATAGAGAAAAACTAAATTTCTAAAAGAAATGCAAACTAGAATTGTATTGCTAAAGAAATCTTGCTTCCTTGAGAATTGAGTTGAAACATTCTAGTACAGACTCCCAGACCACTACTGTCATATTGAATGCAGTCACACTACCTTCTATAAGGTAGTCACATCTCAATAAAGATAATAATTTACGCTTCTTGATATAATGATGTGACTTATGAGACAACTTCATTATTGACACCTTTAGACACATAACATGCAACCAGAAATATAGCATATATTTTTGCACATCTCTACAACTCAAAATGATAATTTGAGGGGAATAAAAAGATAATTCTAGTACGCCTACAATCTTGTTTAGCTTTGTAGTCAACCTTCTACACCAATGACAATATTTGATTTCAATGACAACCATGAAAATGTTCAACATCAATGACAACCTATGTTCAACAATATCAATCCTTCACCCCTGAAAAAGATTATAACAATCTATGAAATAGTTAATTTTTAAATATATAAGGCATAGTATGAAAATGAATAATCTTTATTATGAGATGACGAATAAAATCCTAAAATTTATGGAAGAATGTAGTTAAATAAGAGGGATATAGAATGTTTATAGGGTAGGAACCATTTAGTAGAGTCACATCTTATATCTTAGCTAGAGAAGTTATAAACCACTATGGAAACTAAAAAACATGATAAGTGGGGAAATATTAAACCAATTTACAAAGGATTTTTTTCTTAAATGAAAAACAGTAATTACCATTGCTATTCTTTCAAATCAATTATTTTAGTATATTTCCTTTTATGATAAAGAAAAATTCATAGACGGTAAATTTATTACAATAAATCCATGAGATATAATTTAGCATGTTGTGCAATGCTACACTACCCTTAATTAACTCCCTCTAGCAATACTAAATAAAGGAGAATTTAATACTTTACAATTATAAAAGAAGGGATTGATACCTCTCCATGACCATATTTTTTTAATAACAAAAGTAGGGGCAAGGACAACTGAACCTAAACAAAGAATGAGGAACAGTCCAACCGGCCAGCAAAACTACCACCATAAAACAACAAGGTCAAAAAAATGGACCAACACCCTGCAACAAAACAACAACCATGACCAAGTGTTTAATTTTATATGTTAGTTTTCAAGATAAATAACTACACATTGATATATTCAATTGAAATATAAGAACATGGATACTGATAAGCTTCAACTAAAAAAATGGAAATAATACAGGCCATTTGAAATCCCATATGTACCAACTATAAAATTCTTTATATTTTTGTAGATATGATTATCCAAGAGTAGCAACTATATATTTAGAATATTATATTAAAGGATAAGGTTAGTTTGAGTCACCTAATAAATTTTGATGCATATTTTATTTTGTATTCTAAAAAATAATTTTGATGGATTATGAGTATGAATTAATGGGTTGATTAAGTTAACTCATGAGAATGAATATCCTAAAGAAGTGTTCCTATTAAAAATTAAACAACAAATTTTTGGGGAAATGATGCTCTCTTACAGTTCTAGGGTTTTCAACCTAAAAGGAGAGAGATTCTTTCACACCCAAAACTTGGAAGGTTCATTCAAGATTAATGCTAATGGGATTGAGAAATTTTTAAATAAGGTGTTCTAAATTAAAATGGACTAAAAAATAAACTAACTAGTAATGTAAAACCTAGGGAATGCACTTTATTTGAGAACACATTGACATATGCAAACTTATGCTAAATGAACTAAGAAAGCTTATGAAACAAAATAAAAAGTTGTAAAACTAGAAATGTGCACCTAGAAATATGTTGTAGACTTGAAGCAACTCTGAAATTTTGAAAATACTGATTTTTATGTCTAGCAAGACACTTGTGCTAAGCTAGGTGACTTAGTCTTTTTTTGGGGTGATTTCAAAAAAGTGCTTTGGGGCTTGTTTCAGCCAAATGGGTATCCAAATCCATAGAAATATCTAAACATTATGCACACTAGGACTAATTCACCACAATTGGGGCAACTGTCCTTTTTGTCTTTTCTGAAAATTTGAAGGTGAAAATGAGAACTCTTGATCTGCACTTTTTGTTCCTCCGAGTGTTCGGACCAAAAACTTTGATTTTTGGCCTGTAGGTGACTTTTTTTCTAGATCTTGACCTAGTAAACAAGGATATTCCTTCAACAATTCTTCAATCCATTCTTCAATTATTTCCAAGCTTGCAAGGTACCTAAATCTGAAAACACACAAAGACAAAAGGAGAAAGTGTTGAATGTTAGGGCATGGGGGTTTGCCTTGGTCAAACCCCTTTTTAGAAAATTAAATCAAGTGATGAAAAAAGATAATGAAGCATAAAATATGAGAATGGAAAATTTGCCTTTCCCTGAAGATAGATCTTGTGTTGCTACAAAAAATGGTTGAAGATCTTCCCTTGAATGCTTGCTTGATGACTTAGAATTCTAAAACCCTAGCTTGCTTGAGAAGAGTAGTGAATGAAGAGTAAAGAATGAATGCATGAGTTAGGATTTGTAGGAGACTAGAGACTATAAAATGAGGAGAAAAACCCTTATTTATACATGTTATGCCATAATATCCCCAAAAATAGCACATCATAGACCGACCTTAGGGTTTAGGAGACAAAATCCCACTAGAAATTTTAGTTTATTTTGATTTTTATTCCAAATGGGACTAAGTCGCCCAAGGTGGTGACTTAGTCCACTTGGACAATTTCAAGTGGTTGTCAAGAATTAAATTGTAATTAATATTTTTTGTTGGGATTGTCTTTTGAAACACACCTAAGTAGGACCTGTAAGTGCATAAAGGGGTCATTTTAACATAAGAAAGGGGTGAATTTATTGATGACAAGCCAATAAAAGTGTGAGAGTTTATTACAGCTCTTTACAACGCTTTGAAATAAGGCTTAGAAAGAGGTTATTAGGGGCTAAGATGCCAAAAATAGGATCAAAATAGCACAAAATAGTCCTTTTCTTCAAAGGTATACAATTTTTGGTGACACATTTAGACCCCACTTTAGTGAGAGGATGAGCTTGCTTCAAAATCACACTAAAGTAGCCAAATGGTGCCAATACAGATGGTGAGAAATCACAAAGATTAAGGAGGTGGTCAAGCCCCCAAGATTCAATATCCTAAGTCAAATCAACATAAGTACAAAAGGACACATTCAAGGGTGAATGATATGCAACAAAATAAAATACACGATCATGCGATGACAAGAACTAGAAGGAAGAGAAGAAGGAAAGTAAAAAGGGTTGGATCAAGCTTTGACAATTTGTCTAGCTAGTTGTGGATCAGATCTAAGTTATTTGTCCAAAGATGCATACTCACTCTGAGGCGACATAATTTATGGTTGTCCACTGAGTGAGAAGTCCAAAGAAGTGGTTTAGTGAGAAATTCATGCCAGTGTGTCAATTTCCCACCGTATAATGAGAAAGCCATGCCAGTGTATCAGCGTCCTATTATACTAACCATGCAAAACTTATCCTTCTTGATAAATTTGGTAAGACACCACAATGCTTTTGTAAATGCTTTAAAATATTATGTAAAAAAATTGTTGAAGGGGATTTTTCTTTGTTCATTCAAGGTCTTCTTCTTAGGGAGCATTATGTCTAATATCTCCAAGAGAGGAAAATTCAATGTGTCAAATTATTATCCATGGGATGCCACATTTGCATCAGGCCACTTGATTTGATCCTACACTCTTGGAAGGAATCAAACCCAATGACACCACCAAGAAGGGACACATCACAAGAAAAATAAAAACACCATGGAATTTTGTAGAAATATGTCCTCTATGTATGCCCCCACTTTAAAGTGGTTGCTACACCAATATTGTGAGAAATTTCTTTAAAGTAGACGAAGAAGAAATGAGAGATTGTGTGGAAATCTCTATGCCAAGTTAAAAGTTTATGAATTAAGATGCATCATGTAAAGGGATAGTATGTCACACGCGATTTGACTTAAGACATGTCATCCACATCCCAAGCTTGCTCTTATATTTTCATGAAAGGTTAATGACTAGTCGAAAGAGACAATGACAACTCATAAACAAGGATAAGGCTAGCTAACCCCTTGCCCCCACTTAGTGCAGGACAAAGGTGAGCTTGGAGTGGATGATGATATGTTGCTCCTTTACAATAGTGAGTATGATATGATCCTACAACTATTGCATGACAAGGAGAAGAGACTAATGTTCTTTTAATGATGAGTAAACAAAGTTTCTACAAAGTTGGCCTTGATGGTATAAACTTTGGCATAGATGTGAGCAATGTCATTGTAACTTGGTTGGTGTGAAATACTGTTTGTAGGTGAGTGAAGGATGAGTTCGGGTGCGGTGTGAGCTTGTTGCTTGTGTGATGGTGGGTAAAGAATTAGGGGATTCTTAGGATTTACCATGAGGTATGTATGAGGTTCATTGATCGAGGGGGATCTAATGGGAAGTTGTGTAATCATAACCTCAGTGGGCTTGATTTGATGTATGTCTAAGAAAGGGCAATCTAGTATCATCTTTTTACCATTACCCAAGGGAGACACATTACTATTGCTTGAAAGGCATTTGACAATGTTTTTTTCTCACACCATGATAACTTCATCGTATGAAAGGGGATTATCAATGGTTTGACATTCTTGTTGATTGATAGCGGAGATATTGGGAGAAGGATCTAGTTTATTGTCTAAATTTTCCTTCACTTGCGCCATAGTATTGAACCTAGTAGGAGATTTGGTAATATGTTCATCACAGTCCATGGTCAGAATTGGTGAAGTAGCTTCATCACAAATAAGGGAGATAGCAAGAGGACTTTTCTCTTGAAAGAGGTCTTCCCAAATGGTAGGGGCATCAAGAAAATGAGGAAGAAGATTTCCACGAGTCGTAATAATGATAGTTTCTAACACTAAACGACATTCTTCACATTGAGGAGGGATAGTAGGAGAAGAACAATTATCATGGTTATAGAGTCTAGGTAAGGTGATGTGTAGGAAACTTTCTATGATTTCATTTTCTTGTACTAAAATATCTTCCCAAAGGGGATGAGGAGAAGAAAAAGCAAGATCACCATGATTCTCAATGATTGTATCTTATTTCACCAAGATACCTTTGTCACTAAAAGGAGAGGTATAGGAGAAGAACAATTATGATCATCATGATTGTCTATGCTTGTATGATATTCTATCACACCATCCTCACAAATAGGAGAGATAGGAGGTGGTGTAGGTTTAAGACAAGTGTCAATGTTTTCATTTTCTAGACTCTCATAACTAGGGAATGCATTGAATGAGTTACTAACTTGTTTATTGAATAAATTTTTCTTTGCAATTTTTGAAAGAATTGAAACTAACAGTTTTGAGCAATGCAATGTTAAGACCTAGAATGAAATGCAATTTTTTGATTTCAAAAAAGATGATTTACTGATTACACTATGCAATGATCTGAAAAATGAGAAGTTGTGAATGCAAAATTGGAAATGTGCAATGCATGAAATGAGCTAACTTATGCTATATCTAATGAAATGCATGTTACAAAAAGACATCCTATTGATATAGATTGGTAAGGGCAGTAAACATAAGCCTAAAAACAAGATTTTCAGCTTTGTAAAAGGTTGTTTCAGGGGTGGAAAGGGACTAAGTCACCCAAGGTGGTGGATTAGTCCTACTAGGGAGTTTTTAGATTTTTTAGATTTTTTTGATTGATTTGGATGGTTTATGTGTTGTAAGATGGATACCTAAGATGAAAATGCAAAATTTCAGAAATTTTGTAATGACTTGGAATGCAAAAATGCAACCTATATGCACTTTCACTAAATGCAAAAATTTGAAACCCAAGAATGCAACTTAAGTAATGAAAAATGCACTGTAGGCATCCTAGGATGATGATGGACTCCAAATCAGAAAAGAAGGGTATTCAAAAGGTAGGTTCACCAAAACAAACTGCAAATTCCAAGGGAAAGGACACTCTCTTACACTTCTAGGGTTTTGCACCTAAAAAGAGAGATTTACCACCAAAAACTTGCAGGGTTCATTTGATATTAATGCTAATGGGATTGAGAAATGTCTAAATAAGGTTTTCTAAACAAAAATGGACTGAAAAAGAAACTAACTAGCAATGTCAAACCTAGGCAATGCACTTTATTTGAGAACACATTGAGATATGCAAACTTATGCTAAATGACCTAAGAAAGCTTATGAAACAAAACAAAAAGTTGTAAAACTAAAAATGTGCACTAGGAAGTGTGTTGTAGACCTCAAGCAACTCTGAAATTCTAAAAATATGAATTTTTATGTTTAGCAGGACACTTGTGCCAAGCTAGGCAACTTAGTCCTTTTTCTGGGTGATTTCAGAACACTACTCCAGGGCCTATTTCAGCCAAATGGGTATCTGGATCCATAGAAATATCTAAAAAATATGCACAGTGAGAATAAGTCACCACAACTAGGGGAAGTGGCCTTTTTTTCTTTTCTAAAAACCTGAAGGTGAAAATGGGAACTCTTCATCTACAATCTTTGTTCCTCCAAGTGTTTAGACCAAAACCCTTGATTTTTGGCCTCTAGGTGCCTTTTTGTGTAGATCTTGACCTAGTCAACAAGGAGATGCCTTAAAAAATTCTTCAATCCATTCTTCAATGATCCCCAAGCTTACAATGTACCTAAATCTGAAAACACACAAAGAGAAAGAGAAAGTGTTGAATGTTAGGGCATGGGGGTTTGCCTTGGTCCAACCCCTTTTTAGATAATTAAATCAAGTGATGAAACAAGATAATGAAGCATGAAATATGAGATAATTGAATTAGTACCTTTCAATGAAGATAGATCTTGAGTTGCTACAACAAATGGTTGAATATTTGCGCTTGAATGATTGCTTGATGACTTTGAATGCTCAAACCCTAGCTTGCATGAGAAGAGTAGTGAATGAAGAGTGAAGAATGAATGCATGCGTTAGGATTTGTAAGAGATTAGAGATTGTAAAATGAGGATAAAAACCCTTATTTATACATGTTATGCCCTAATTCCCCAAAAATAACACATCAGAGGCCAACCTTAGTGTTTAGGAGACAAAATCCTACCAGAAATTTAAGTTTATTTTGCTTTTTATGCCAAATGGGACGAAGTCACCCAACGTGGTGACTTAGTCCACTTGGAAAATTTGAAGTGGTTTTCAGGAATTAAAGTGTAATTAATGATTTTTATCGGGATTGTCTTTCGAAACACACCTAAGTAGGACCAATAAGTCCATAAAGGGGTCATTTTAACATAAGAAAGGGGTCAATTTATTGATGACAAGCCTAGGAAAGTGTGAGAGTTTGTTACAACTCTCTACAACAATTTGAAATAAGGCTTGGAAAGAGGTTATTAGGGGCTAAGATGTGAAACATAGGATCAAACTAGGCACAAAATTGTCCTTTTCTTCAAAGGTATACAATTTTTGGTGACACAAAAATATAGAAAATCATTAAGAGATATATATAGGAACCGATAGAGTGAAATTTGATACAATAATTTGATGTAATTAATCATAGGAAATAATTGACATGGCTCAAATCTCAACCACTTGAATCTATCTAAAATTAAGGTTTAATTGTTATTTTCAAGGATTTTTTATTTATATCAAGAAAATTATCAAAACAATATTAAATATAGTGTAAAGGTGTTAATATGGAAGGAAAAGGAAGATAAGTGTGGTAAAGTGGTAAGAGGATCAAGGAATGTTTGAATATGCAAGCATAAATGCTTTATCAAATGAGGATCAAAAGAGTATTGTTGAATGTCTCTTGTGAGAGGTAGTACCTCCTATTCAGAGCTTCATTCGAACTAAATCCTATAGAGATAAGGTGTATTAGATATCAGTTCATACTCTTGGCAGTGAGCCATAAATTTTGTATCTTGGTGGTTATCCATCTTTTGTATTCAAGATATGATCCTCTCAAGGATAGTGAGTCCTAGTAGTGAACCATGTACATATTTCATCTATTTACAATATATTATGAGTTAATCCTCACCATAGTTTTTTCCTTTTTGAATTTTCCACTTAAAAATCCTAGTGTTCATGTGTGTTGATGCATTGATTTATTTTCGTGTCCACTCTTGTTGATTCAGTCATAATTATTATAATGTTTAGATGGATTTTATTAGAAAGGTTTTGTGGAATATTGATTCACTCCCCTCTCAGTATTTTGGATATTTACCAATTGGTATCAGAGCTTCATTCCTCTAAAGGAGCATAATAGCTGGAGGAGGGTCTTGGAATTTGAATATAAGAAAAAGTTTCTTATGGAAGTGATATCTGCTAGATATTCAAAAGAAATTGGAGATATGAATAATAATTTGAATGAAGTGAATGATTGTATCAAGGATCTAAGGAGAAGATATGAAGACTCCTATGATGAATTGAGAAGAGAACATGATGAAATCACCGGATTGCTACAATAGTTAGAAGAATTGAAAAGAATTGAACTCTACCAAGAAGTTGAAATTCAAAGGAAGACAAATGAATGTGTCAAGCTTAAGAAAGAAGCATAAATCTTGAGATCAGATTTGGAAAAGGAAAAATATTTGAGGATAAATTCAGGGCAAGTTATACAATGCTTGTTGAGTTGATTATTTCTCAGAGACAAGTGATGGATAAAAGTGGTTTAGGGTTTGAATAAGGTTAGGATTCAAAAATAAAGCAATCTCTTGACAAGAATACTTAATGCAAAGATGGAAAAAAAAAGAAATTAAGAAGAAATACTGGAAGAACTCCCATCAAACAAACTAATTCTCAAAGGAACTTTTCTTTCAATGGTTTTTGTTATTCCTAAAATAAATTTGGTCATAAGGAAAAGTACTGCAAAACTAGAATGAATGATACTTTATCATTCTATGGAAAAAAATTGAAGTGCAAGAAGATTCGACACAAGGCTAACCAGTGCGAATATAGATCAAGAATAGAATAAAGTATGGGAGGAAGAATTTTGTTTGTTGTAATTGCAGCAATCCATAACATTTTTCTAATATCTGCAAAAAGAGAAAAGATAACTATTTGAAAAAGAAGAACAAAAAAATCATTGATCTAGAAGAAGTAAGAAAAGAAATGAAAAGAATTTGGAGAAAGGAAGGAGAATTCAAGAAAGCTGAATCAAAATAATTTGACTTGTGTGTGCCAACTTCTGGTTTAGATATGCCTATCAATTGTTCATTATAACAATGACTAAAGGGGATAAATCATCAGAAAATCTAATAAAAACCCCTCATCGATACATATTTCACATCATGAAAAAAGTATATTTAATGTGGTAACAAATTCAAGAAATTTTTTAGTTGCATGTGTGAAGAATGAAGTTTGCAGAATTCGAAATGATGGAAGCAAACACGAATTTTGAGGAAATATACCTGCACCTTGAAACATTTATTGCAAAAGCATTGGGAATGAAAGAAATAAATTTATGTATCAAGGAAATCATATTTAAAAGGTATATGTATTTTTGGAGAAGTGTGCAAAGGAATTTTGGAGAAACTAGAGCAATTCATAGTTTCAATATTTGAAGGTAAAAGAGATCGATGTGGATTTTAAGTGTTCCCGAGAAACTAGACATCTATTTTATTCTTCATTGGAAATTACAGAGGTATTCTTCTTGCACAATCTTTAACTTTTTTTGCAAATGAATAATTTGAAGGTTATGAATATTTTAGATAGATTGCAAGTCAAATTGAGTAAACATTTGAAAAATCTATTAGAATAATATGTTGGTGCATTCTCTTGCATTCCTCCTAGAGTGTTGACCACTGAAGATATCTATGCATTCATCTATAGTAAGATAGAGGAAATGTCACCAGTTCACTTAACTATCCTATGGAAGAATGAATTGGAATAAAATAATGATGCTTACAAAATATTAGTTGAGAAGAAGTTAGATGTATGGAAGAACATTCCCTATTTGAATTTGATAGAAATTATATTCAAATAGTTTTGAGCAAGATTCATGAAGAATCATTATTAATTGACAAAGAACATTTGATAACTAGCGAAGGAATTAGAGATGTAACTAGTTTGTGTTACTTTTGACTAGTTCCCAAGTGAAAGTCTATGAATAAACAAGAGATAATTGAGGTGACAGGTGTGACCCTCGAAGGAAAAGAACTTGTTTTGAGAACAATTGAAGATCCGATAATTAGGTATGTTTTGATGGTTATTGGTTACAAAGTTTTCCTACCTAGAAATGACTTGATAGTCTCTACTACTATTCTTAACATTTCTATTGGTATAGTTAGAAGAGGTATGGATTATGACCTATGTGAGCTACTTTGAATATATCTTGTGAAGAAATTTAAGGAAATGAAGAATGGAAAATGAAATATTTTATTGTCTACTTACTCTTTTAATTCTTCAAAGAGTTACTAGTAATAAGAAGGATAGAATGGACAAATATAGTACCTATTGCCCATCAAATCAAGAATTTCAAGATAAATCTTGGTGGTCTTGATGCTCAAGAGACTGCTCTTGCTGCATGCTTTGGAACTTTTCAAATGAGGATGAAAAAAATATCAAGGATTCAAGAAAGTGTAACTGAAACGTACTCCAAAAATATTAATTTCCTAGTTTCTTCAAATTTTGTTGTATTGAAGCAATTAAATCTAGATTGGTGTGGATATCTGAGTTAGATTATAAATTGACTGAGGCTGAGATTGATCATTATACAGAAATACTTTTGGAGAGCCCAAAGAATCCCAATGAAGAAGAAGCCTCCAATAGTGCAACTGAAATAGGGAAGAAGAGAAAAAGTGTTGTCAAATAAAAATTCGTAGAAGGAAGTGAATCAGATAGAGATCAACATGAGAATGAAAGCATAAAGATTCAAGGAGCATTAAAAGAATTGCAGAAGATAATTCTTGGTACTAACTTTGATTCATCTGTATTATTTGTGGAAAATCTTAGAATAATGATTAATTCTTTGAAATTCTATATCTCTGGACTAGAAGTGCATGATGGAATTAGGTTTGTAGGAGAAAATTTAAAAGATATCAAAAATAAATATAAAAATTCACATCATAGAGTGGTTAAGGGATTAGAGAGTGTACAGGTTTGTGAGGAAGAGACTCAAGAACTACTTTCTTTCTTCCTAAATTGGTCTAGCAGTACACTGAATGTAAGATATGAGATACAAAAGAGTGAAACTTAGATGAGTACTCTAGCAGATATGTAAATATTAGAAAATGATAGAGATAATAAAATATGGTCCTAAACTGTGCAACTTTAGGACAAATTCTTTTACCTGCAGGATTAAAGAAAAAAAGTGATTAGGGAGTTTTTGACACTCAGACATATGATAAATGTTGAACAAGACAAATGAGAGGGGGGTGAATTATTTTTTATAGATTTAAACCTTAATTAATTCACCCAAAATAATCCTCAACATTACTTAAATGATTAAACATTAAATACAAGTGTAGAAACTAAAAAGTTGTTGGGAACAGGTGCCTCAACTTCTAGCTTGGACCTCTGAAAGACTTGGCAAAATTATCATCCATTCTCAGCCTTTACCACTCTACCACTGAGAGTCTCTCATAGAGGCATGGTGTGGTGGTTTACTGCCTTACCATGGGCCTTTGTCGGTTTGTCCATGGTTGGGCAGTGTCACCGCCATACCGCTGGGTCTCTGTCTCAGGCTGCCGGTAGTGTTGTTGACGGGCATAGTTAGGGCCAATGTTTACCTCCCTACCACAGAGGTTGTTCATTCATGGCATGGAAAAATGGTAAAGGGCAACGGTTAGGTTGACGGTTACCACCTTACTGTAGGTGTCGCTCAATGGAGCCATGGTGGTTGCGGTTAACGACTGTCAGTCTACAAATAATGCTTACCGCCCTACTGCGATGGCCTTTTGGCCATGTTGTGGTGATACAGTAAGGCATGGTAGTCATTGCTTACGGTTACCTCCCTACCATGGAGGTCTTGCGATCGGGGCCCAATAGCATGGTTGAGCTCGATGGTCGATGTAGGCGGTTATCACCAGATCGTGGGAGGCTTTGTTTAGCCTCATAGTTGAGCAGGGGCACCACCATATCGTGGAAGGTTGTGATGAGCTCCACGGTGACACAGTGCTCAACGATAGGCTCATAGACATGCCACTACCTCGGTATCACGATGGTGTTAGAAGAGACCTGCGGTTGGGTGGTGGAACTGCCATACTGTGGGAGGTCTCACAAAGCTCGACGTTGGTGTGATAAGAGAAGCTCGGGGCTTGAGTGGCTATTTTGACTTATGGTCAAAGTGATAAGCGAATGGGAAGGCGATGCATGGCAAGAAATGAATACTTGATTGGTCAATGCCTGAAGCGGTGAAAGAAGTAAATGCAAGACGTGTTTTTGGCTGGTGACAGAATCCGATTAAGGGAAGGAAGTTAATGCCTGGGCGGCCCAATGCAGAGAAGATTAGTTAGAAGATTAGGTAGCTTGATTGGGTGATCGATACATTATTAAGACACACAATTGGTTGGAATGTTAATTGTGATGTAAGATGTGTACAGTCGATTACATTATTGATATAAGTCAATTGAAGGGTGACGGTGAAGGAAGAAGAATAGAGAGCATGAAAAAAGAGTATTGTATTCGTTGTATACTTGTAGAAATATTGTATTAGTGAGTGAATAATAAAATACTATAGTCTGATTCTGTTGTGAGCTAACTATTAGAGATTGAGGACTGTGAGCTTTGTATGTAATTTATTTTACTGTAATACAAAGTGCCTTCTCTTGGTGTGGTGGATTTTTTCCTGAAAGGGTTTTCCCACGTAAATCTTGTGTTATCTGTGATTGCTTATTTCTCTTATCTCTTTTTACTCTGTATGTTTTCATCTTAGTTGTTTTAAGAAGGTTTAAAACTAGTCTTTTCACTTCTCCTCTATTGTATTAGCATTAGGAAAGCAATTTCACAACTCTTTTTTCCTTTCAAGTGGTATCAGAGCTTGGCCAATTGTGTTATCCTTGCTAGTTAGGCTGGTTTTTTTGCTAATACTATTCCAATGGGAGTATTGTAAAGTTAGAACTTAGTTCTGTTTGAGATGGCAAGTACTTCAGATAGAGTAGAGATTGAAAAAGTAAATGGTGGCAACTTTGAGCTATGGAAATTCAAAATGGAAGAATTTCTTGTGGATAGAGACCTCTGGGTTGTTGTGTTTGGAACTATGCCACAAAGTATGAAACAAGAAGATTGGGACATTGCAGATAGAAAAGCGAGAGGTCTGATAAGACTTAGTCTGGTCGATTATGTACTCCTGAATGTCCATGAGGGGAAGTATGTAGCTTCATTATCGAAGAAGCTTGGTGATATTTATCAAGGAAAGTCTTTGGTAAATAAGTTATTCCCGAGGAAAAAATTATACTCCTTGAAGATGGAAGAAGGTGCATCTATTGTAGACCATCTGAACTTGTTTAACATGAGTGTTTATTAGTTGGCGTCTGTGGGTGTAAATATTGAGGAGGAGGATCATTGCATGCTCCTGTTATGTTCATTACCTAACACTTGGGATCATCTTGTAATGGCTATTGGAAGTACGACCACTACTTTCAAGATGGAAGACGTTGTTGCCTCACTACTATCTGAAGAGATGCAAAGGAAGTCTTCAAGGATGGCCAAAGAGGCCCTTATTGTTCAAGGTAGATTGAAGGAGAAAGGCAAGAAGAAGGACAAGAAGTCCAAATCTAAATCTGTAGGGAGATCAAAGTCTCATGGTAAAAAGTCCAAGGTGAAATGATGGAACTGTGGGCAGTTTGGTCATATCCGAAAGGATTGTAAGGAGAAGAAGAAGAAGAAGAGTAATGCATCATAAAATGACTCTTCTCAAAGTGATGCAGATGCCTTCATTGTAGCCCTAGTGATTTAGGCTTTGGATGTTGTTTGGCTTGTTGACTCGGGTGCATCTTTTCACGTGACGTCTCATAAAGAATGGTTAACTAAGTATGAGAAGTATAATGGTGGAAAGGTGTACTTGGAAAGTGATTCAACATTGGATATTATTGGCCGAGGAAGAGTCAAAATACAGTTCCCTAATGGTAGAATCAAAGGGATTGGTGGCGTACTGCACATACCAGGTTTGGCTCGTAACTTAATTTATGTCAGTATGCTGAATGATGCTAGTGTAGAAGTTTCTTTCTCGAGTAAATTATGTAAGATGGCTAGAGGTACAATGGTGTTGGCTAAGGGTGTACATACTGGCACTCTGTACAAGCTAGATGCATGTCCTGTTCAATGCAAAAATGCCTCTGTAAAGTCACGCAAAGCCATTCCTATAGAGGAAGATGAAGATGCTTCTTTGGCTGCAAATTATTTAAAGGTAAAAATCCTAGTAGAGAATACCATGCTATGGCATCATAGACTTGGTCACATAGGTGAGAAAGGTTTTTAAACCTTGAAAAAAAAAATCTTGTTGAAGGGCTTGATGATTGTAACGTTGAGTTTGATTTTTGCAAACATTGTATTTATGGAAAGAAACACCATGTTTCATTTTATTCAAGTCCTCATAAATATTTTGGTGTACTGGATTATGTTCATTCTGATGTGTTTGGTCTAGTTAATGTTCCTTCATTATCGAAGTCTAGATATTATGTTTCTTTTATTGATGACTATTCGAGAAGGGAATTTATATACTTTGTTAAGAGTAAACCAAAAGTGTTCAGTCCATTTAAAGAATTTAAAACTTTGGTAGAGAATCAGATTGGAAAGAAAATTAAATGCTTAAGGACCAATAATGGCGGTGAGTTTTGTTCTACATAATTTGAAAGGTACTGCAAATACCATGGAATTAAAAGGCATAAAACTACACCTTATACTCCATAGCAGAATGGAGTTCTTGAAAGGTTGAACAAAACGTTAATGGAGAGAGAGAAGTATGTTGAGTAGTGTTTGTCTCGAGCAGAAGTTCTGGGTTGAGGCCATGTCTACAACATGTTACTAGGTAAATCATTCACCTTGTTCTTCTCTTGTTGAGAAGAAACCTTTGGAGGCATGGTCTAGTAAGAAGCCCTCTCTTAGACATATTTTTGTCTTTGGTTGTGAGGCATATGTATATGTGCCCAATGAGAAAAGATCAAAGTTGGAGAATATGGTTGTTAAATGTATCTTCATTAGATTTGGCGTTGGTGTGAAGGGATACAAGCTTTGGAATCTTCATACTGAGAAGGTTTTGTATAGAAGAAGTGTAATATTTCATGAGCTGAAACCTTTAGTAGCTGATCCACAACTAGAGACAGATAAAAGAGAAAAGAAGAATGATGTAGTTTAGATTCCTCAAAATCTAGAAAAAGAGGAACTACATGGTGTACCTGAAATTGAGGAGAGTTCAAGTAGCTCTGAGAGTTTTGAAGATGAAGAACCACAACCTTAGCTAGTAAGAAGGTCTACACATGAAAAATGAAAACCTGATAGCTATGGTTTCTCTATGTTAAATTCAAACTATGCCTATGCTTTGATTACTAGCACTGATGAGCCTAGGATTGTAAAAGAAGCAATTAGTATGTCTGATTCAAATTCCTAGTTGGAAGCCATGAACGAAGAAATGGAATCATTGAAGAAAACTAAAACTTGGGATTTGGTACCTTTGCCTGAAGGGTGAAAACCTACTGGCTATAAATGGGTATTCAAGAAGAATACTGGTCTAGATGGCAGTGTAGAAAAGTATAAGGCAAGGTTTGTTGCAAAGGGATTTTCCCAAATAGAGGGAATTGATTACGGAGAAATATTTTCCCCTATAGAAAAGCTGACATCTATCAAATTTATGTTGTCATTGGCAACAACTTATGACTTAGAGATTGAGTAGATGGATGTGAAGACATCCTTTCTCCATGGAGAGCTGGAAGAAGAGATTTATATGTCCCAACCTGAGCACTTCATTGAAAAAGGTAAACAAAGTCTTGTTTGTAAATTAAATAAATCTATGTATGGTTTGAAGCAGTCTCCTAGAATGCGGTACCACAAATTTGACACTTTTGTGTTTTCTATGGGATTTGTGAGATCAAAATCTGATCATTGTGTTTATTATAAATCTGAAAATGATCGTGTTCTTATTATTACCTTGTACATGGATGATATGTTATTCATAGGAAATAGTAAGTCTATGATTTTTGATCTTAAATATAAGTTGTTTGGAAAGTTCAAAATGAAAGATCTAGGTGTAGCTAGGTATATTCTTGGGATGGAGATAACTAGGGATAGAACAAGCAAAAAGCTTTGGGTAAGTCAGAGTAAATATGTCAATACAGTTCTGGAGAGATTGTGTATGGATGATTGCAAGCAGCTAGTCGTTCTAGTAATGCAGGGAACAAAACTATCTATGGAAGAATGTCCTAAATCTGCCACTTAGATGGAGGACATGACCAGGGTACCTTATGCTAGTGTTGTTGGGAGTTTAATGTATGCAATGGTCTATACAAGACCAAACATTTCCCAAGTAGTGGGAGTTCTCAACCGATTTATGGAAAATCCAGGAAGGACGCATTGGGATGTTGTAAAGAGAGTGTTCAAATATTTGAAGGGGACTTGAGAATATGCTCTTTGTTACCATGGGAATTCGGTTGCATCATAGAAAACACTCAGCATTCATTGATATGTAGACTCTGATTGGGAAGGGGACATTGACAATAGAAGATCCACCAGTGGATACAATTTTATGCTAAATGGAGGCGCAATCAATTGGATGAGAAAGCGACAAGTTGTAGTTACTTTATCCACTACAAAGGTTGAATACATGGCTGCAACAGATGCCTACAAAGAAGTAGTTTGGCTGACTCGATTGTGCTCTGATATTGGTTTCAATGCAGGGTAGATCACAATTTGCTGGGATAGTCAGAGCTCCATTTGTTTGGCAAAGAACCCAACTTTCCATTCTAGGACAAAGCACATTGATGTGTAGTATCACTTCATGATGGACATGGTGGAAGATGGAAAGATCTATTTGGAAAAGGTTGACACCTTGAAGAATTTTGTAAATGTGTTACCAAAGCCTGTAAGAAAAGACAAGTTCAAATGGTGCACAGATTCAATGGGCCTTGGGGCCTATGATCGTCAGTAATTTTCAAAGTATAGAGGAAGTTGGAAAGTCTTCTTCAAGTGGGAGCTTGTTGGGAATAGGTGCCTCAACTTCTGGCTTGGACCTTTGAAAGACTTGGCAAAATTATCATCCATTCTTAGCCTTTACCGCTCTACCACTGAGAGTCTCTCATAAAAGCACATTCTGGTGGTTTACTACCTTACCGTTGGCCTTTGTCGGTCTATTTGTGGTTGGGCAGTGTCACTACCATACCGTGGGGTCTCTATATCAGGCTGGTGGTAGCACAGTTGATGGGCGTAGTCAAGTTTAAGCTTTACCTCCCTACTGCAAAGGTTTTTCATTGATGGCGTGGCAGCATGGTGAAGGGTGGCGGTTAGGTTGACGGCTACCACCTTACCATAGGTGTCACTTAGTGGAGCCATGATGGTTGTGTGGTTAACGGTTGGTGGTTTGCAAAGAACGCTTACCGCCCTACTACAATGGCATTTTGGCCATGTCGCAGTGGTGCGGTAAGCTATGGCAGTCATTGGTTATGGTTACCTCCCTATCGTGGAGGTCTTGTGGTCGGGGCTCGGTAGCATGGTTGAGCTCGATGGCTAGTGTAGGCGATTACCGCCAAACCGTGGGAGGCTTTGTTTAGCCTCGCGGTTGAGCGGTGGCACCACTATACCCTGGAAGGTCGTGATGATCTCGGTGGTGACATGGTGCTAAGCGGTAGGCTGGAAGACATGCCACTACCTCGGTACGATGATAGTCTTAGAAGAGACCTACGCTTGGGTAGTGGAACCAACATACCACTGGAGGTCTCACAAGGCTCGATAGTGGCGCTTTAAGAGAAGCTCATGGCTTGGTTGGATTTTTTGACTTATGGTCAGAGTGATAATCGAATGGGAAGGCGACATGTGGCAAGAAATCAAAACTTGATCGGTCGATGTATGGAGCAGTGAAAGGAGTAAATGCCAGACGTGTTTTTGGCTAGTGATAGAATCTGATTAAGGCAGGGAAGTTGATGCCTGGGCGGCCCAATGCAGAGAAGATCGGTTAGAAGATCAGGTAACTTGATTGGTTGATCGATACATTATTAAGACATGCAATTGGTTGCAATGTTAAATACAATGTAAGACTTGTACAATCGATTACATTATTGATATAAGGCAATCGAAGGGTGACAGTAAAGGAAGAAGAATAGAGAGCATGACAACATAGTATTGTATTCATTGTATACTTGTATAAATATTGTAATAGTGAGTGAATAATAAAATACTATTGTCTGTTGTTTGTTTGAGCTAACTATCAAAGAGTGAGGACTATGAGCTTGGTATGTAATGGGTGATCCCACAATAGTGATTTACAATTTTGGCCAAATTGGACACTGAAATTATTATTTTTAACTAAACCTTCACATTCGAGCACCTATAGCAGCTAAACCGTGAGGAATTTGAAGATCATGCAAACTAGAGTCTCATCACATTTTGTCTGTACATTCTAAAAATATTTTTTTCAAAATTTTTGGAATCAGATTGCACTTCTTTTTCCATCTCCCATGAAAACTAGTTTTTTACAGAAAACAACATTTTAAAAAAGTGACACACACCGTATAACGCATAACTTTTTTCCATGAAGGATAAAATTCTAATTCTTTTGAATTTAGATTTCTAACTATGATATTTAGTGCTTCCATTTGGTTAGATAGCTTTTTATTGAATATTTTTTCTTTAATCAAGTTTCAAAGTTAAACTAATTACAATTCAGATATAGCGCGACCGTATATAGCATAACTTTTTTTTGTATATATTGAAATTCAATTTTAATTATTTTGTTGGATCAAGGACTTCAATAGTTGGTGCACTCATATTTTTCAAAAAAATATTTGATAATCTGCTATTTTTCCACATGTGCAAAACAAAGACCCTCATTTTCGATGAAAAACCTATGTTTAATAAAACTAAAAAGACAAATACATAATAAAACCAAAACATATTAAAAATATATTATTTGGATAGCTTGTTCTAAGGACTACTTGATTCCAATTGGGTTTGTGAAGATTCCTCCATTTTCATCCTCAACCCGAGCTTCAAAGTGCCAAAATTTAGGTTTTTTTTGTGTCTCAGGGAGGGGGGGATGAGGAATAAGGGGGGTTCGTACAAACCCATAGGGTTTCGAGTGAACCACCCTTCCATAAGGGATTTTTCTGGTTTTTTGGGCGAGAAAGAATTAGAAGGGTTCGCTCGAACCAGTAGGTTGGTACGAACCCCTAAAATCAAGTTTTTTGCCATGTATTCATTTTTTGTGAGTTTTCCTTCCTCACTTGAATTGTAAACCACTATTGTGGCTTCACCCTAATTTATTTTACTATAATGCAAAGTGTCTTCTCTTGGTGTGGTGGGTCTTTTCTCGAAAGGGTTTTCCCATGTAAATATGGTGTTATCTATGATTGCTTATTTCTGTTATCTCTTTTTACTCTGTATGTGTTCATCTTAGTTGTTTTATGAAGCTTTAAAACTAGTCTTTTCACTTCTCCTCTGTTGTATTAGCATTAGGAAAGCGATTCCACACCTCTTTTTTTCTTTCAAAAGCATCACACAAACATAGTAACACTAGATTTATGTGGCAAACACAAATATGGAATAAACCACATTGAGGATTAACTCACACTATAGAGAATATCAAAATTGATTACAAGAGGTTCACTACCTGAGAAATAAGGCTCATTGCCATAACAAGGACTCATTGTCAAATAGGACTAATAATCTAGAGGACTCACTGCCATAGAGATACAAAGAAGATAGAAGAGATAGATTATAGAGAGAAAACAATCTAAATGCAATGGAGAAATCCACCATATTCTCAACCACTTTCATACATGCATGAATGATAGAGTACACCTTTTGTTCACTAGATATAGAAACCTAACATTTAGAATTCACACTAATCTTCCACACTTTCATCACAAACACTCACTGATTTTCATCAATCTCACATCTATTTTCTTTACTTCTTTGCACTTATCTCTCTTTTCTCTTGCTCTCACTTTTACACCAATAACTCATCTTGTATTTATACCATCTTCAACTTTGAAACATATCCAAACTTAAAAATCTAAATTCAATTTGAAATTAAGTTGGTGTTAAAACATCCTATGGTGGAATTAGAATTAAGGTGACCCAAAAACACACTTCATAAGTACCCAAATAGATCCAACATGCTTCATCAACTCTGAAGATAGTTTTCAACAAAAGGTCAACCAAACCAATGTAAAACAAATAGAACAATTAAGCACAAACCATCCAAATACCAAAATTATCTTAAATACAATCAAAACATATCAACTCTAGAACCATGAATCATAAGACTTTAACAAAGAGAAACCTAGACCAACAACATTTCTCTCGGACGTCAACCAGAAACAAAAAAAACCATAGTTCACAACTAATAAACAATACTTGTACTATACAATGAATCAACAACCAAAAATATGGATATAGCATCTTCTAACAACCATGATCAACATATGTGAACCAGCGAACATAGGATCAAATACCAGATCAAAACTAGAGTAACCATTGAACACTTACAATCTTTCTTCAATAAATTTTTCTTAATATCCTTGACATATATAGTCCATAACCTACATCCTTGAAACTAATGACAACAACAACCAGTTGATAACCAATTGACTAGTTGACATCAATGACAACACCTTCATTTTTTCCATTCTTGCAACAATCTCCCCCTTTTTCATTGATGGTAACACATGATGTGAAAAACCATCAAAGGCACCATACTAGCTCTAAATATACTTTTGAATATTTTGATTTCCATTTCCCCCCTTAGTAGATAATATTTTATATTCTTCCATTTTTATTTTTGTTTTTATTCTCTATTTTTTTCCACATCCTTTCTCTCCTCTTTTTCACATTCTTCCTCTCCCCATTTGGCATCAATGGAAAAGGAAAAAAATATTTTACATGGATTTCCCCTATGAAATTAAAAACAAAATACTCACAATGACAACACCTAACACTACTTGCTCCCCCTGAGAGGTATCCACCAAAACATCAATCCAAAATAAAGATATATCCATAGATCCATCGGACTAATGCATCTCCACATGCATCTAGTTAAAAGAAGGAAGGGAAATGATGCCTAAATTCTCCCAGAGATACTCAAAAGTATCTTTAGGAAAAGCCTTCATAAATAAATGAGAAATTTGATCCTTCCCGGAACATATTCAAGTTTTAGTTCATTCTCTATGACCTTCTCTCTCAAGAAATGATACTTGATAGATATATGCTTTGTCCTCAAGTGCATCACTAGATTTTTTGAAATGTTAATTCCACTTTTATTATCATAGAAGATAAAAATATGATCATCATACACTAGTATGATATATTTCAATGTATATTTCATCCATATAACTTTTGTACAACAAGATGCATCAACAATATAACTAGCTTCAATTGTAGACAAGGACTAAATATTTATTTTTACTAAACCATGCTACCAATCTACAACCAAGAAAGAATGCACCACCAATTATACTCTTTCTATCATCTACACATCCAACCCAATCTACATCTATATAGGAACTTAGTGTAAAGTAAGTATCTATAGAATACCAAAACCCATAATTCAGAGTGCCATTCAAATATCTGAATATTCTTTTAACAACGTGTGTTTCCTTAGGATCTTCTTGAAATATAGCCACAAGACAGACATCATGCATAATATCTAGTATAGTAGTAGTCAAATACAATAGTCCACCAATCATAGATCTATACTTTCTCTAATCAGCCTTACATGAGCTATCATCTTTACCCAATTTGCAACTAGTCACCATAGGAGTACATACCAGTTTGGAACCATTTATCCCAAACACCTTGAACATATTTTTCACATACTTAGACTGTGAAATAAACATTCCTTTCTTGTTTTGATTAGCCTGTAGCCCAAGAAAGAAATTCATCTCTCCAAACATAAACATTTCAAATTATTTCTACATCTCTTTCGCCAACATCTTGCACATATTTTCATTCCCTCCAAAAATAATGTTAACAAATACAACTACAATCAAGATTTTGTCATTTTTAAACTTAATATATAGATTAATATTTGTTTTACCTTTTTTGAAACCTTGTTGAATCAAATACCTATCTAACCTTGCATACCAAGCTCTAGGAGCTTGCTTCAACCCATATAAGGATTTCTTCAATTTGCACACCATATCCAGTTGATCTATTAACTGAAAACCTTCTAGTTGTTCCATATAGACTACTTCTTCTATCTCACCATTAAAAATTTTTGACTTGACACCCATCTGATAGAACTTGAAGTCTTTTTGAGTAGAAAATGCTAAGAACATCCTTATAGCTTCAATTATTTCTACCAAAAAAACTGTTTCTTGAAAATTTATGCCTTCTACTTGTGAGAAACCTTTATACACAAGCATTTATTTGTTTCTAACCACTTCTCCATTCACATTCAACCTATTTCTAAAACCCTCTTCAATCTAATAATGTTTTTATCTATCGATCTTGGGACCAATTACCAAGTTTGTTTCCTCTTAATTTTCATAATCTCTTCTTTCATATCTTCCCTCAAATGTTCAACTTTACATGCTTCACTTACAGTCTTCGGTTCAATCTCAGAGAATAAACATAGATTTACTTTAGTAGAAACTCTGCTTCTAGTCAATACTCATTTAGTCTTATCTCCAATAATTTGACTTTCTGAATGATTCTTTTGTACATATGTAGGTGTCTTAGGTGACACAACCAAAGCTTCTTCTTCTCTTTCATTCTATTCATTCTACTTCTCTTGCTCATCCTTTTCCTATTCTTACACAATCTCTTCAATTCTTACACAATTAGGTTCATTAGATGCATATCCATCAATGCTAGTTGAATTCTTCATTGTCTCATCAACCTTGACATTTTCACTTTCTACAATCTTTCTCAGTGTTTTATTAAAACATTTTTATGGTTTTCTTTCAATAGAATACCCAAGAAAAATTCCTTCATCACTTCTTGTATCAAAATTTACTAAGGTTTCTTCATCTCTTTTGATATAAATTTTTCTTCTCAATACCTTGAAATACTTAATAATATGAGTTCTTCCATGTCATAGCTCATAGGGGATCTTTGTACTATTTTCTCTTTCTTGAACTTGATTGAATACATAAACAATAGTCTGAATGGCTTCTCTCTAGTATACTCATGGTAAACCAGCCTCAATAATCATTTGTTTAGCAACCTCTTGAATTGTTCTATTTTTCCTTTCAACAACTCCATTCTGTTGAGGATTTCTCGTAGTAGATAATTGTCTCTTTATTCCATGAACTTCAAAAAACATCTTAAACTCAAGGGATGTGAATTCTCCACCTCAGTTAGACCTTAAGCATTTTATCCTTAAGTTCACTTCATTTTCAACCATAGCTTTGAATATATTGAATCTATCTAATGCATCTAATTTATCTCTAAGAAATGTAATCCATGTTTATCTAGAATAATCATCAATCAAAATCATAAAATAACTTTCACCTTGTAGACTTGTCACTCTTGTAGGAACTTAGAGATCTCTATGAATAAAATCTAGTATTCCAATAGTAGATTGTTCCTTTGATGTATAATGACTTCCCGCTTTCTTTCCAAAATAGCAATTTTTGAAAATATAATTAACAGGATTTGTAATCCTTGGTAAATATCTCATAGCCCGACCTACACTAATCCTTGTCAAGTTATCAAAATTCATGTGACACATTCTCTTATATAATCTAACCAACTACAATTAATCTGTCATAAATCATCATCCATCAACACCCTTAAGTTGATAGATATTTCCTTCAAATTTATTTCTTGCAACAATCAATGTTTTGGATCCTTTCTAGATTTCACATGTCTTATCCTTAAACACAAGATCATATGCCTTACTACACATCTATTCAATATGTAAAATATTATTCATTAAACCCTTAACATATTAGACATCATTAGTTTTATGCTTTCCATCAGAACTTACTCAATCTATCCCACAAATTCTAG
The DNA here is from genome assembly GCA_007115665.2 of Sequoiadendron giganteum. NCBI lineage: Eukaryota > Viridiplantae > Streptophyta > Pinopsida > Cupressales > Cupressaceae > Sequoiadendron > Sequoiadendron giganteum. The sequence goes on from CM021100.1 coordinate 334,450,215, forward strand.
CACTAGTATCATCTCCAAGCATAACCAATCCTCCATCATATTTTCATGTTTAAAAAAATCACTTTTATTATCAGTCATGTAATGTGAAAAACCATTGTCAACTACTCAATAGTTATTTTCTTGTTTAGCATATATGGAAAATATAACAATACCTTTATTTTTCTCCTTCTCCAGAGGGATTTCCTTCACTTGTTTTTTCAGAATTAGCAGAAGTAGGTTCATCCATTACAACCAAGAACATGAATTCATTGTCATTAAGATCTTCATAACTAGAATCCTCGTCAAATATACTAGAATTCTCATTTAGACAATATGCTTTGTTGATCTTCTTTCCTTTCTTTTCTTTCTCATATCTTTGTTTATTCCTCTTAGCTATTTCCAAATACTTTGCAATATAATGACCTATTTCTCCAAAATTAAAGTAGTTAAAGGGTAACTTACCTTCATACTTACTAGAGCCTTTCCTCATTCTCTTCAAAAATTTAGCTTCTATCTCATCAAAATTTTATTCATCCAAATCTTCAACTTTTGTAGCCTTAAAAGTAGTTTTTTATTTACATCCATTCCTTAGATTTGGCTTCCTCATCTCATAAGATGTCAAGAATCCCAACAATAGATATTTAATGCAGGTCTTATAGTCTATACTCTGTTGAATAGAATACACCTTTTCACTATAAGCATCAGGGAGAGTTCTAAGAATCTTCTTTACAATCCTAGTTTCATCTATAGTTGTACCAAGTCATCACATTCCAACAACTATCTATCCAATATCTACACACAAGCTTTAACATTCTCATCTTAACACATATGTAGAATTTCAAGCTGTGTATCCAAACTCTATAATTTTTCCTTTGTAACTCTTTCATCACCTTCATGTTCATTTCCAAAGCATCCCAGACTTCCTTAGCACTCTTTAGATTATGAACCTTAATCAACTCAGAATGTACCAGACTATTCTTTAAAATGTACTTCACCTTTTTTTTGCTTCATGTACTTTGATATTATCAGTTGTACTCAAACCATAAGCAAGAGGAGTGTAAGGATTCTTTTAATATTTATCCACATCATATCCATAATACTACAAATATTCTTCCATCAATGGGTATGTGTAGGATCATGATGGGCCAAAAAGTGGCAATCTGTAAGTGATATGATGGCCCATGTGGCTAACAACTTTTTTTCTACCCAAAATTGATGAAATGAAAAGGGTTTGTAAAGGAGAATATCAACTTTCCACCAATATAAATTATTCTTTACTTTGAATTTAATAAATAATTATTATTTATTTTCTATTTGAATTACGACTAAAGTCTTGATTGATAGGTTGATTGAAAAACTCTATAGCTTTCAAACGATATCACATTTTTTAATTCCGAAACATGCTTCACATACTATAGGATTTTAAAAAAAAAATTATTTCATGAAGTTTTGACAAAGTTAAGGTGGTAAGATTTACGAGTTTTTATATTTTTTTAAAAGTTGTAATAAAAAATTCATAATTAATTATTTACTTCGAAAAAAATTATAAAAAAATATGTATCACATCAGGACATGAGTCTTCTACTTATATCTAAAATATTATAAAAGAATATTACCATTTTATTATGGTTAGGGTGGTCAGACAGACACCTACTTCTAATTTTTTCCCTGAAATTTAAGTACTACTGCATTGAAATTTCAAATTGTCACCAAATAGATTTTTTAAAAATAAACATAAACCTAGTAGTTTAGAAACTACATTCAATTTGCAACAGATTCTATTGTTACATATTTTTGAAATAATATAGATAAATTATTCAAATTTTAATGTCAAGTTGCCTAACTCTGATTTTTTTGAATTTTATTGCCACTTCAGGGGCTATTTTTTGCATGATGATCCTCCACATGCCCCAATATTTTCTAGATTGCATAATTAGTTCCATAAAACCTTGGATAATCAAAATTAATTTTTCCAACCATCCTAGACCTTCCTCAATTGGTTAAGATCTTCACTAAGGAAAAAATATATGATGCCAATTGTTGAACAAGAAAATTGAGAGGGGTGGTGGTGTAAGGGGGAATGGATGGAATAATCACAATTCCATGCTCTGGGTCTCACCTCAACAATTCCCTTTGGTGGCTCTCTCCACCAACTCAACCTATAGGTCTTGAATCAAACGCAGATACCCCTGGTTCTACTGGCCATCCCCTCTTCCATCCATGTCACACAACACAACCAAGACTTAGTGCTTTGCCTCTGCTTCACCCTTGACCCTTAATCAACCCTAAAGACCAAATACACACCATACTCAACTAGTTACTTGTAGGGGTGTAAAGAGGTACTTCCAATCTTCCTAGCATCCTATTAGGATTCTTGAAAAGCCCTTAGACTCCATTTCTCCATCGCTTGCTCCAAACCCTAACTTAGGTTTAAAAAGACTACAAGCCTTGAGTCCTTTTTAACCCTCCTCACCTGAGAAAAATGGAAATTGCACACAACTTTCCCAAAGAACCCAAAATATCCTCTATATTCTCTTGGCCCTGACACCAACCACTTCAAGATGTTCAAATTCTTGTGCCTGGTCATACTGTACACAGGTCAATTTACCATTGTTTAGCAAATGTAGGGTTTTCTTGCCTTTTCTTGGACACCTGGTTGGACTGTCAAAGAGATCTCCAACCAAATCAATTGATGAAGCCTCTTGCCAAATACCAGACCACTGTATGGCCTTCCTCCACCTTTCTACCATGGGAATTTTCCTTGAGAGGTCTCCCCTGCAAGTTAGGTGTTTTACACCTCTAGGCTTTCCTAACCGGGCACTGTTTTGCTCGCCTAGAAAAGCTCTCCTTTCATGCTTGCTTGATTCCTAATGACTCCTAACCCTACTAAAAATACAGGCATGGAGCCTAGCCACTATTTCCAAGAGACCATACACCAGGTACAGGGGAAAGGTGGTCTAGGTCTCCATTTATTACAGCTTGCTAGGCAGAATAACCAAGAAAAACTAAAACTTAGAGAACATAAACAACTAATAGAATGATGAAACAACTATCTAATGACCAGCCAACAATTTGAGAATAGATACACTGCATTCCAAATGTGTGCCAAGGTTTGATCAGGACATTAATGCATTGCTAAGAGCACAAAACACAAAAAACTGAACAAATACTTCTACTATTCTTATTTCTCCTTCATGAAATTGCAAGATTACAAAATTTTTAAAACTTTCCAGTGACTTCCAACCCAACTACAGGTCAAGGAATAACTTTTATAGGTTGGCCAAAGTAGCTGTGCCTCCCTTGGGTCGGATAAATCAGTTACCAAATGGGAAAAGTGCAAATTGTCTAATTTGCCACTTTCCTCAACTTCCTAGAACTCACACAAATGAGTGTTTTAAACACAAAACTTGAAACTCCTGATAGCTCCTGACCAAGGTATTTTGGTAAGCCACTCACTCAAATTTAATGGTCAACATGACCTTATCCCAATAAAAAAAAATTCATAAACCCTTCCTATTCCTAGTGTTTCCTAGGTGTTTCTCCTAGTCTTCTAGGTGCTCCTGCATCATGCTCCCCCTCCCTTCCAAACACTAAGAAGTAGAAGGAGAGAGCAATGACATGTCTATGCCAAGCTTCTTGAACTAATCCTCTTGTACCCATGTAGCTTCTGATTCATGCTTATTCTTCCACTTAATAAGGTGCTCCATGTACACCTTGTGTCTTGTAGACTTTTGCACCCTGGACTCCAAGATCCTTTCAGCTTGATGCTTGTCCTGAGTAGGTAGGGGTATGTTGCTAATGTCCTTGAAGATCTCTTGACTATTCTGATCCATTCCTTTGACTGATCCCTTATATTTGATCAATTGAGCTATATTAAAAATTGGTGAGATTCCTAAGTTAGTAGGTAGCTCAACCTTGTATGCATTTTTACCATACTTGGCCAATATCTTGCATGGTCCTACCCTTTTCATCTGTAGCTTGGTTGAAACTCCCTTCTATAACCTGGATTTATTGAGGTGAACCATGAAATACTCACCCACTGCAAATTGCACATCCTTCCTTGACAAATCTACCTTCTCCTTCAACTTTTGTGTAGCTTCGATGACTGTCTTCTTCACCTGCTCCTGAATCTCTTTAATGGTCTGACTGAAGTCTTCAGCATGTCCACTTCTATGTTCCATGGTTCCTAGATCTCGGAGCTCACAAATACCCCTTGGGTGCATCCCATACACAACCTCAAAAGGACTCTTCCCTGTGGTCCTGTTGACACTATCATTATAGGCATACTCAGCTTGTGAGATGACCATATCCCATGTCTATCCATATTCCTTTGTTAGGCACCTAAGAAGATTACCCAACACCCTGTTAACCACCTCTATTTGACCATCGGTCTGAGGATGGTAAGCTGATCCAAATGATAGGTTGGTACCCAATATTTGCCACAGAGTCTTCCAAAAATGACTTATGAACTTAACATCCCTATCTAAAACAATGCTTAAAGGTAGGCTTTGAATCCTTACAACCTCTTTAAAGAAAATATGAGCTATGTAGCTAGCATCATGAGTAGTTTTGCAAGGAATAAAGTGACTCATTTTGCTAAATTTGTCCACCACTACATACACATTGTCAAAACTAGACTTGGTCTTAGGGAGTCCTACCACAAAATCCATGCTCACACACTCCCATGGTCTGTTAGGAATGGGTAGGGGTTGATAAAGACCAGCATTACTAGCTCCTCCCTTAGCTTTCATACATACAACACATTGTTCCACATACTTTCTAACATCTCTAGCCAACTTAGGCCAATAGTAAAACCTTTGTACTAACTCCAAAGTCTTGTTGATTCAAAATTTCCCACTAAGACTACCATTATGCTTCTCTTGAATGAGGTTTTCACTCATTGACCCTCTTGGAACACATAACTGATTCCCTTTAAACAATAGACCACTTTGCAATGTATACTCATCATATTGACTATGAAAATGATTCTCAAAGTCAGAACATACCTTATAAGCTTCTGAGAAGTCTTCATCCTCTCCATAGAGATATTCAAAGCTTTCAATCCCTATGCTCTTCACTTGTATCTCTTGAATTGTCAACAATCTCCTACTCAATGCATCTGCTACCTTATTCATTTGTCCCTTCTTATGCTTGATGGTGAAGGTAAAAGCTTGGATGTATTCCATCCACTTCAAATGCCTATTGCTCAACTTCTCTTGAGTGTTGATATAGCTAAGTGCTTGATTGTCTGTAAAGACCACAAACTCCTTGGGTAGAAGGTAATGCCTCCACTTCCTAAGTGACTGAACCAAAGCATAAAGTTCTAAGTCATAAGTTGAATATTTCTTCTTTGCTTCATTGAGTTTCTCATTAAAGATTGCTATAGGTCTACCCTCTTGACTCAACACTCCTCCAACTGCCACTCCACTAGCATCACATTCCATAGTGAACAACCTGTCAAAGCTAGGCAACAAGAGAATAGGTTGAGTTGCCACCTCTTGTTTCAGTTTCTCAAACCCTCTCTCAGCTTCTTGTGTCCACACAAACTTGGTTTTCACACCACCTTTTATTGTATCTAGGACCAGTGCACAAATACCACTAAAGTTCCTTATGAATTTTCTATAGAATTGAGCCAATCCATGGAAACTTCTTACCTCAGTTCCTGTTGTTGGTGTAGGCCAGTTTTTGATTGCTTCCACCTTGCTTGGATCCATCTTCAATGATCCCTTGGACACTACAAATCCCAAATATACAAGCTCTTGTTTAAAAAACTCACACTTCTCTAGATTGATTGCCAACTTCTCCTCTTGCAACCATCTAAGTACCAACTCCACATGTTTGAGATGCTCCTCTGCTATTTTGCTAAATATGAGGATCTCATCAAGGTATACAACCACAAATATCCTTGTGAAGTCCTTGAGCACTTCATTCATGAGCCTCATGAACGTGCTAGGGGCATTGGAGAGACCAAATGGCATCACTCTCCATTCATATAATCCATCTGTTGTCTTGAATGCTATCTTCCATTCATCACCATCCTTAATTCTGATATGATGGTATCCACTCTTGAGATCCAACTTGGTGTAGAATTGAGCTCCTCCTAGACAATCCATTAAGTCTTCAATTCTAGGAATAGGGAACCTATACCTAATGGTGATTCTATTTATTGCTCTAGAATCAGTACATAACCTCCATTTTCCTCCCTTCTTGGTTGCCAAAACTACTAGTACTACACATGGGCTGATGCTCTTTTGAATCAATCCTTGATCCAACAACTCTTGCACTTGTCTGGTGAATTCTAAGTTCTGATCCGGTGTAAGCTTATATGCTAATTTGTTAGGTAATGATGCTCTAGGTATGAAGTCAATTTGATGACTAATAGCTCTTTTAGGAGGTAAAGTTGCAAGTGTCCCATCACTTACTATGTCTTTGTACTTCTCAAGTAAATTCTAGACTGCCTTGGGTATGACTGGCTTTTCAGTCTTGTCTTCCTCCTTGGATTGCAATAGCACTACATCTCCTGTCCACCTTCATGTAGGGCATTGAGGAACTCTTTCCCACTACTTAGTAGCACACTTGGTGTCTTTGACTGTCCTTCATCCTCCTCCGACAATGACTACAATTTAAAAGTCTTTCCATCCTTCTTAAATGAAATTGTATTCTCCTTCCCATCATACATGGCACTCCTATCATATTGCCATGGTCTGCCCAATAGTAGATGACATGCATCCATGGGTAAAACATCACAAACTAACTTGTTCTTATACCCTCCAATGGAAAATTCCACCGTGACCTGCACATTCACTAGAACACTTTGCCCTTTGTTAAGCCATGTGACCTTGTAGGGGTTAGTGTGGGGTACCTTCTTCAATTTCAGTTTCATTACTGCCTCTTCTGAGATGATATTGTCTGTGGAACCTGAATCTACAATGATCTTGCATACTTTACCAAGTATCTTACACTTCACTCTAAATAGACCTCTTGTTTTTTTTGGTTCTTCCTTGACCGGTTGTCTTATCAACACTCTTCTAAACATTAGATTCTCTCCCACCTCAGACTCAATGTGACTGAACTTAGTTCAATTAGGACTCATGGTGTCCTCTTGTGCATAAGCCACTCTCTTCTCATTGCTTGATGAAGATGCTTTCTCTAGGCACCTATAAGCTGGGTGTCCAACTTGACCACAATGATAGCATTTCATGGTTGCAAAATAGGAATTACTCCTACCTACTCCTCTTCCTCTATTTGATCCTCCTTGAGAACCTCTACCTCTATTATACCCTCCTGTAGAAGGTGTTTCATTGCCATGATCTATGGATTTAAACTCTCCTTGGTTTCTTTGTTCATTACCTCTACCTTGGTAGCCACCACGTTGTCCTCTTTGATCTCTTTGATCTCTGCCTTTACCTCTAGCCTTAGAAGCCTAATCTTGCTTCCTCTTGCTTCTCTCCTCAATTTTGATAGCTAATTGATAGCATTGATGTACTGTCTTTGGACTTAAAAGAGCCATCTCCTCTTGAATGTTCCATTTCAATCCATTAAGATACCTGGCCACCTTAAGGCTTTCATCTTCTGAAACATTAGACCTCATACAAAGTTTTTAGAACTCCTCTGTGTAGGTATTCACATCTAGGTCTTTCTACCTTAGGCTTTGTCTCTTCTTGTGTAGCTGAATCTCATAGTCATCAGGCATGTAGGCTTCTCTCACCTTTGCAACCATATCTTTCCAAGTTGAGATGGGTTTCTTTCCTTTCTTCTCCCTTTCTATTTGGATGAATTTCCACCATGTCAAAGTTGATCCTCGCAATCTTGATTTGGCCACCTTCACCTTCTGTGCCTCTGTGACTCCATCACACTCAAAATGATTCTATATGCCTTCTATCCAGTCCACGACTAGATTGGCTTCCATCTTCCCACTAAACATTGGTATGCCTTCCAGTGCTTTCCCACTCAAAGCTTTCAATGCCTTCAAGAAAGGCTCCTATTGTAGAACAGGGTCAGGTTCAGGGATCTTGTCTTCCTCTGCAACCTCTTCTTTCTGTGGTACCCTATTACTATCCTCACCATCCTTGTTTAGCATAGTACTCAATGTCTCCTCCAATTGTGCTAGTCTTTCCTTTAGTCTTCTATTATCTTCTTCTTGGTCTTCAACCTTCTTTGCTAATTTAGAATTTGTCACCATGATTGTGGAATCACTTGATTCCAGGTTTGACATACAAAATTCACTCCCAAATCTTTAACTTGCTCTGATACCAATCTAGTGTAAGGGGGAATGGATGGAATAATCACAATTCCATGCTCCGAGTCTCACCTCAGCAATTCCCTTTGGTGGCTCTCTCCACCAACTCAACCTATAGGTCCTAACTCAAATGCAGATACCCCTAGTTCTACTGGCCATCCCCTCTTCCATCCATGTCACACAACACAACCAAGACTTAGTGCTTTGCCTCTACTTCACCCTTGACCCTTAATCAACCCTAAAGGCCAAATACACACCATACTCAACTAGTTACTTGCAGGAGTGTAAAGAGGTACTGCCAAGCTTCCTAGCATCCTATTAGGCTTCTTGACCAGCCCTTAGACTCCATTTCTCCATCGCTTGCTCCAAACCCTAACTTAGGTTTAAAAAGACTACAAGCCTTGAGTCCTTTTTAACCCTCCTAGCTTGAGAAAAATGGAAATTGCACACAACTTTCCCAAAGAACCGCAAATCTCCTCTATATTTTCTTGGCCCTGACACCAACCACTTCAAGATGTTCAAAGTCTTGTGCCTATTCATACCATACATAGGTCAATTTACCATTGTTTAGCAAATGTAGGGTTTTCTTGCCTTTTCTTGGACACCCAGTTGGACTATCAAAGAGTTCTCCCACCAAATCAATTGATGAAGCCTCTTTCCAAATACCAAACCACTGTATGGCCTTCCTCCACCTTTCTACTAGGGGAATTTTCCTAGAGAGGTCTCCCCTGCAAGTTAGGTGTTTTACACCTCTAGGCTTTCCTAACCGGGCACTGTTTTGCTCGCCTAGAAAAGCTCTCCTTTCATGCTTGCTTGATTCCTAATGACTCCTAACCCTACTAAAAATATAGGCATGGAGCCTAGCCACTATTTCCAAGATCCCATACACTAGGTACAGGGGAAAGGTGGTCTAGGTCTCCATTTATTACAGCTTGCCAGGCAGAATAACCAAGAAAAAGTAAAACTTAGAGAACAAAAACAACTAATAGAATGATGAAACAACTATCTAATGACCAGCCAACACTTTGAGAATAGATACACTACATTCCACATGTGTTCCAAGGTTTGATCAAGCCATGAATGCACTGCTAAGAGCACAAAACACTAAAAATTGAACAAATACTTCTACTATTCTTATTTCTCCTTCATGAAATTGTAAGATTACAAATTTTTTAAAACTTTCTAGTGACTTACAACCCAACTACAGGTCGAGGCATACCTTTTATAGGCTGGCCAAAGTAGTTGTTCCTCCCTTGGGTTGGACAAATAAGTTACCAAATGGGAAAAGTGCAAATTGTCTCAATTTGCCACTTTCCCCAACTTCCTAGAACTCACACAAATGAGTGTTTTAAACACAAAACTTGAAACTCCTGATAGCTCCTGACCAAGGTATTTTGGTAAGCCACTCACTCAAATGCAATGGTCAACATGACCTTATCCCAATAAAAACAAATTTATAAACCCTTCGCATTCCTAGTGTTTCCTAGGCATTTCTCCTAGTCTTCTAGGTGCTCTTGCACCAGGGGGTGAATCAGTTGTTAGAGATTTAAAAAGTAATTCATTCACTATAACTAATCCTTAACACTTATTAAATTATTAAACATTAAATGAAAGTTTAGAAACCAAAAACCATCACACAAACAAGATGACACTATATTTTTGTGGAAAATCCAATAAGGGAAAAACCACAGTGAGGATTAACTCACACTATAGAGAATATCTAAACCAATTACAAGAGGCTCACTATATGAGAAAAAAGGCTCACCACCAAAATAATGGCCCACTATATGGATCAAGACTCACTGTACAACAAGGCTAACAACCCGAAGGACTCACTTCCATAGAGATACAAAGAAGATAGAGGACACATTACAAAGAAAATACAATAGAAATGCAATGGAGAAATCCAACACAATTTTCTCAACCACTTGTAGAAATGCATGAATGATAGAGTACACCTTCTACTCACTGCATTTGGAAAATCAACATTTAGGCTTCGCACTAATCTTCCACACTCGCATCACAAACACTCACTGATTTTCATCAATCACACATCTATATACTCTATTTCTTTGTACTTATCTCTCTTTTCTCTTGCTCTCACTTTTTCACCACTAACTCATCCTATATTTATACCATCTTCAACTTTGAAACATATCCAAATTCTACCATCTAAATTCAAAATCAAATTATGTAGATGCAAAAACATCCTAGGGTGGAATTAGAATGAGGGTAACCCAAACACATACTTCATAAGGACCCAAATAGATCCAACATGCTTCATCAACTCTCAAGATAGTTTTCAAAACAAGGTTGGACAAACCAATGTAAAAGACATAAAACAATTAAGCACGAACCTTCTAGATATACAAATTATCTTTAATACAATAAAAAAAACTCAACTCTAGAACCACAAGTCGTAAGAATTTAACAAAGAGAAATCTGGACCAAGAACATTTCTCTCTAACCTCAACCAGAAACATAGAAAACAATAGTTCACAATTGGTGAACATAACTCACACTGTACAATGAATCTATAGCCAAAAATATGGATATTGTAGCTTCTAACAACCATGATCAACATATCTGAACCACATAAACAAAGGAGCACATACTGGAGCAAAAATTGGAGCAACCATTGAACAACTGCAATCTTTCTTCAATATAATTTTCTACATATCCTCAACATATATAGTCTATAACCAACATTCATGATACTAATTATAATAGAAACCAATTGATAACCATTGACCAATCATCATCAATGAGAACAAATTTATTCTTTCCATTCTTCCAATAGTAAAACTTAGACACATTCTTGTATCTAGTGCTCTTAATAGTACTGGTAATCGATCAAAGATTAATCTTAGTCCCAATACTTGAGCATATGGTATAGAGTCTTTGAATAAGCTTGAAATTTTACACAAGACTCTTGTTAGTGTGAAATATGCATGGGAAGAAGGAAAATCTTCATCGAAGGATACCTTGAAGAATCTCAAATGTTCCTCTTCTTTAGGTTAATTCAACTCTTTGTGTTCATATATTTTTCATTAATTCTTGATGCATACAAAATCATACCTGACCCCATCCTTTTCCATTAATATGAAAGGGGCAGAGATAGAGATAGATAGATGGTTTTCTTTTAGAAGAACAATTTTGATAAGGGAGTATTCAGTTGCCTTATATCAATTTTTTTTTTTTTTACATGCATGTTACCATCAATGCCAAAGGGGGAGATTATTGGAATTATAGAACCTTGCAACATGATCATGAAGTGTATATGTATTGTGTTGGCTATTCCTATGTTTTCAATGATTTCAACATAGTGACAACTATATGGGAAGCTTACTTATTTTACTAGAAGTTATTCTCTACCAAGAGTGCTCTATTCGTATGAACCAGTGCATTGGTTTTTTAGTCCAAAATTCACCACAAGAAAATATATGAATCTAATATATTAAACCTGTTATTATGTCTCATTCAAATAGCTATATCCAAGATCTTGAGAATTTTTATGCGGTGAGAAAAAAGTTAACATTGATAGAGTTTAGCTCTATATTCCATTATTGTTTCTCTACTCAGCATATCAGTGTGTGAGACTACATTTTCCTAAGGAGAGAATTAAAATGTTGTGGTTCTAATGGTAGTCTCTATGATGGTAATGTGATAAGAAGCTGATGTAATATCATATGCAAAGCATGCTTTCTTTGAGAATTGTATGTTGGTTTGGAGAATTTGTGGTTAAGTCCTAGTCCTGGTTGAACTAACATATGACATACATTAAGAAGACTAGATATACTTTGTGGATGTTTTCTATAGACCTTCATCAACTTGATATAATCCACTACATGGAAAAAAGGTTTTAAATCATATATGGTGCCTAAATGAGTGTTTTTGATTATTTTTCTGTCATCTAATTAGGTTGACCTAATTGATGAATGGGATATACTTGTATATATAAGATTATTTCAAGAAGAAAGGAAAGGTGGTGTGTGGTGTGCGAAGAAGTGTAAAGGTGTGAATATAGAAGGAAAAGGAAGATAAGTTTGGTGAAGTGTGAAGAGGATGAAGGAATGTTTGAATATGCAAGCCTAAATGCTTTATCAGTTGAGGATCATAACAAAATTGTTTAGAAACTACTGTGAGAGGTAGTACCTCTTATTCATAGCTTCATTGAAACTGAACCCTACACATAGAAGGTGTATTCTATCAGTTCATACTCTTGGAAGTGAGCCTTAACTTTTGTATCTTGGTGGTTAGCCATATTTTGTATTCAAGCTATGAGCCTTTTAAGGACAGTGAGTCCTAGCAATGAGCCCTATAATATCTTGTATTCAAATATAATATATTGTGAGTTAATGCTCACCATGGTTTTTCCCATTTTGGTTTTTCCACGCAAAAATCATGGTGTTCATGTGTGTTGATGTAGTGATATTTTTTCATGTTCTCTCTTTCTAATCCAGTTAGAATTGTGATAATGTTTAAAAGGATTTTATTAGAATTATTTTTTGGAATATTGATTCATCCCCCTCTCAGTATTCCAGACATTCAACACTATGACCCCCACTAAACCCTTTTATTTTACCCAATAACCACCCTATAATTTTCTAGAAAGTTCAACTTTCCCTTTTGTTTTGGCACCAAAAGTCTCGCCAATTGAATTCTTACCTAGGAAGAAATGTTAATGAAATTCACTTTTTAGTGGGCCAATTTTGCGGGGCCATAACTTCTGATCTAGGTGTCAAATTTTCTATTATATCATATCCTTGGAAATCTCTTAGAGAGAGCTACATCACCAAACCTATCGGAGGTTAGTTTGTCAACTTTTTGAGCTATTTTGAGGCCTCTAAAATTTATTATTTGAATTTGAAGTTGAATTGGAGAAATTTCTTGAGATGGAAAGTTTAATATCTCCCAAACTATGTAGAGTATTGAGATGATTCTTTCACGACCATAATTTTTTTACTTTCACTCATTGGGGTAAATTTTTAGGTCCATACAAGCCTGTTAAGGTTGACTTACTAAAATTAGTAAGTGACTACTTTTTTACCTTTTCTAACTTTTTAGTGTATTACACCCCTTAAGTCCCATCATGGAACTCAAAAAATCTAATGAAATTAAGTATTTTTTTGGGTGATGCAAGATTTCCCTACACCGCTAGATGCTCTTGCATCATATACAACCTTGTGTAGTGACTTCATCTTTGGGGATAATCTCTTGAATAAAATATTTCCTAGGTTACTGAAAGATATGGATCTGAAATGATTTTGTTCATTTCCAAATAATACAATCCACTCAATTTATGAGGTTGTTGATGTATTCCTCAATCATTTACAAGTAAATGTTAGTTCTAAGATTAAAATAGCTGATTTAATGCAATGGAAACAAAAGAGATGCAAAAATTTCATAGATTTTATAACCCGCTATTAGTTTTCTTATCACAAATCAATATTAATCTTCATATGCAGATGTCCAAAGAGTGTTTATTGACAATTTCCAATCTTACATAAGGGAACAAATCTTATTAATGAAATTACCATCCTTCACATATTTATTTACGAATCTTAATGACTATAATTTTTTTATTAATTAGTATGAAGAGGCATCTTGATTGACTCATACAAAGAAATCAAAATTTGTATCTCAAAACAACTATCAACTATTTAAGAAGAAGAATGAAAAATTTATCAAGTTGCATAAGTTACCTCAAACAACCAGCCACATTGAACCTCAAGTTGCTACCATAAGTCCAAATTTATACCAACTTAGACCAAAAGATAGGAAATTCACCCACTTCCTTGACATTCTCCATTTGATCATGTTGCAACTTTTGAGCAAGAACCTAATTCAATTGCTTGATGTTAAACCTGTGGACACAACCAAACCCTTACCTCCAAACTTCAATAAAAATTCCTTCTGTCAATATCATTACACAAGTGGACATGATACATAAATTTTTATACACATTAAACATTAGGTTCAAGACCTCATTGATTCTAATCACATCTTGTTCGGTGGTGCTAATGATAAAGGGAATAAGTTTGCTACCCAACCTAACCAAAAGTTACAAATTTTTACAAATACAATTTCAAACCATTCATGAAACTTTGTGCAAGCTTGTAATGTTGAGAATTATTATACGAATGTTGATAAGACTAATGATATGAGTAATGACATGAATGTTGATAATAATGATGATAATTAAGGAAGTAGATATCATGGCTTCTTCGATTGACAGTCAACCTCATAAGGGGAAAGCCAATGAGTTTCCTAACATCGCTTTCACACATATTGAAACACATAGGCATGCAATTGATGGTCCTCTCTACATTACCATCCATATCAATAAAAACATGTGAAATGAATACTCATTGATCCTATTTGTGTAGAGAATGCGATCAATAAGGAATTATTATTTTTGCAAGAGTTTTATCAAGATTATTATGAATAATTAGAATCATGGTTAAGAACTCATGATGGTTTTTCTCGCCCTATGATTAGTTTCATCACTCCTCCTCTTAAATTTGGAACAAAATAATTAGATGTATCAGTCTACATTAACCTCATGTCAAAAAAATTTCAAGTGAAGTTAGGCTACCCATGGCTATTCTCCATGAATGCCATCCCATCAGTTATTCACAATATGTAAAGTTCCCCTTTGAAAATTAGATATTTGCAGTGAATCATAGTGGGTTCAATCCTTTGTTCTACCATGGAAATTTTTAATTCGATTTATTTTGGCCTCAACCTCTGGAACCTATAAAGCCTCGTGAAGCTTTATTTCTTATGTCATATCAAAATTTTAAGGCAAAGCTCATAACAAAAGTATCTCTTACCAATATTCCTAACAATGATAGGTCCATGGTTATTCCTTCTCTCCCACCACTTATCGATGAACCTATTCCTCAAGCATAGACCCTTCCAAGTAACAAGGGTAAATATTCTATAGTTCCCCACCCATATCCTATAAAAGACCAAGAGTTAATCAAATGATTCCTTATTTTGTTCCTCCAAAGATAAAACAAGTGTATAGACCTTAAGAGACAATTGTTTCCCAACCCCCAATGGTTCCTTTAGTTCCCCCCTCAAGAGATAAAAACAAACCAATGATTGACAAACCCAATCCTACCCTATTAAAAATTTAAAATCATGCAAGAAGAAACCAAAATTCTAAAGAATGTAGGCGTACATGTCATGCTATCACTTGTCAATTGGAAGAAAAGACTAAAAAAAAACATGATAATCCAACACCCATGGATACAACTCAAGAATAAATACAAATTTGACCAAAACAAGAGAGGGAACCAAAAAAAGAAGTTAAATAATAATATTTAATTACTATTGTCATAAAACCTCCCATTGTGATTAATTTGGATGTTGAAGATGAAATTGTTAAAATTGATGAAGAGGTGCATAATAAGCTTAATGTTTTATTTTCTGTAATACCCTTCCGTTTTGCCTTCTGGTTGGACAGTGTGTCCTTGTGTTGTTATGTTGCATTGATGTGTTTCTGGATATTCAGATGCCTTGTTATGTGTGCTTTTTGTTAGTACCTTGACGATGGTACTCGGCTGCTTTTGATCGCTATCTTTAAAGTGACGTTAATGTTATCTTTTGATGTGATGGTATTTTAATATGATGTTATCTTTATGTCATGTTTTGAATTAACATAAATGGATATTCGAATTAATGATGTTATGCTTTGGATTATAATAGTATGTTAGATTTTTCAGTTAGTTGCAGTGTATTGGTGAAGGGGATGGTATCACATCACTCGCTTGCGAGCACCCTACGATCCCGTGATTTCCTCTTCACGGTGTGTATTTTATGCTGTTTATATTATATGTTGTTGTTTACTTGATTTTCAGGTTGACAGGTACAGGACATCGACTCCACCTGGTTCCATAGGTTTAAGCGTGTTAAATGCCAACAGTATTCGATTGGGAGATAGTAGCCAGGTTTTCCGTGCCAATTCGTCACCCTAGTCCTAGTATGTCCTTAGGTGTTTGTTGGGTTGTGTTGCTTTGAATATTGTCCCCTCTCTTCATTATTTAATTTCAAGCTAGAAAAGGTAATTAAATGGGGTTTTGTATTTAAGTTATTGATTAAATTAATTTATTTTTTATGTTGGAAGTTATCATTTAATTAATTAATTTAATTTAATTAATAAAATGAGTTAATCTTGGATTAGCTTCATTTTATTGAATTAATTAAATTAATTAAATTGAATTAAGTTCTTGTTTGAATTGATTGATATTTTAATTGGAAATTGGAGTTAAAATTGAAAATAAAAGTAAATGAGTTAAATTGCATTTTTAGAAGTTTTGAATTCAAAATTGGAAAAAAATGAGATATTTTCTATTTATATATTTTGAAATTGATGAGGGTGGTTGCACTGATATTTTGGAGATATTTATGGAATTTTTTCTTCACAATTTTGGATCATGAAATTTTGGAAAAGTTTGAAATGGGAAGAGGAAGAATATTTCAATTTTGTTGGTTTTGGGTTGAATATGAGGAAATTGCTGATTTGAAGAGGGAATCAAAGCAAGGATCTGTGCATCATCTAGATCTTCTCAAGTTCTTGGATTACCAGGTTCATGTCTATAGTTCTTTTTATTTGTTTGAAAAATATTTAAGTATGTTGTGTTGTTGGAAATCATGTTAGAAAACTCAAAAAAAGGACCAGATCTATGTTGGATTCTTCATGTTGATTTTGTTGGCAAATCTCAAACCTTTGTTTTCCTCTATTTGGATTTCTCAAGAAAATAAAAGGTTGTTCTTGGCTGTAAATAGATATTTCAATTTCATTTCCTCAATTTATTTCTTCCATTTCTTATGGGGATATTTGGATCCTAATATATATATATATATTTATAATTTGTTTAAAATTTCATCTTTGGAGGGGGTTATGTTGTCTGGGTTTTCTTTTTAAAATGCCCCGTGAAGAGGCGTGGATTTCAAAATCCGCAGGTTTGTATTAATTAAAAAAAAAAATTGCAGGGGAGCCACTGGGGGCTCACCTCCCCACCGCGCCCCCATGGGAGGTACGTGGGGAGAGAGCCGCGCCTAGCGCGGGCTCCCCGGCCACCAACCGTGGGTCAGCTGCATACATAGCTGAAACCCATAGTTGGGTCGGCGGTGTTTACACCACCGCGCCCAACTGCGGGGTTCGACGGTGGATGCAGCGCTGCCCACTGTGACCGACATCTCTGTCGGCGTTGTCTGCTACGTGTCACCCTATGCAAATCCGTGGCCAAGGAAACTGTGGCCGACGCCGACCAAACCCTCCGCCTTTTTCTTTGTACACAGCCCGAGAACCACAGTTCAACCCTAAGGGTTGGCGCGCGGTTCGAGTCCAATCAACTTTGGTGAAAATAAAAATATTATTTATTAGTATAATTTATGATTTAATATTTAAGATATATATAAATATATAACATTATATTATAATATTAATGTGTCAATATATGTTATGATTTTATAACTTGTATTAATAATTAATATTGTATTATATAATATTATATTATTATATATATATTTGATTTGTTTTTTTTTTTAATTTTTATAGGTATTCAATTAAGTTTTTCTTAAAAGCATGTTTTTAGTCAAATCGAACAAATTAAAAATGTGGTGATTTTAATTAAATTATTGTTTCCTTTAAAAACGTATTCTTATAGGGGAGTTAGTTTTGGATATTAAACAATGTGTTTCAAGTCAAGTTAATTCTAAATGACTACATTCAAATGAGGAACACTATATCTATTTCAAAGCAACGCATTTGATTTATATAATAGACGGGTTAATTTTCATTATTTAAATGCAAATAGGGAAATTAGATAATTAGTGATAATTTCTCCCTTATCTGAAAAGATGTATTCTAATTCAATTTTATTGATGCAATACTGAATGCAATGAAGAAATGGATTTAGTGAATCCAAAGTAAATTTTGTTACTGTCTTCTTATTCATCTTGATTGTGAACTATTTCTATTTTCATTTGAGGGAAGTTGAGTTATAGAGTTTAATAAGTCTTCCAGATGGGGTTTTTAGTTATGTGGGTTGTCATGTCATGTTTGGCAACCTATTTGGAGTTCCTTGGGAAGTGCTTGGTCTAGTCAGTGTTTATCTGATTTCCATGAACGGGGATGTTTTGTACCTCCGTGGGTTAGGAGTGGATTATGGGATCCGCATCTCTTTGTAAGGAGTGACCTTGTTATGTGATTTGTTGCCTCTAGTTTTGGAGTGAGTTTCAGTTTATGTCACCTCCTGTGAAAGGCGTGGTCGGGATATCTTGTTTGTTGCAATTTTTACCCTTGGGGATTGGATGGTATGTGTGTTGTCAAGTAGAAGAGTGGCTTTTGTAGGAGCCAGAGCCCAAAGAGGTAAACTGGGAAACCTTCAGAGGTGGTTTAATCAAGTGATAACTAAAACAATACTTAGAATATTAGGACTAACTTCTCACTAATCAAGATAATTTTACCTCACTCATAGATACAAGGGCTCATTTAGACTTGGGATGAGTGGGAAGGCCTGGAATGGCAAGGTCATCTATCTTGTCTGTACGAAAGGTATTTGATTCCGCATGAGTGAGTATGGGGGCCAGGATTCAGTAGAGGCCACTAGGACAACCCTTTATGTTGGCCGAAGCCTATGAAGACTCCTAGAGGTAAACCCATGACGAGCTGTGTGATGACACTCTGTCTAGGACAATAGTTGGTACTTGTTTACTATGGGTATGATTTCTGTAACATACATGATGCAACCGTAGTTGCTATTTGGTTTTATGTGTATGGTTCTCGTAACATTCTTAATCTTCTTTATTTCTGGAAGCAATGTAACCATGTAGAGTTGTACTTGTGTTGTACTTGCATGGTATATGAGTTGTACTTGTGTTGTTCATGGGATTGGTTGTGTCTGTTTGGTTCAGTTATGGTTTAGCCTATGTCTAGAGGTGTTGGTATTGTTTAGGATTCCTTGTTACTATCTCCTAGCATGGAGGGTGGGCCTTTGGGTTCCACTTGGTTGGGTGGCATGCACCGAAATCCGTTGGGCTATCTTCATGTTCATGGGGATGAGACTTCCAGTTGGAGAGTTCGTTGGTTTCAGTATCAGTTCTTGCTTTATTTAATTTCAGTTAATCTTGTATTATTTTACCCCTCTTATGATATCGAGGTGGAGGTTGTATTTATAAGCTTATTTATTGGACTTGCCTCATTTAGGGAATGAGTGTTGTAACCTTATTGTTTAATGAATGGATTAATGAGATGGAAATTTATCTTTATGCTTGATGTAAATTATCTAAATCGGAATGTATGTGCTTAATTTATTTAGTAATTATATGACATGGTTTAATTCATGTTTTTTTTTGAGGTTCTATATAACCTCTGTCTCGTAACCTTAGAGGTTGTTGGCATTAGTTAGTGAACTTGTTTAATAATTGTAAAAAAAAAAAAATTAGCTTGTTTAAGTAGCTTTTTGCATCTTCCTCTAGGGTTGCATGGCAGGGCGTTACATTTTCAAAGAAAATAAATTTAGATGGAGAAATCATAATGATGCTCCTACGTAGAGTGACCCACCACATGTTTAACCTTTAGATGCTCCTATTATGACACTTGTTGTAGTCCCCTTGGTTAGTTTTTACACTTCCATATATATGATGATCAAGATTAGGATGTGAATGACTTTCTTTAGGTTAGCTTGCATGTGTGGTACTCCTTTTATGTTTATTTCATGTGTTCTTAGTGTTTTCTTGCACATGATGTGATCTCTCATGTTGTGTTGATTGGCATGTATTTATTGTTGTGAGTTTTTTTTGGATGAACCTTTTTTCTTTGTTGGTGCAAGGATACAAACCCATCTCGACATTCTTCTACATGTCATAAAACTTTCCTTTTACTTTCTCTTGTGTTTTACTTTGGTGGATGATGTAAGGCATGGAGAAATTTAGGTCTCTTTCATGATGACCCAAAGGTTTGGTTTTTCTTCTCTTTGTTTGTCATTCCTTTTTTTTTGCATTGATCCATGAGTATTTTGGGAATGATGTCAATTCTGAGCTCTCTTTCATCATTGTAGCAAAGACACATATTGACCCTTGATCCATGGATCCCTCTAGTGTTCATTTCTCTTATTTTTCACATTGTATTTGGGTGCAACCCCTTCTAATAATGTAGCTTCATTTAGAAACATATCATTGGCACACGAATTTCCAAATAAGCTCTTGTGATCCTTTTGTTACATAGAATTTATCATTTTTTACTTTACAGTAATTGCACATAGCATGGTGTCTTAAAAATTCTTTAAAGTGGGGGCATACATTGGCATTATTTTTCTTCACTTTGTTCACATGCTTTGGAATTAGTGTTGCATTGACATTGAAATTGAGATTTTCTTTCCTTCACTTTTTAATAGACATTAAACATTGTGTTGTGTTGCAATAGAATTTTGATCATTTTGTAACACCTTTTCAGAGTTGTCAGGGAGTATAACTCTTGGTATGGTTATGAGTACACACCTAGTGAAAATCTGTCTTTAGTAGACCTAGTGTGTTTCTCATATTTCTATCTTGACATTGGGGCTAACCTAGTGAAAATGGTCCGTAGTAGCTCACGTGCCTTCTTGTTTATGGTTCACCTAGAAAATGTCATAATTTTCTATTGTGTGTCATGAACGCATTTTGGATGGATCCTAGCATAACATAATTTTTTAGTCCATACCCTCCATTTGTATTTCATTTTGACATTGCATGTTTGTGTATCTTGTTCTGTTGCATATCACATCTATGTTCCTTTTTGGTTGTTTTGGTTTGACATGGGATCTTGGATCCTAAGGGCTTGATCACCTCCCTTGGTCCCTAGTCATCCTATGTTTGCAATATTTGTACATTTGGACCTCTCTTGAAATATATTTCTCTAGTTTAGTGTGAGTATGACAATAAGTTCATATTCTCACTAAAGTGCAGGACTAATTGTAGCAATGTTAATTGTCAACCTTTATAATTTAACACTATTTTTTTATCCCCTTTAAGTTATTGGGACTAATTAAGCTCCTAATTCCCAAAATTGTACATTATAGAGATTATTTTAGTTTTTTTTCAACAATTTAGAAGCATAAAACAAATGCTTTCATTGAAGACTTTGTCCCTAACACTTTAAACCCTCAAAAATAAGGCTAAGATAGTGGTTCCTAGGCCACCTATGTCCCTCTATTTTGGCTCAAAATTCAAATATGTCAGTGTTAGTATTTTATTATTTGAAATTCAAATATTTAAAGTTGGCTATTAGGCTTTAATTTTTAGGAAATTATAATAAATCCTATTAATACCTAGTTATTGGATTAATTCAAACATAACAAGAGAAATGTAGCACTAACAATAATTCATGAAAATATCTATCATTCCAGAGAAAGTGAAGAGCATCCATTGGAGGATTTATTGCAGCAATTCGGGATATAACATCGTGTTAAATTCTATCTGAGTCCATGTGTGTTCATGTTACTATTGTTTTGTGAAGGCTAATCCTTGTTTTAGGTTTCCATAGAATTAAATCCTTCAAGAAAATCAAGCAAGAAAGATCCAAGATATTGAGGTGATGTGTATGATTTTAGTCTTTCAAGGAAGCCATTGAAGGGTGGTGAGTTCCATCACTTTGTGATTTCATTATTCCTTCCTTTCATTTATCTATTTATCATTGAAATTTTCATTGTGGAAGTGGAAATGCTTACATGGGATTCTACTAAGGCAAGCCCCTAAAATGCAACAACATTTCCTCTCTTTTTGAATGTGAAAATATTAAGTAGAAGAGGATTGAAAGAATGCTTGAAGACACTTTATTCATTATTGCATTTGAAACCCTAGTGTTTGGAAACACACATAAATTCAATGGAAAAAATATTTGGTTGTCATCTGATAAGTTTGTAGATAGAAAATGAAGTGCGGATCTGACATCAAAGGACTACAAAAATAGATATAAAAAATACCTAGTAGGATAGTAATGCCCCCAACATCATCATCCTTAAAAATTAGGCTAAAATTTATATTACAGATGCAAAATGTTCTCTCCTTTATATTTCTTCTACCCAATTTCCTTAGTGACTTCTTATATTTTTAATATTTGCATCAAAATAATAATTTCCATCATTAAGTCAATTAGATCACTACATTTCATTATTAGAACATTTCCAAATTTCACTAAGGGCTAGTTGACTCACCATTCAGTTTGTAATTCAATCTCATACCTTTTCCAGATCTATCAAACACCCATTCCATATTTACATTTCCATCTTTACACATAATATCTACATATATCCACCATGAAAATAGGGAAAATTCTAGAACCCTAATATAAAAGCTAAAAGGGTCCCCATTTTCCATCCATTTCTTATATATTTCAAATTTTTATATGTATTGTGTCGAAGATGTCAAGTATAATTACACTGGTGTGAATAAAAGTAGGTCATAAGTGTAAATTGAAGATAAGGTGGTGAAGAGTTGCATTTCAATGTGTGCTCCAATATCAGAAGTGTAGTGTACAAAACTGTAATCCCTTACATTTTCTTACTTGTTTGACCCCTCCTAGTTAAAATGGACTTAATAATGCCTTAATTTAGTGTTCTTTGAGCCTCATAACTTACTAATTTTTGAGTCTATTTTAAATCCTAGATCTAGGTTTTGGATTCATTTGCATTGATTTGCATCTCAATTGGGGTTGTTTTCTTGCATTATTTTGCATCTCATTATGGTTTTAAGGTTTTACTTTTACATACTTCAAAATATATAAAATTCAAAAATATCAGTCATTTTGAATAGTGTTTATACAACATAGTATCATCATTCATTTAAATCATAAAATTGAATCAAAATTGCATCTTAGATTAGGTCTTATTGCTTGTTATTTAACACTATTTTGCACTTGCATTTACATATCATTTTACAAAAATATGAAATTGCAACTTACTATTTGAACCCAAAAGACTGAGAACCATAGAAATCACTTTAGAAATATGCAAATTAATTTTTAAAAACCTTGAAGTCAGACCCATTTTCCCATACACGAATGATTCCTTGATCAGGGCTTTTCCTGAATATTTGAGCATTAAAATCACTATTTCTGCCTTGCATGTTTTTATATTTACTTTGTTGTTTTAGTTTCCAAAAAAATTGTTATCTTAAATTGTTCATATTAAGAATAATTTTTCAGATTCAATACATTATTTCAATTCAAACTACATCTAAAACACATGATTTTCATGTTTTTGCATAGTATAATCAAAAAATTATCTTGCTTCAAATCTAAAAATTTGTAATCTCTAGGAATTTCAATTCATTCTTTCATAATGGACATGTATTGGTAATATATGGAAGTATTTAAAATCTTTAGTTGATATCTCAAGTTATGTATATGGTAATTATCCTAATGCAAAAGAACCTAATCTTGTTTGACCAACCCCTAATGAATGTCCTCATGAAGTTGACATCTTAGGTGAAGATGATGAAAGAATGAATAATTTCATACATAATTTCCTTGACAACCATGGGAACAATTCATCATTTTACCCTTCCATGCAACAACCAACACCTCCTACTATTTCACCATTAGAGATTTTTGATATTGTACACCCTGATATTGAATCACAAACCAATCCTAAAACGACAACCATGAGTGAATCTAGTTTCTCTAACCAAGTGCATACTCATCCATCCTATGTTAATAAAGTCACCAAAAATACAATCAACCTAGAAGATACTTATGGCCAAGGCTCCAAGATATTAGCTAAACAAGGATGTGACACAAAAAATGAGCATGAGATTCATAAGTTAGAAAAAATCACAATTAAAGATACCAAATGTTGAGGATATTGAGATCCCTCTCTCTCCATATCTTCTAAGGAAACAAGTGTCCTTCGTCATAATGAAAAATACCTCACAAGGATGATAGGATAATTTTAGGTCCTTATTATTTGAAGCCATCTCAATAGGATCCTCAAACAAGTAAGATATCTAAACCTTATAAATTCAAAAAAAATCTATTCCTTCATGCTAAAACATAAATTGAACAACAAATGGAGCAACTTCTTCATCTAGGATGGATTAGATTACTACCTCCCACTAGAATCAATAATCCTAGGAGTATAAATTATCATGTACATCATATAACCATCAAGAATCTTACTTATGAGTGTCATAAATTAAAGCTGGTATTGAATGATTTTCCTCCTAATATTTCTAACATAACAAGATAGGAATTACATGAAATTTTCTCCTTACCATGTGGTAGTTGTAGGATCATAACATACTCACTATCACATGTTTTACATTCATTGCAAATAATTTTCTATATTGTAAGGATCTCATTCTCATCACCCATCTTGACTCATCCTTTTCCTTCACTTAGTGGGGTCAAGGAGGTAGATAGCCTTGTCCTAGTTTGGTACTTGACATTGTCACTTTGGCTAGTTTTCTGCCTTCCGCATATGATGAATAATATTGAGATGCAAATTAATTTCTATAGGTTGACTCACATGTCCCTTGTATTATATTTATTTTATTTTCATGTTTTTTATGTGATTGCATGTGCATAATGTGATCCCTTGTACTATTTTTTGTATGTTTCTTCATGTTCATTCCTCTATTTGTATCTACATTCTTCTATATATCACAGATATTTATCTTTTTAGTTGTCTTGTATTTTCCTTTTGGGGATGACGCAAGTTGTCAAGACATTTAGGTCTCTTCCATGTTGACTCAAAGGATTTTCCTTTTCTATGAGTTATTTGGGGAATGATGATCCTTCAGAGATCTATAATATCATTGTAGCAAAGACATATGTTGACTCTGAATCCATGGATCCATTATTTGTGACTTTCAGATTTCATTTTGGGGGAAACCCCTTCCTTTTTCATGATGTAGCTTCATTTGGAAACATATGAATTGGAAAATAAGCTCTCATGTCTTATTTATTGATAGCATTTTTTATTTACTACTCTAAATTAATTTCTCATAGCATGGTGTTAGCAATTTCTTTAAAGTGGGGGCATACATTGGAATTATAATTTTGGAGATCTTCGACTATATTTTTATATTTCATTGTGTGGAATTCTTACTTCTTTCAATGCTTCTTCTTCTTGATGGTGTCATTAGGTTTAATGTCCTCCAAGAGTGTGACCCGTATTGGCATAATAGGGCTTTCCAAATAGGCTCTCATGTCTTCTTTATTTGGTAGAATTTATGATTAGCTACTTTATAGTAATTGCACATATCCTGGTGTTAGAAATTTTTTTAAAGTGGGGGCATACACTGGCATTATCATTTTGGATATGTTGGACTATATTCTTATATTTCATAGTGCAACCTTCTTACTTCTTGCAATGTGTCTTCTTCTTGGTGGTGACATTAGGTTTCATTTCCTCGAGTGTGACCTTTATTGGCATATGATATTCTTCTAATTGGTGATGCTATGTGTTGCATTCCCTAAGTTGTGAATCTTTTATCCTAGACTTTTCCTCTCTTGGAGACATTAGGCATGATGTTCCCTAAGAGGAGACCTTACATGATCTAAGAAAAACCCATTTGAACATGTCTTATCCTATTTACATTTTTTTCATAAGTGTGTAGCATAATGTAGCTTTCTAACCTTATGAAGCTCAAAGTTTAAACCCTTGTTCATGGCCACAAGCATAATTCACTTTTCTTTCCTATGGTGCCTTGTTTGTTCATAAATGTTTGGCATATAACCCAGCGTGCTAAGAATTATGAAGCTCAAGGTTCATATTTTTTGGTTCCTTATTAACATTATCAAAGGTTTCAAATTGGTATGTAATGGGAGCCTAATAAGATTCTCTCATTTTCCACCCTTGGGGGCTCACCTATTCAACAACATATTTCACTAGCCCGTGTGAGTGTGAATTAATGTTTGCATAGTGGACAATGAGTTCTACTTGTAAATGTTTTTTGGAAAATGAGGCACGTTCCACATCATGTTGGATAGCCTAGGCTTTATCAATCTATTTTCCTTATCCTTTTATCTTTCTTTGAGTATTTGACATTCTATGATTGAGTATCTTGTCATTGTTGCATACATATATATGTTTAACATAGGCATGTGTCTCTTTATGCCTTTGTTGGTTTTTTCATGAGATCTTATATCTTGGGGGCTTGATTATTCTCATTGATATTTTACATCTTATCTTTCCAATGATTGTACAATTAGACCTCTCCTGATTGTCTACTTTAGTGTGATTTTAACGTATGGTCATCCTTTGACTAAAGTGGAGGCTAATTGTTTTTTAGAAAAATGCAACCCTTTACATTTTCTCAATTGTTTGAGCCCTCCTAGTTAAAATGGACTTAATAATGCCTTAATTTAGTTTTGTTAAATGTACCCTTTTACATTTATATTATGACAAAAACGATTCCTCCTTTTCCTTGATTAATTTGGGAATAATTAATAATAAATTGGACATGATATAGCATTGATCTAGTGTTTTGATTTTTTTTACACATCCAAATTAGGTCTTGGGCCCATCTAAGATAAATTAACTTAACTCTTCATTAATTTAGAGTTGTAAAGTGTATTTATTTAAACCTTCATGTTAAATTTAAGAGGCTTGTAAACTAAGGTGGACCTAATCTAGTGTTGTAATGTGTTCTACATAATCACATGGGATTTAGTGCGCTTCTAAACTAAATAGACCCAATTTTTCCTTAATTTAATATTGTAATGTGTATTTATTTGTAATTTCACATTGGATTTTGGGACCTATTGCATTTATGACCTTTATATCATCACTAATAGGCACCTATGACCTCATATAGTGCATCCCAAGGCATATTTTAATAAAAAATCTAACAAAATTAACATATAAGCTTAATTCCTTGAATCCTCAACACTTTAGGACTAAAAATAGCCCTTATGGGACCCATTCACGACCTTGGGTGAATGAGTCCCATCTAGGTGGAACTCATTCACCCAGGATGGCAACTAAGTCCCCTTTGGCCTATTTTTATTGTTCTGAGTGGGAATCATGGGTTTTTAATTCAAATGTCTTCCATGTCAGCCTTGGGGATCAAATAAATGACCATTTAAGTCTATTTCCTAGATATAAATGTGAGCTCTAAAATCATTATTTCATCATTCATTCATGTTATCGAGTCAAACATTAAAGAGTTAAGAATTACAAGACTTTACAAGATCATCAAGGGAGTATTTAAGATCAATTATAGGGTATTTAAGGGTAGAATTATTCATTAATTTTTGCATAAATTAAAGATCCATTATCATGTCAAGCATATCAAGCCTCACGTATCAAGCATGTTATTGAGCTATTGTTTTGATGTAGCTTTGAAAACCTGAGATCAAGCATTATTCTACACCTATTGTCAAGATCAAGATCTACATCCTTCATGGCCATTTCATGTTGAGTTGTAGGTTTACAAGACATCATCTACAAGGCATCATTCAAGGTATCATTGTTCATGTTGAATATCCTATGTTTCATGTTTCATTTCCTTGTTTTTTTTTTATCATTTGGTTTAATTACTTAAAAGGTGTTTAACCAAGCCAAACCCCTATTCATGAACAATCAACACTTCTCTTTGTGTGATTGCATATATAGGTTTCTTAGAGCTTGAAAGATCATTAAAGATTAGGTTAAAATCTTCTTTGATTTGTCTACCCATTTTCAAGGTCATAATCTTCACCAAAAGGTCATCTACAACCCTAAAATCAAAGTTCCAAATCTGAAAACTTGGAGGAGTAGATTGAGGAAATTGAGAAGAGAAGGTTTAGACCTCGAAGTGGTGAATGAGTCCCACTGTAGGTTTTCTCAAAGATCTTTGTAGATTCAAATATCCTTTTTCTCGAAACCCTCTCCTATTCAAAAATCAAGAATTGGGACTGATTCACCCAAAATGATGAATGAGTCCCAATAGGTCCAAAATTTCAAGATTTATAGAATTTGTAGTCTCCATTCAAGTCTCTATAATTTTCCAAGTACACAAAATATGTTTTTCAACTTTTTATTTTGTTCTATACAATCTTCTAGGCCATTTTGTAGGTCATTGCATCAAACTAGGGTTTAGTGTTGCATCTTGCATTTCATTGTCTTTTCCAATTCTTAACTTGGTGGTTAACCCCTCATTCAACCTTTACTAATCTCTAAATATATCCTAGGATATCTTATGGTTAGATCTCTCCCTCCATTCCTCATTGGATCGAAATCTCTAAGGTGTCCTTAAGTGTGGCAAGTGTGAAATAGGAACCATATCCTTGTGCTCTACTCCTCCAAGGTGTGGTGTACTATTTTAGTGACTACATTTTGGTGAACTTACATTTAGAATACCTTATTCTTTGATTTGGAGTCCATCATCATTATAGATTTAGATTTCATTGGGTTTGCATTAGGGAAAGTGCATATAGGTTGCATTTTTACATCTCAAATCATCAAAAATCATTTGAAAACTGCATTTTTGTTTAGTTTACAGATCATACAAACCAAAAAACATAAAGAACATTTTTTTTTTTCAAATTTTGAAAAAAATCCCTACTAGGACTCATTTTCCACCTTGGGAAAATCAATCCCAGAATAGATTTGAAACAACCTTTTACAAGATTAAAAATATTTTTTTTACACTTCCTTTTTTTCCATTAATTATATGTTTCAGTTGGTTGAGTTTTTGTTACATGTATTTCATTATATCTACCTTAATTTGGCTCATTTCATGCATTGCTCAATTCCAAACTTGCATTTACAACATTTCACTTTAAGATTATTGCATAGTGTCATCAGCAAATTATCTTGTTTCAAATCTATAAATTGAATTTCACTTTAGGTCATAGAATTGTACTTTATTTCCTTTTCTATAATGGTATGTTTTATTTCAAGAGATGTGGATTTGATATGGTAAAAAATGGATTAGATAAGTATAAAATCCCCTCTTATGACTTCAATTTAGATTGCAAGAATGAGGTCATTAAGAAACATATTAGTTATCCTTCCCCTACATTTCATAATTATGAGAACATCCTAGAGAAAGAAGATCAAACCATTGACACAATACTTACTATTGAATTGCCCATTGGTGAAGATGGTAGTGTAGAAAATCTTAACATCATACTTGTTCTTCTCCCGACACCTCTCCTCTTATTCACAAAGGTATCTTGGTGAAAGAAGATACAAACATTAAAAGTCTTGATTGTCCCTCTTCTCCTCCCATTTTGGAAGATATTAGAAAACAAGAAGATGAATTTATTTCAACTACTTGGCTTAGTCCAAATCCATCCCTCAACATCTCCCCTAATTGTAAGAGGGCTTTATTAAAAGATGATACAATTGTGAATGATCATGAAAATCATATTTTTCAAGAGGACATGTGGATTGAAAGTGATAACATTATCTCTCTCCTTCCTAATTTCCCTAACATTTGGAAAAACCTATTTGGACAAAAGCATTCAACCATTCGTAAACATGAAAAATATAGTTGTCCTCCTCTTGATGTCTCCCCTACTTGTGTTGAAGCTACTTTAAAAAATATAACCATGGAATATGATGAACATCTTACAAGCTCTCCTACTAGGGTAGATTGTATGGCACAATAGAATGAGACCTTAGAAAAAAAGGACAATGAAATAGAGCCTTCTCCTAATATTCCCACTATTGATAAACAAGAAAATCCAACCATTGATCATTCCCCTACTTGCAATGAAGTCATTTTAGAAGAATCAACCCTTGAACACCATGAACATATAGTTTGTAGTTCTCCGAAAAACTCTCCTCCTAGGGAGGATATCATGGTGTAAGAAAATGATAACATTGATAATAGTGATATAGTTTCTTTAGATGAAGATGATGAAGTGACATTAGAATCGCCTTCACTAAATGAAATTTTAATATTATTCAACCTCAACTCATCCTTTACCCACCTTCCCACAAAACTCGAACTTAAAACAAACCTGAACATATCCCTACCCACCTAAGAATAATGTGACACAAAAACCGAGTCATAGTACTATTACTTATACATATAACACCAAAAATAATCTGTAGAAAAGACAAACACCTCCAACATCCCTCTCATTGCCTAATTTTATCTTACCTAGTCCTCATCGTTTTCTTCCACAAACTAGAAAGGAGTATGATCTTGTTGAATAACTAAAGAATACTCCTACTTAGATATCATTATGGGACCTTATTTAAGCATCCCCTCACTATCATAACATGATTCAAAGTGATTTACAAAAAATACCTACCCCACCTAATACACAATAGAATGACATAGCAATCATGATTCAAGGAATAAATGCTGACAATGTTTTCCACCAATGTGGGCTCCCTCCTTTGGTAGGGAAAAAGAAAAATTAGGCTTTTATAATAATAGCTAAATAAAATAGAATAGGGATAAAATGAACCCTTGTTGAAAATTTATCAACCCTTAATGTGTGTAGTGTAAACCTTTTAGGTAGGCTTCATGTGGATAAATAAAATATTCAACATGATTCCTTGTCTAGCCATGAATTTGACAATGTAGGAACACAACCTCTTGGTGTGAACACTTTGTTTATTATAGCTAGAAAGGAAACATTAGAGACACCAATCTATTTTATTCATAACGATCTTTCATATAACCTCCTATTAGGTAGACCATGGATTCATGCAATGAATGGGGTGTCTTCTACTCTTCATTTTAAAATGAAGTATATTTACAATAACTATGTACAAACTTGAAGCCAACTCTAATCTAAACAATTGTTTGAACATTGAGAAAGGAAACTAAAATCCTTTGAAAACATTGACAGCAACTACAAAAGTAGAACACATACAATAAAAAGACAAATAAAAACACATTGAGGAAGTCATGAAGCTATCGGGGGGTTCCTTAGACTTTGAAGAAACATTCATGGGATAATATAAAATCATAAAAAAATATTTAGGAAAGCAAAAAGATAAAGTGGTAATTTCAACACAAAACTCAAAAGACCCTTCGAAAGCATCCACCTCAACCACTTTAGATCAAAAGACCACAAATTATACAATGACCTTTGATGAAGCTGATTACAAACAACCACTAGATCCAAATGCAATAAAAAATATTTATGGAAAAGGTTATGAGCTTATGCAACATTCTGGGTATAGTAGAAAAGGATGTGGTGCCAGAGAAAAATGTATCTGTAACCCTGTAGAGCATAACACACAAGAAATGACTCATGGTCTAGGCTATTGTCCTTTGATAGAAATAAAAAAAACCTTCACTTGATATCGACACTATTACAAAACATCCTTCTAAGTCGAGTTTAACATTAGTGCATCCTGAACTAATAGACACTAGTGGTCTTGATTGTTATCATTTGAAACACACAAATAAATCTTCTCTTAATGTCAATATCATCACACAAAACACTAATGATTTGAATTCTTTAGATTCTACATCATCTAGTAAACAGGAGAACAAAATCTCACAATCTAAAGAGTCTTGTGTATGTATGACATCATGTACTAAGAAAGAGATATATTTTTCACAAAATAATGAAACATCCTCTACTTTTGATCAAGAATATATCTTATTGAGAATCCTCCAAGATCATTTGATATTCCTTCCTCCTAGAGCATGAAATAAATTTTACTACAAACATTCATTTTGTGCATATCATAGAGTTCATGGGAATTCTAGTTATGAATGTAAGGCTTTGAGTAGTAGAATCCAACATCTCAAGGATTTTGGTGCTCTTCCTTATGTGGGGAACCTAATTCCTCTAATTGATATTGATTTTCACTCCAAAATGCATCTCATCAATCATTTTGTCTAACCCTTGTCCTCCACTAAGTGGGGGCAAGGGGTTAGGTTGCCTTGTCATCATATATCACTTGTCGTTATCTCTTTTGGCTAGTTGATCACTTTTCATTAACATATAAGAGCAAGCTTGGGATGTGGATGGCATGCCTTAAGTTTACTCGCACATGACATACTTATTCATGATGTATCTTGATTCAAAAATATATGAATTGGCATAGGGATTTCTGAATAACCTCTCATGCCTTCTTCTAATTTAAAGTAATTTCTCACAATAATGGTGGTAGCAATTGCTTTAAAGTGGGGGCATACAGTGACACTTATGTTTCATTGTGTGATTTTATTTATTCGTATGACGTGTCCTTTTCTTGGTGGTGTCATTGAGCTTGATTCTCTTTGAGAGCCTATTACTTCTTTGAATTTGCCTCTCTTGGAGACATTAGGCACAATGTTTCTTAAGAAGTGACTTTGCACAAACTAAGAAAAACTCCTTTGAACATAATTTACACTATTTTTCATTGACAATATCTATGAGTTTCAATCATACGAAGGTTTTCTTGCGTCATGATCAAAGATCATATTTTCGTGGTGCCTTATTAAAGTTATTAGGAGGTATAACTTTTGTATGGTTTGAGCGGGAAGCTCGATCGAGGCACGAATTTCCCCATAGCCACTTTCATGTGTTTGTGAGTGCATACTAGCCATGAGTGTATGTTTCACACCTCTTTGGACTTATCATCCAACATAAAGCTAGGAGTTCCATTGGCATAGATGAATATGTATTTTTTGGAAAAATAGATTAGATCTAATCCACATCATGTTGGACAAATGGTTGAAGCTTAATCCACTTAAATTTTCCTTTTACTTGTTTTCATTTTTCTTTCTTTTTGACATTCCATGTTTGTGTATCTTGATGCTACATATCATACACCTTGTGCATGTCCCTTTGTGCTTATGTCAGTTTGACTTAAGATCTTGGATCCTAGGTGATTGAATGCTTCCTCGATCTTTGTTATCCTAGACCATCTGCATTTGTACACTTGGACACCTCTTGATTGTCTACTTTAGTGTGAGTTTGAAGAAAGTTCATCGTCTAACTAAAGTGGGGGCCAGATGTAATGACAACAAAGAGTCCTCCTTTTCCTTGATTAATTTGGGCATAATTAATGATAAATTGGACTTGATATCACCTTGATCTAATGTTTTGGTTTGTATTTAATTACACATTGACATGGGATTTAGGGACCTTCTCTTTTAGACCCACTTTTTCCTTAATTTGATGTTGTAAAGTGTATTTATCTACGTTTTCATATTGGATTTTGGGCCCTATTGCATTTATGACCTTTATATCATCATTAATAGGTCCCTATGACCCCATATTATGCATCCTAAGGCATATTTTAATCAAAAACCTAAAAAAATTATCATATACGCTTAATTCCTTGACTCGTTGACACTTTAGGACTAAAAATAACCTCTGTGGGACCCATTCACCACCTTGGGTGAATGAGTGCCATCATGGTGGGGCTCATTTACCCAGAATGGTGAAAGAGTCCCATTTGGCCTATTTTTAAGTTTCTAAGTAGGAAAAGTAGATTTTTAATTCAAATTTCTTCCATGCCATCCTTGGGGATCAAATTAATGGTAATTTGAGTGGATTGCCTATATAAAGGAGCTCTCAAATCATGATTTGATCATGCATTCATGTGATCAAGTCAATCACTAAAGAGTTAAGCATTCAAGATCAATTCTAAGGCATTCAAGGGAAGAATTATTCATCAATTATTGTAGCAATTCAATATCCATCATAATGTCAAGAATATCAAGCATCAAGCTTGTTATTAAGCTAGTGTTGTGTTGTACCATTGAAGATCCAAGATCAAGCATTGTTCTACACCTATTGCTAAGATCAAGAACTACATCCTTCATGGCCATTCCATGTTGAGTTGATGATTTACAAGACATAATCTATAAGGCATCATTAAAGGTATCATTATTCATGTTTCATATCCTATGTTTCATGTTTCATGTCCTATTTTCATTCTTTCATCATTTGGTTTATTTACCTAAAAGGGGTTTGACTTGTTGGACTCAAGGGAACATTGAGAGGGGGGGTTGAATCAATGTTTTGCAAATCTTAGCTTTATTAATTTGATATTAAAACCGTTTCAACATTAAACCAAAGGAAAGATGCAAAAACATAAAGTAATCTTCCACAACACCATAATACAAGGATTTTTGCATGGAAAAACTGTAGGTGAAAAAC
Organism: Sequoiadendron giganteum; assembly: GCA_007115665.2. Lineage (NCBI taxonomy): Eukaryota > Viridiplantae > Streptophyta > Pinopsida > Cupressales > Cupressaceae > Sequoiadendron > Sequoiadendron giganteum. Next base: position 334,484,480 of record CM021100.1, read on the forward strand.
CACAGTGGAGGTTGATGCACAATTTTAGTACTCAAATATATGTTTTACAAAAGGGAATGCACTTGCATTCAGCCACACTGCCTAGAGCTGACTGCTCAAAAGGGAAGGCTCACTTCCTTAGAAAAGTTCATATTAAAACCATCTGAAGGTTGAACTGAAGTATTAGCATCTACTTATGCCAGGTTACAGTTCCAGTTAGGCTCATATATTAGATTATGGATCATCTATCTGATTCTATACTCAACTCTGCCCTGCTCTACTCTTCTCTTCTCTTTTCTTCTCTTCGCATCATAAATTCATGTATAGATGAATTCACACTATTACCCTTTTTAATTTTACACCACAAACTAATATACTTTGCATCAAACACATTCGCTATATCAAAATGATAAAACCGATCTCATATATATATCCGCTATCCAAGATTTTATCATTCATATGTCAGCTTCATAAAACATAAAGTTATTTTCAACTATCGGCTAGATCCTCAATTAAATATTTATGAGCACCATCCATAGTTGTCCATAACATAGTAGGGACCTAAATAAACAAGTTGAAACATAAAAACATGCAATCAATTACTCCTAAGATGTCCACAATGACTATATTCGACATGGCATCCTTTAAGCACAGATAACCAAAAGATTAATGCACCGGATCTCCTAGATCATACACCAGTGAATGCGCATCAAGAAAATCCTTGAATAAGGTAGTACAAAGATTGACAAACCTTTCTTTGAGATCCACGACTTAAAATAACGGTATGGTGAGATATTTAGATCGATATCTTTTCCTTTAACCGGATGCCCTATTCTTCTTTCTATTCTACCAGTGTGAACCAAAACTAGAATGTGGACCAGATGAATGACTTAGGTTTCCATAAATTAAAACACTAGAAGCCATATTCTAACAATCTACCCCTTTGGCATTGATGGCAACACTTAGTGAAAAAGGACTAAGTTTCAAAATCAATATGAGTACACTACCAAATCAAAATTTCAAAACATAGCTCCCCCTAAGATTGATAAGGCATTTTTCACTACTCTCTCTCCCAATTTGACATCAATGAAAAATAATAGACACCATATGCTAATAATTCAATGACGAAACATGGGCTCAATCTCCCAAAAACTTCAAAACTGATTCAAAATTTTGAAAAATGACAACTACTACTTGAGTTAGAAAATTATCTTGTGATTCTCCTTCATTTCTAGAAGAAATTTCTTCCAAGAATCTATTGCAATTCCAATGATTATAATCATGTTGTTGTTCTTGGATGTCCTATTGACAATATTGGTGATGGATTAAGGAATTGTAATTGCATCCTTTAGATTTTGACCTTTTCTTAGTATCTCAACCATCTATTCCAATATGCATTCAGTTAGGTCCTTCACTTTCCAAAAAGTGTCCACAAGAGTGTTCTTAGTGAATTGAAATTTTGTGTTCTCATAATGTAGATCTTGAATTATTTTCTTGATTGTACCATCTTGATCTTGAGACATATCAAATATTTTTCCAATCCCATTCAACTCTGTTTCAATTTGGTCCAATTTCTCTTTGTATTTCCCAACTACATGAGGCCAGTGGATGCAATAAATGCAGATGTTATTAGCCCCACTTATGCATTCCCTCAGCTCATTCATTATCTTTTTCAATTTGGTAAGTGATAGCCTAAACTTCCCCTTCAAATTTGAGATAACTTCACCTTCATCTTTGTCTTGAGACTTAGAGTTCATTGTTTCTTTTGAGCATTCAATCATTTCTTCTAGTAAGATGTTCTGCAAATTTTTAAAATTGATTTGACTTTGCACAATATGAGCACTTAGAATACTTAGAATCATATCCTTATCATATGACGGTCTGATAGACCATAATTTGGTAGTTTTCTGCATTCCACCTTCCTTCTGAATAAGTTGCTGAAGCTTCTACTTTGTCAGGTCATCTTCTTTCTCACTTGCTTTTGAAATTTCCTTTTCTAGTTCTGATTCGGCTAATTTTAGTTAATTTCCCTATTGATCCTTAGTTTGTTCATTAGATTCTTCATCTAGAATATTCATAATTTTCTGTTCCTTTACTTTTCCTTCAGTTCTAGGAATCTTGCATTCTAGAGGGCTATATTCAACAATTTCTTTTTCTCTTTTCTACTTTTTTTTCATGTCACCAGAAGAGGAACCAACTTCAAGTGTTCTTACCAGAAGAGAAATACTGACTGAGCCACACTTTCCTAGTAAATTCTTTAATAATTTTTTGAATTCTTGATCCCAATTAGACAAGATCTTAGAGTATGAGTATATTTGTTTGCATACCAGTTCATTTCATTTCCACACCACATTATTGATCATTGGCAAAAAATTCAAGAAATACATTACTAAACATATGACTAGAATATCAAACCTAAAAAGATAACCTATCTCTATTGTTAATTGCACATTCTCCATCACTTGATCCTTTAGCAATCCACATAGGTCAAAGTCCTGACCTTCCGTTATCATTTTGTGAGAGATGAAAAATCACCAGCCAAGGTTGCTCCTTCTTTGTTTCTAAAAAAGACTTTTTATAATATTTCGTACGCAATGTAGTTTGTTACAGGGTTCTTGATTGTCAAGATTATCAGTTCCCTTTGATCTCCAATTATTCCAGTTAGGGTTTCAACTTTTTTTTTAGATGGATTTATTTCTTCGTATGTCCCCGACTTTACATAATCCAGTCAAATTTCTAAATAATTTCTTCGAAATGATGTAGCATTTGTCCGGAATCAAGGTGTCATTGTACAATCTGTTCAAAATGAATTTAACAATTTTCGCATTCTCGAAGTAGGGAAACTCATTCCAAATATCCAAATTCTTGTGTTTGGATTCTCTCAACCACTTCAATTCGTTGGGAAATAACAAATTTCTCATGGACCTCATCTTTTCATTATTGTATTCATCAAAATTGATTGAACATTTGATTTTTCCCACTCTTCCTTTCATATTTTATGTTTATCAACCACACACCAAATTATATGGAAAATTCGAAGACAATTGAAATAGCTAAGGTGTTTTGGGATTTGCTAACGAATTAACTTCAATGCTTCAAAAAATTTCTATGTAGTGATCTCCTTCTTCTCTTCTTCGATCTAAAGTGCCAAATGAGAGTTCCAACTTATCTTTTATAGCTCACACACTTGCAATAAATGCATTTTCCCTAGGTTTTCCGCATACTCTATTTTCTTAGATAGCGAGAGAAATTCTTTCATGGATCTATGATTCTTTGGATTATCTTGTGAATGTTTTCAAAAACCTCTGTAGATCATTGATACACCTTTTTGACCATCCTTCATGTTCTGGTACCAACTACGAATAGGGGAGAAAATATTTTCTTGAACAACTCCCCCTAGGCCAGTGGCCTAAAATCAATTTCTGGAAGAATTACCAGAAGCAGGTTCTGGTTCAAAACTATTTCCAGCATTAGACTCGTTCTTCCTTACCCATGTCTTCTTCATCTAATTTCTCATTTCATCTGCAGTCACTTTTCCTTTTCCTTTGTCATATTTATGTATATTTCTGCCTTTGTATACCAGACCTTTTCTATCCACATTTTTGTTCCTGCAGAATCTTGCAATGTGACCATATTTATTGAAATTGTAGCACATAGTATTTCCTTGGCCAAACCAATCATTCCATTGATTTATTTTAGATTTGCATTGATTAGCAATATTCCCAAATTTTCAACATGTATAACATTCAACATTCCTTCTATTGACAGAGTAGTTTGACAAATTTTTGCATTCAATTTATTTATGACCAAACTTTTTGCAATTGAAACATTGACCAAAAATGATGAATCTCTTGATTTCACATTACTTCTACATTGAGCAGCCATATGACCAAATTTGTTGCAAGAAAATAATATCCATTAAAATTTGGAGAATAAGGCTGTCTTACCAAATACCTTCCACCTATGTTCATCTGGTTTCCTTGCCTGAAATTCTTTTGTCTAGATCTGCAACTTTGTCCTTTTTCATATCCAAGACCTCTTTTGTTATTTCCACTATTTTGTCCTTGATTCAGCTCATCAAGCTTAACCAAAGTAATCTTAAACTTATCCTCGTATTAATTTAATTCCTAAGAATAACAATCTGTATTTCAAGTTCTTTTCCATTGATTCTAAATTGTAGCAACTCACTTTCCATTTGAATGAATTCTCCATTTACTTTTTTGCATTCATCAGATTTCTCCTTTAAGGACTGAGCGAGGTTCTCCTCTTTTTTCTTCCTTTATTCAATCTCTTTAGTCAAATTCATCACCACAGATTCCATCTCATTTTTTAGGGTAGCATTGTTGGGTATGTGCAAGATCATCATGGAAAAAATAGGCCCTTAAGTGGCAATAAAATTCAGAAAATTAGAGTTAGGCAGTTTGACGTAAAAATTTGAATAAGTTATCTATATTATTTAAAAAATATGTAAGAATAGAATCTATAGCAAATTGAATGTAGTTTCTAAACTACTAGGTTTATTTTAAAAAAAAATTCTATTTGGTGAAAATTTAAAATTTCAATGCAGTAGTACTTAAATTTTAGGGAAAAAATAAGAAGTAGGTGTTTGTCTGACCACCCTAACCACAATAAAATGATAATATTTGTTTATAATATTTTAGATATAAGTAGGAGACTCATGTAACGATGTGATGCATATTTTTTTAAAAAAAATTTCCAAGTAAATAATTAATTATGAATTTTTTATTACAAATTTTTAAAAATATAAACTCGTATGCCTAACCACTTTAACTTGGTCAAAACTTCATGAAATTCATTTGTTTTAGTCCTATAGTATGCAAAGAATAAAATGTGATGCATGTTTTAGATTGAAATAATGTGATACCATTTGAAAGCTATAGATGTTTTTCAATCAGCCCATCAATTAGGACTTTTGTCGTAATTCAAATGAAAAATGAATAATAATAATTTATATTTGTGGAAACCTGAGAATCTCCTTTAAAAACCCTTTTCATTTCATCAATTTTGAGTAAAAAAAATTCATCAACCACATGGGCCATCATATCACTTAGATATCGCCACTTTTTGGCCCATCATGATCTTGCACATACCCTATTTCTGGCAAGATTTTCACATTCTTCAGTTATTTCCTTCAAGGTTTTATTTAGGTGAGCATCATCCATGTTTTCACTCTCTTTTTTCTTGATCTGATCACAAATATTCTTTCTCTTCTCCCTGGATTTAAAAACTCAATCCTTCAATGTGTGAATGAATTTCTCAGCATCCCTAAGATTTTCTTTCAATTCTTGGACTTCTAATTTAGACTGATCAAGGTCATCAAGTGCCACCAAAAGCTACTATTGAAGACTACTAGAGTCCATTACATTCCAAGATCTACGTCAATATGATATAATTATTTTGAGGAACTAGGATCTGATACCAATTGTTGGACTCAAGGGAACATTAAGAGGGGGGGTGAATCAGTGTTCTGCAAAGCTTCACTTTATTAATCTAATATTAAAGCAATTTCAACATTAAACCAAAGGAAAGATGCAAACACATAAATTAATCATCCACAACACCATAACACAAGGATTTTTGTGTGGAAACCCTGTTAAGGGAAAAACCTCAGTGGAGGTCAATCTACAATTTGATTACTCAAATATAAGTTTTACAAAAGGGAATTCACTTTCATTCAAGCACGCTTCCTAGAGCTCGCTTCTCAAAAGCAAAGGCTCACTGCCTTACAAAAATTTAGATTAAAACCATCTGAAGGTTGATCTGAAGTAGTAGCATTTGCTTATGTCAGGTTATAGTTTCGGTTAGGCTCATAGATTAGATGTTGGATCCTCTATCTAATTTTGTACTTTGCTCTACCTTGCTCTGCTATGCTCTACTCTTTTCTACTCTTCACATCATAAATTAATTTACTGATGCATTCGCACTATTACCCTTCTAAATTTCAAACCACACACTAATATACTTCACATCACACACATTCACTATATAAAAATGATGAAACCAATCTCATATATATATCTGCTATCCAAGATTTAATCATTCATATTTTAGCTTCATAAAACTTAAATTTCTTTTCAATTGTCGGCTAGATCCTCAATTAAATATTTATGCACACCATCCATAGTTGTCCATAACATAGTAGGGACCTAAATAAACAAGTTCAAATATAGAAATATTTAATCAATTACTCCTTAGATATCTACAATGACTATATTCGACAAGTCAGCTTTTAAGCACATATAACTAAGATATTAATGCACTGGATCTCCTAGATCGTACACTAGTGAATGTGCATCGTGATACTCCTTGAATAAAGGAGTAAAAACATTGACAAACCTTTCTTTGACATCCACAAATCAAAATAACAGTCCGGTGAGATATTCATATCAACATCTTTGCTTTAACTAGATGCCCTTTCCTTCATTCCTATTTTCTAGTGTGAACCAAAAGTATACTGTGGACCAGATGAATGACTTAGGTTGCCATCAATGACAACACTAGAAGCCATATGCCAACATCACCAAGGAAAACCCCTATTCACTAACAATCAACACTTTTTATCTCTCTCTCTTTGTAGATATGAATGTAGATATATGTGTCTTGGAGCTTGAGAGATCATTGAATATTAGGTTACAAGCTTTTTGGAGTTGTCTCCTATTTGCAAGGTCATAGTCATCACCAAAATGTCATCTACAACCCTAAAGGAGAAGATTGAGTAGATTTAGGAGAGCAGATTCAGACCTTGAAGTTCTAGAAAATCCAAATTGGACTCATTCACCACAAGTGGCGACTGAGTCCCATTATAGGTGTTTTTTAGAGATCTTTGCAGATTCAGACACCCTTTTGCATGAAATGTTCTCTTGTGCAGAAATCCAAAAGTGGGACTGATTCACCCAGAATGGTAAATGAGTCCCACTAGGCCAAAATTTTAGGATTTTCAATATTTCCAATCTCCATTAAAGTCTCTACAAGTTTATAGGTGCACACATTCCATTTTTCAACTTTCTATTTTGTTTTACACACTTTTCTAGGCCATTTTGTAGGTCATTGCATCAAACTAGGGTTTAGTGTTGCATCTTGCATTTTATTATCTTTTCCAAGTTTTAACTTGGTGGTGAACACCTCATTCAAGGTTCCTTAATCAATATCTAAATATATCCTAGGATATATTATTTTTAGATCTCTCCCTTCATTCCTCATTGGATGGAGATCTCTAAGTGTCCTTAAGTGTATCAAGTGTGAAATAGGAACCCTATCCTTGTGCTCTATTTCTCCAAGGTGTGGTGTTCTATTTTGGTGACTATAAATTCCACACTTATTTGGTCCCTCTTAATTAAATTGAGCTTAATTATGATTTAATTAGAAATTTAATACATTTACAAGCCTAATAAATCACATTTTCCAAAGGGGAAACCTGACAATAATTAATGCGTAAACATAACACTTTACATTGAGAAATGTGTGTTCTATGTATAGGGACATATGACCCATTCGCCCATGGGCAAATGGATCCTCCCTGGGCCTTTGGACCTAAATTTAAATTATGTCTTTGGTTGTATTTAAACATATCTAAATCCATAATGCAATGTTGTCTTGTGATATTAGAATTTCGATAAATTAAGGATACATACCTATAAATACAAGGTCATTTCACTAAGTTTAACTTGGGAATTTTTATGAGAATTTTATGAGCACTTTTGTAGGATTTGATTAAAAATTAAGGGCATTTAAGAGAAAATAGATCAAAGATTTATTTCTGCAATCAAGATCTATTCATCATGTCAAATTCTTCTTGCATAATGCATGTTTTTGAAGCTAAAATTGCTATGTAAGTTTCAAGATAAAGTTCAAGCATTCAATGCATCAATTTTAAGTGTCAAGATCCACATCCAATTCTGCCATTTCATGCAAGTTGCAAACCTTCTAAGATATCCATTTTAAATGTTTCATTTAAGGTCTTGTTGAGTGGTAATATAACTTTGTTCATTCTTTATTCCCTCTTTCATTTCATTATTTCAATTCAAGGTTTGATTACCAAAATAGGGTTTGACAAAGGTAAAGCCTCATTCACCCTAAAAAAAATTCTCTCTTGTGTTTATGATTTATGATTTATGTTAGAGAATACTTGAAGACCTTTTCAAGTGAAATATTTATAAAGTTGTCATAAAATCATGGAATCTAACCTACATATTTAATTTCCCACTTTATGACATTGAAACCTAGACAAATCAAAGGCTACTTTCCACCAGAGGCTCCCAAAAGAGTGTTGAAATCCTTATACTTGCACACATTTTTGCAAGGGCGAATGAGTCTCAAATCAACTTCCGAAAAGCAATTTTGGTGACTAGTGCACACTATTTTTCTCTTCTCAAATCTACATTATACTCTTTGGTTCTATAAATATTTAGTTTAACCTTCAAGTTTCACGTGTTATATTACATTTTGGAATTGATTTGGTATTTTTAGGTTTTTTCCCCAAATTGTTGTTTGACGGTGACCCCCATCCTTTAGTCATAAGGAAATCTAAAGATTCTCACTTTGGGTTGATCTTCACCTAAGGGTTGATAAACAATTCATTTTGGGGATCTCATTTTCTAATGAATTAAAGGAAAATAGGTTCCATATTTTGATCCCATATTTAATCAAACCTATTTTTCTATATTTTATGAAGATCATATACAATAAAAAAGAGTGTCATCTATGACTCTGGAATGTGTATGAGATTCATAAAAGCTCCACAAGCATTATCTTAGTATTTCAGTAGGACTGGTTTTCTACCTCTTTTTTTTATTCATCAAGGCATTGGTTTCTCTAATAGGTAATTTCTTACAAGTACATTGGGGTATTGGTACCTCTAATAGGTTCGTGCCTACTACTGTGTGTAAAATTCACTGGTATATTTTTTCATTTTGAATCTAGATTTGGATAGTAGATTCAAGCAACTATTCTGAATGTGGTTTTTCTTATCTTTGGTTTCCATGCATATTGGTTTTCTCCTGTGTGATTTTTTCTTTACGTTTATAAATTATTATGTGGGAAGTAGGAGTAAAGATTTTAAATTTGCATGATTTGGTATTATGTGTTGAAGTTGGTATTTTTTAATTGATTATATCTACTAAATCGTCTCCTCTCAATATATTGTGTGCCCTTAAATTAGTATTAGAGTAAAGTTCCTTTTAAGAATCCTACAAAATTAAGGTAGTTTAGAGATGACCCACTTAGTTGGTTATGAAGGATTATCTTGAAATAAAACCCCTATTTTATGAATCCAAATTTTCTTCTTGAAAATTCAGGATAGAGTCCTATTTGATGGATCAAGGAATGATTATCTAGATGTCAGTAATAGATGGATATGAGATTCATGAAAATCCTCCTACAGATCAAGGTAGAAAGAGAGCTTGTCAAATCAATGTTAAAGCAAGTAATTCTATTTTATGTGGATTCACGAACACTAAATTTCTAAAAGTGATGTTGTGGGAAATAGTGAAGGAAATATGGGATAAAATGGAAACCATCAATGAATGTGATGAAATATTCAAATAGGAAAAGCTAAAAACTCATAGATCTCAATTTCAAATCTTGGAGATAAGAGGAGATTAGAATATTGACAGATTCCTTCGCTAGGTTAATGAAGTTGTCAACTCTATCAAATGTCTTGTCGAAGAATTGGAATAAAAGGTTGCACACATGGCCTTTTAGACTATAAAAGGTGATGAAAAAATAGATTATGGAAATAAGGAAGATGAATAAGATCTTGTGGAATAATTTTTATATGCTAGAAAATAAATAAAAATTATGAAGAATAAAATTTTAGAAGAAGCGAAGGCTAAATAAAAATTATCTCAAGATTTGAAGACCCAAATAGAATGAAAAAGGATTGAAGAAGTTCTAATTGGAAAGTTGCTGTCAAAAGATAAGGATTTTGAGAAGCTGAAAGTAGAAATTGTGAAAATAGGAAAAGAACTTGAGAAAGTGAATCAACAACTATGAATGAAGTTTGAAAAGGGTACTAAAAATCTAGGTCAGATATTGGGAAGTCAAAGATCTTTGCCTCTTAAAAATAGAATTATCTTTGATCATCAGAAGAGAAAGTGACAAAAAAATCGATGAAGAATACTAAATCAAGTCCGAAAGTGATTAGATCTAAAAGTATCATTACAAGTGATGAAAGAAAGACACAAAATGATGACTTTATTCCAGTTTAGAAAAAAAGAAGAAGATTCAAAAGATAGGGATACAACACTAGGTTCAATTATCCTTTATGTGGTTATTGTTTGAATTGCAACAATTTTGGTCATAAGGATATGGACTGTAGAAAACCTTCAGTAAGAAGAAGTAAATTTATTAGAAATAATGCATGTGTACCTTTTTACAATTTTAATATCATTTACTAAAAATGCAAAAAATTTGGACCTATTGCAAGGAACTACAAAAACAATTTTGTGTGTCCTCAACCAAAAATTTGAAGAATAGGATCATAAATTAGGAGTCATGAATCGAATAAAATATGGAAAAAGGTTAAAAAAGAGAAATAAGAAAATTCAAAGATTTCTCAAACTATTCTACATGCTCAAAAGGAGAAGAGCCTTTAGATCATAGACTTCAGTTGCTCATGCCACATGATAGGAGATAGAAGTTCATGAATTTCAAGAAATTTGAAGTAGGTTTTGTGACTCTTAGAAATATTTGTTTTTGCTAAAATCATTGGTAAGGGTATCTTGAGTCTTGATGGTGGTAGAAAAAATACACATGATCTTTTGTATGTTGAGGAACTAAAACATAATCTTTTAAGTGTAAGTCAGATGTGTGATGAAGGATATAAGCTATCTCTTAGTATTGAAGTTTATGAAATTATGGAATCAAGCACTAGAGAACTGATTGTGAAAGGAAGTAGGATAGACAATGAAATATATCACCTCAGTGAGTTGAATGGACAAATTTGTCTCACTATGTAGAATGAAGAAAGTTGTCTTTGGTACAAAAGGTTGAGACATAGGAATTTTGATTATATCGTGAATATTATCTTAGGAGGAATGGTCTAGGACATTCCAAATATTAAGAAACCTCAATCTACCATTTTCAAACCATGCTATGAAGGAAAGTAGACAAAAATAAGATTTTTTCTAAGGAGTATTCTACATCAAACCATTTTATTTTGTCCATATGTATACTTGTGTGGACCTATGAGGATAAAGAGTATACAAGGTGATAGGTACTTCATGATGCTAGGATTACATGGATTACATTTCAAAAAGAGAATTTGTAACCATTTAAAAATTTCAAGGCATTCAAGGCATTATTAGAGAATGAAACCAAAATAACAATCAATATTTTTAGATTTGACAAACATGGAGAATTCATGTTTGAAAAGTCTACTAAATTATGTGAAGAGCATGGGATCTAGAGGAATTTTTTTCCCCTATAACTTTATAGAAAAATGGAGTTTTTAAAAGGAATAACCATATTTTATAGGAGATGGCTAGAACAATATTTCCTCAAGAAAATTTACTAGATATGTAGTGGAGAGAAACAGTTCAGATTGTTGTGTATATTTTAAACATAGCTTAAATCAAACACAAGACTAATAAATTTTTTCATGAGTTATTAAGAGGAAGACCAAAATTAGTCAAAAACCTTAGAATATTTGGAAGCAAATGCTTCATCAAAGGGGATGATGAAAATTTGAGTAAGTTTGATTTGAAATATAATGAAGGTATTTCTCTTGGTTATTCATTGAGAAATAAAGAATACAAACTTGATAAGAAAAGGATGAAGAGGATTGTCAAAAGTGCAAATGTGGGAATTTATGAAAGAATCCAATCTTCTAGTATTCTATAAGTAGAAGATGGTGAAGAGTCAATTCACATTGGTATTAAATATTGAAAATTTGTTAAAAAACTCTAGAAATATATGTTCAGAAAAATCAATCTAAAGACTAGATTATAGGAGACAAAGAAAGTGGGGTTAAGACCTGGAACAAAATTGAGAGGGAAAATGAGAAAGTTGTACTTTGCATTATTGCTAAAGATAGAACCTAATTCCTACAAAGAAGAAAGCAAAGAGAAAGGATTGATAGATTCTACAAAGGAAGAACTAAATTAGGTCAAGAAGAATGAAACTTTGGAACTTGTCCCAAGACCTAAATGAAAGAATGTGATTGGAACCAAGTGTGTTTTTAGAAATAAGCTAAATGAAGAAGGTGAAGTGATCCTAAATGAGGCTAGACTTGTGTGTAAAGGATATGTACAGGTTGAAGGCATACATTTTGAAGAATGTTTTTATACGATAGAAAGACTAGAAGAAATCAAGATGTTTCAATCTCTTTTAGAATTCAATAATTTAAATCTATACTAGATGGATGTGAATTCAACATTTTTGAATGGATAGTTAGAAGAAGAGGTCTACATTGAAGAAATATAAGGTTGTCAATGTTATAAAAATATAGATTATGTTTGTAGACTAAATAATGATTTGTATAGAATCATGCAAGCTCCCAAATATTGGTATTCAAAGTTGGATGGATACTTGTGGTAGAAATAGTTCTAGAGAGGAAGTGTAGTTAGTAATATGTACATTACAATAGAAGGTGATGGGTTAGTGTAGGAAGATGGGGGTCCAAACTAGACCCTTAAGTGGCAATGAAAATTTAAAAAATAGAGTAAGACAACTTAACATAAAAAATTGAATAGGTGATTAACATAATTTTAAAAATATGTAAAATAAGAATTTGTAGTAGATTGAATGTAGTTTCTAAGATACTAGTCTTCTTTTGGGAAAGAAAATCTATTTGGTGAAGTGTTGAAATTTCAAAGCAGTAGTACTAAATTTTTAGGAAAAAAATATAAAGCAAGTGTATGTCTAACCAACCACAAGAAAAACTTAATATACTTTTTTGAAACTTCCAATATAAGTATAGGACACATGCCTAGATATGCCACAATTTTTTTAAAAAAATTGCAAGTAAATAATTAGTTATGAATTTTTTATTAGAAAATTTAAATTTTATTAAATATTGTTTGTCTGACCATCAGAACTTGGTCAAAAATTTGTGAAAATATTTTTTTTCTTTTTTTATCCTATAAAATGGGAAGCATATAATGTGTCACATATTTCAAATACAAAAAAATTGAAATCATTTGAGAATATAGCTTTTTTCAATCAACCTATCAATCGGGACTTTAGTCAGAATGCATATAGATAATCAATAATAATTATCTATTTAATTCCAACTAATGCATATCTTATATTGGTGGAATGTTGACAATTTTATCAATAAACCCTTTTCGTTTCATACATTTTGGATTAAAAAATTCATCATCCACTTTTGGGTCATATCGCCACTTGTTGGACCCCCATGATATTGCACTCACCCTGATCAAATACTAATAGTTATGGTCTATGTAAATGATAACATATTTTGTGGTAGGAGTCATGAATTGTGCAAGTAATTTAGAAAGAAAATGCGAATGATATTGAAATGTCTATGCTAGGTGAATTATCTTTCTTTCTTAGGTTGTAGATTGTGCAGTCAAACAAAGCCATTTTTATTTCCTAGAACATATATACATAAAGAAAATGCTAAGAAAGTTCAGGATGAAAGATTGCAAATTGGTAGGAACACCTATGGCTACAAGATTCAAGTTGAGTAAAGATGATGAATCTGCTTCGGCGGACCAAACCTTGAAAATATCTATGATTGCTAGTTTTCTATATGACAATAACATCTAGATTAGATATAATGCAATCATTTGGAATGATTGTTAGATTTTCGGTAGCACCTAAAGAAACTCATGTTAAATTAGTGAAGAGAATATTCATATATTTGAAGTGTACTATGGATTTCAAACTATGTTATCTAGACAATTAAAATTTCACTTTGACTACATACATAGATGTAGATTGGGTTGGAAGCATAAATGACTTGAAGATGAAAAGTGATGGAACATTCTTTCTATGTGATAGTTCAACATCTTGGTTGAGTTATAAATAGGACTCAACTTCATTATCCACAACATAAGTGGAATTCATTATGGAAAAATCATGTTGCACTCAGGTATTATGGATGAAGAATTTTTTTAAGGAGATGAATATTTAGTTTGATGAGCCTATCTCTATTCCTTTTGATAACACACGTTCTATAAATAAATATTATAGTAATTCATTCAAGGAAAAAACACATTGCAATCAAGTATAATTTTGTAAGGGAGAGGTAGTAGAAAGAGAGTTAAAGTTGGTGTATGTTGAGATAAAGGAGTAAGTAGAAGATATATTGACAAAAAAAAATTCTAAGGAGAATTTTAATTTTCTACAAAAGAAAAAGGGAGCTATTTCTCCCTCCTATAGAAGGTTTGGTGGTCTTGCAATTTTTTTTTAAATGTAGCAAAGAATAGACTTAGGGGGATTCTATCGAGGAAGTAATATTTTGGATTATCCAGTGTACTGGAAATACAAAATGGGGTAGAATGGTGTTGACCATTAACATTGATTTCAAATGGGGAGAAAGTGAACTCAAAATTCTATACATTTCAAGAGAGATAATTCAATCCAAGGAGATAAATGCCTTTATGTGTGTTTGACTTGTCTTATGGGTGGCCCAACATTTTTTCGTTTACCAACAATGAAAAAGGGGGAAATTGTTGAACATAGTTTGTCATGAATGTCAAAGATTTTAATTGATGTATAAGGTTGATTCCAAATACGAAAAATATTGTACAAGTACTAGAATTATCACTATCTTCTCAAATTATAATTTTGTTTTGTAGAGATTTACATAAGTATTTTCTATATTTATTGTTGCATGTTGTGTGTTTGAAGATGTCAATAATGAAGAAGTTGTCTCATAAATAATATCACTATATCAAGTGAAGCACAAAATTTATGTTTTGGGGATGATAAGGGGATGGGTCCCCTACCACTTTCTAGGGTTTTCACCTAGAAGGGAGAGGATATCCCTTTGTGGGAGCATAAATCTTGTGATTCATTCAATACTAGGGATTCAAATGGGGTTGAATGTGCTTATGATCAATTACACTAAGTGCTGTAATATTGTAAATGAAGCTAATCGTTAGATGCAATCTAATGAAATCTATATTACTAGAAAACACATGGTGTAATTCAACAAGGACAAAATAAAGATTATTCAAAGTAATATAACCTAATAAATTAGATGAGTGAACCTAGAAACTATTTTAGACTAAAGAAGAAGTTGTGGAAGCCTCGTGAAATCTGAAAATTTTGATTTTTGAGCACAATGGGAGACTTATGCGAAGCTAGGCGACCTAGTCCCTTTCTTGACAAATTGTTCCAAACTCTATTTCAAACAACTGGGTGCTCAAATCTGCAAAAATATTTTTCAAAAAACTCCAGTAGGACTAGGTTGCTAATATTGGTGACCTAGTCCCTTTCAGCTTTTTTGAAAAACTGAAAGTGGGCATGGAGGCCTATGATCTGCACATTGCTTCTTCACAATAATTTGAACTCAGAATTGCAAACTAACCTACAAAATAGAGTATATTTTGGTTTCTAATGTGGCGTTTTCCTTGGTCAAACCTCTAGTTTGTATTTAAACTTGTAAAGAGATAGAAAATCTACATAAACCCTAGCCGTAAGTGTGTCTAGAACTAGGAAAACCTGGAATAAGATAAAACCATATTCTATTATGCTAGAGTAAGGTGTATGCAAGAGATTTGTATGATGCAAGACTTCAATCCAAGAAACTCTACAACATTACAAATGAATGTGAAATTAATGCAAATGAGATAAAAAATGGAAGATGGAGTCATTTTGAAAATAGTCTTTAGGTGTGATTTGGTGGCTAGTTGCACCTTCTCAACCTAGATATCTCCATGATTCTCCATAGGCATCCATGTTAAACCTTTGGAAATGTGAGATCTTGAATGGGAAGTGAGCTTGAAGACTTGCAAAAGCCCTAGTTTGCTTTCCAAAAGCTTCAACTTTGTTGTGAAAGAGAGATGAAACTTCTTGAGGAAGATGTTTTTCACTTGATTCTGGAAGTTGCTTGAGAAAATAACAAAGAGAGAGAGAAAAATTACCTAAAAACATGTATTTATAAGAAAAAATACCTAATTGTTGGTAATTTTTACCTAAGAGGCTGACACCCATCGGGAATTGTTTGCAAGACAAACATTTTCCCCCTTAAAAATGCAAAAATCCTTAAAAAGGACTAGATCCCCAACTTGGGCGACCTAGTCCCACCAAGGGATTTTGAAGTGGGATTAGTGATATTTGAATATTTTTTTTGTTGTTTTCAGATCTTTCATAATTCCATAGGTGAAATAGGCCTCAAATTGAAAAATAACGAATCTTAGGGGCCTTTAAATGTTGTTTTAGGGTGATTATTGATGAAAGGGGACCTAAAGTAGGACCAAAATTTTCCTTTTCTTCAAAGGTATATAATTTTTGGTGACACATTCAGCCTAAACTTTAGTGCCCATATGAGTCTACTTGCATATGTAAGCTAAAGGACTCTAAACAATCAATGCACTTTGTTTTGATTAAAGGATACTCATTTAAAGGTGGAGAATGAAGGCCCTAGTGTAGTATTTTGTTCATTTTCCTTTTGTAGTGTTTGAGTGATGAGGAGAGAATGAGAGGATGACAAGAACAAGAAGATTCAATCCTGCTAGATTGGACGCATTACGTGACCAGGTAGCCAACGACGAGTGACAACATGAGGTGAGTCAATTCTAGAGCCTTAGCTTTGTGATTTTTCAATTATGGGATGAATTTAATGCATATTTACGTTAGATTACGATCCTAGAAAAAAAGTTTGCAAAGTATCCCTTTTGTTCGCAAAGTGCCCCTTTTGTTCGCAAAGTGCCCCTTTTGTTCGCAAAGTGTCTTTTTTGTTCGCAAAGTGTCCCTTTTGTTCACAAAGTGTCTTGTTTCTTCATGAAGTGTCCCTTTTGTTTGCAAACTATCCTATTTCTTCGTGAAGTGTCCCAAAGGGTTCTAAAGTGTCTAGGGCCTTAGGAAAATCACATTAGAACAACATTAGCACACTTGCATGATGATTTAGAGTAGAATTGAAGAGCTTAGATAATTTAGATAACGTATTTTGATAGTTTTGATAGGTACCCACACAATCCCATCAGTGTCTTAGTAAGAGATAGTTGAGTTTCCATAGAGTCTTGGCTCCCGCTTTCTCAGTAGTAGAGACATAGCACCTATAGGAGGTAAGGGTATATTCAGTGTACCTCATTCCCCCTTGAGGTATCACGATGTGATGCTGATGACAATGTGCGAGCACCGGAATGTCTCTACTTGCACCTTTCATCTACCTATAGGAGAGATCACCATTAACTTAGAGGTTGTACATAGGATTCTCTAAGTCCCTATTGGGGGGAGTGAGTGTGCCTCTAGAGGGGTCAGTGTTGTTGGAAAAACAAGGATACATAATTGAGAGGGGGGGTGAATAAGTTGTTACAAAATTAAGCTTATTCAACCCTAAATAACTTTTAATATTAGATTTGATCATTAATAGTGCAAGCATAAATCAACATCACATCAGAGACACATGAAAACCAAGATTTTTATACATGGAAACCTTGTTAGGGAGAAACCACGGTGGATCTTAGTCCAAAATACTATACACTGTTAGAAGTATAATGAAAGAAATGAATAGGGAATGCACATGTATTCAGGCACACTCCCTAGAGTTCACTGCTCAAAGGGAAGGCTCACTATGTTACATAAGACAGTCTAGTTAAATCCATTTGATGAGGTTGAACTAAGAAATTAGCTTCTACAAAAGCTTGATTACAGTTCTGATTAGGCACAAAAACACTTCTTCACACTTCACTCAATCTTCTTCATACTCTACACTGCACTCGAGTGATCTAATATTTATTGACACATATCTTCACATAAATTCACTGAGAATACTATGAAATGAGTAAAAAAACACTCTTATATATCCGCTACATGGATTTACATCAACCACTCTATCAATCACAAATAAAGAATCAATTACAATTGTTAGCCTCAATACATGAACAAATCTTAATGCGCACCAACCTAAGTCGGTCACAACATAGTGAGGACCTAAACCAACATCCTTGAACATGCAAAATAATGCAAGATTAATTCATAAAGATCCACAACACGCTACCACCATCATGTCAGCCAAGAACATGAAAACCTTAAGCACACAAATAAAAAATATTCAATCACAAACATGCCGATCAACATAGAAATACCACACTAATAGTTCACAATCTAGAAACATCATTGAACACCTCAAGAACGTACACAACAACTCACTTTACTAGAATTGCAATCTTATCTTTCAGAAACACATGCTATAGTAGATTAATAACTATAGGGAGACATAACTTCATAACTTCCTCAATTCTTGATGTGCACCTTTGAAACTTTCAAACAACATACTAGATAGGCTGAGAAAAAAACCCTTTAATGCACATTGTCTGATCATCAACATACAAAAATTTTCATCACTTTGATCTTCTCAGCTTCATTGGTTGTCTATTATATATTTATTACAATTTTCTTAATATCCTCAACATATATAGCCTTCAAAATCACCAATGCTAATAGTTTTGACATCAATGACAACCACATATTAGGAAAAAGACCACAATATCCAACAATATCCCCCTTTGGCATTGATGGCAACACATGATGTAAAAAATAATACCATCAACACAACTAATTGTTCACTTCTCTACCTTTGTTTTGTAGTTCTCCTCTCATAGCTCTTCTCTCCCTTTTTTGACTATTCTCCCCTTTCTTCAAGATTTTTTCACATTGTTCATCTCCCCCTTTGACATCAATGGAAAAGGTAGACATGCTCTGATCCACATATCATCTAAAACTTCTGACCACTCCCCTTGAGTAGCAGCCACCACAACATCAATCTAAAACAAGATTTGATTGTAATTCCATAGATTTATGCAAATAATTGAATCTTAGTTCAAGTTAGGAGGGGAAATTACCCCTAGCTTGGCTCTAAGATACTCAAAAGTACCCTTAGGCAATGGTTTGGTAAAGATATCTACAATTTGTTCCTTTGTAGGCACATATTCCAATTTGAACCCTTTATCACTCACCTTGCCTCTCAAAAAATGATACTTGATAGATATATGTTTTGTCTTTAAGTGTAGCACTGGATTCTTAGAAATGTTTATGGCACTTGAATTGTCACAAAATATAGCAATTGGCTCATCATATTGAATTCTGATGTCTCTCAACATCTACTTCATCCACAACACTTGAATACAATTGTTTGTAGCAACAATATATTCTGCCTCAACTGTAGATAGAGAGATGGAATTTTTATTTTTTCTGAGCCAAGACACTAGCTTCTTTCCTAAGAAGAACACATCACCACTTGTGCTTTTCCTATCATTTACATCTCCTGCCAAATTTGCATTTGTAAAGGAATTTAGTGTAAGATCATCATCCTTTGGATACCATAACCCAAAGTCAACTGTTCCTTTTTAGTATCTAAAAATTCTCTTTATTGCAGTCACATGTGATTCCTTTGGATAAGCTTGATCTCTAGCAACCATGCACACAACATTCATAATGTTTGGTCTTGTTTGAGTCAAATAGAGAAATCCACCAATCATTGACCAATATCTTGTTTGATTATCCTTAGGAGAATCATTATTCTAAGATAATTTGCGTCTGGTTACCATGGGTGTACCAACTGGATTTGCATATTCCATGCCAAACTTTTTTAGTAACTCTCTCACATATTGGGTCTAAGAAATAAAGATTACATCATCTAACTAAGTAATTTGTAATCCAAAAAATAATTTCAGTTCTCCTATCATTGACATTTCAAATTCACTTTTCATTTCATCAGCGAATTTCATACATAAGTTATCGTTATCTTCAAAAATAATGTCATCAACAAAGACTTCAATGATCAATTCTTTATCATTATCCAGCTTGAAATACAAATTGTTGCCAGCAATACCTTTATTGAATCCAATCTTCAAGAATTATTTATCTAGTCTTGCATACCAAGCTCTAAGGGCTTGTTTAATTCCATATAGTGCTTTCTTCAACCGATATACCATGTCTTTTTCATTAGTCAATTGAAATCCATTTGGTCGATCAACATAAACTTTTTCTTCTAACTCACCATTCAGAAATTTTGACTTCACATCCATTTTATTTAATTTATAGTTCTTGAAAGTAGCATAACCAAGAAATAACCTTATACCTTCAATTCTAGCAACAGGAGCAAAACTTTCTTCAAAATCAATACCTTTCATCTATGAATATCATTTACATACTAGTCTTGCTTTATTCCTAATCACTTCACCTTTTTCATTTACCTTATTCCAAAAGACCCATTTGGTTCCAATCACATTTTTTTCTTGAGGTCTATGAATAAGAATTCATGTATCATTTTTCTCTATCTGGGTATGTCCAGGATCATGATGGACCAAAAACTAGCAATATCTAAGTGATATGATGGCCCATGTGGCTAATGACCATTTTTTTACCCAAAATTGATGAAATGAAAAGGGTTTTTAAAGGAGATTCTCAGCTTTCCACCAATATAAATTTTTCTTTACTTTGAATTTAATAAATAATTATTATTAATTTTCTATTTTAATTATGACTAAAGTCCTGATTGATAGGCTGATTGAAAAACATGTATAAATTTCAAATGGTATCATATTTTTTGAATCCAAAACATGCGTCACATTCTATGCTTCTCATAATATAGGATTTTTAAAAAAAATGGATTTCATGTATTTTTGAACAAGTTAACGTGGTTAGACATACGATTTTTTAAAATTTGTAATAAAAAAATCACAATTAATTATTTAATTGGAAATGAATTACAAAAAAAATGCATCACATTAGGGCATGAGTCCCCTACTTATATCTAAAATCTTATAAAAAAATATTATCATTTTATTGTGGTTACGGTGGTCAGACAAACACCCACTTCTTATTTTTTCCGTAAAATTTAAGTACTACTCCACTGAAATTTCAAATTTTCACCAAATAGATTTAAAAATAAATAAAAAATCCTAGTAGTTTAGAAACTACATTCAATTTTCTACAAATTCTATTCTTACATATTTTTGAAATAATATAGATAACTTATTCAAATTTTTACGTCAAGTTGTCTAACTCTAATTTTTTGTATTTAATTTCCACTTAAGGGCCTATTTTTTCCATGATGATCTTGCACATACCCATCGACATCAGTTCTTCCTTCATTTACATTGCTAGGCTCAGTCTTGAATATTAGACAATATTCTTCTGCAATTCTTCTTCTAGTTTGTACAACATTGTTCTTGTCTCCTATGATCTAACTTTTAGAATGAATTTGCTTTACATACCTTGGAGTTTTGGGTTTTTTTCTTTCTTTTGCATTTCCACTATCTTCTTCTTCATGATTTTCTTCATTCACAGAAACACTCTCAGTTTGATTCTGTATCTACACATTCTTTCCATTATCAGTACCATATTTTGTTCATCTGAGTCATATCCGTAATACCTGGATGATCTTTCAATATCCTCATCAACTCTGAAATTTCCACTCTCAACCACTTCCTTCAATCTTTCATTGTAGCACTGGTAGGCTTTGCTCTTAGTAGAGTAACCCAGAAAGAGTCCTTCATCACTTCTAGCATCAAACTTTCCTATATCTTCATCTCTTTTAATATAACATCTGCTTTTGAAGATTTTGAAATACTTAACAGTAGCTTTACGACGAAACCACAACTAAAAATGAGTCTTACCAGAATTACTATTGACATTCACCCAGTTGATAGTATACACAACAATGCTTATAGCTTTTCTCCAGTAGAAGTGAGGAACATTACCTTCCAACATCATAGTTCTGGAAACATCTAAGATTGTTTTGTTCTTTCTCTCAACCACTCTGTTCTATTGTGGGGTGCAGTGAGCAGATAGTTATCTTTTTATTCCATGCTCTTCATAGAATGAATAAAACTCCTAGGAAGTGAATTCATCACCTTTTTCTAATCTTAAACATTTTGTCTTCAAACCTGTCTTAGTTTCTACCAAAGCTTTGAAGCTTTTGAATTTCTCTAATGCCTCATGTTTTTCTATTAAGAAAGAAACCCAAACCATTCTAGAATAATCATCAATAAGCAACATAAAGTACCTATCTCCTTGTATAATTCTGATTCTGGATGGACCACATAGATCAGTATGTACCAAATCCTCCATTGGAATGATGTTGTTTGCTCCAAAATGAAATTGTTGTCTCCTTTACCATCTGACATTCCTTGCATATAGTTTTACTATGCTTCACTAACTTGGGTATATCTCTAACTACTTGTGTGCAGCTTATTTTGACGATGATATCAAAGTTCACATGACAAAGCCTTTTATGCCATAACCAACTTACATCAACTTGAGCAATCAAAAAAAAATCACTAGCAACTTTTAAGTGAAAAATATTACCTCTTGTCTTTATACCTAAAGCAATCACATTTCCTGAGTTTCCCAATATCCCACACTTACTATCTTTGAACTAAAGATTGTAACCTTTATCAACCATATATCCAACACTCAATAGATTATGCTTCAATCCTTCAACAAAAGGAAATTCATCAGTATTTTATTTTCCACCAAGAGAAATAGTGCCTCTACCACAAATCACACCAGCATTGTTATCTTCAAAGCTTACAAAACCACCATCATAATTTTCCAAGATTAGAAACTTTCTTTTATCACCAGTCATATGATGTGAGCATCCACTATCGATCACCCACTCATCCTTCTGATCAATTCTGGCTACAAGAGATTTTTCAATATTCTGATTACTAGCTGATTCAATGGACACCAAACCATTTTACTTAATAGAAATGAATACCCATTCATCTTCATTTCTAGTTTCTTTATCAAATTCATCATCAGTAACTCCTTCTTTAGCATAATAACATTTATTTTCTAAATTTAGTCTTATCAGGTTTATACTTAGAGACTCTTTTAGGACATCTTGATGCAAAATGACCTATCTTACTACAAGAGAAACATTTAATATGAAAATTTCCTTTGTACTTACCTTTTCCACTAGCTTGTCTTTTCACAATCAATGCTTCTAGTTCTTCTAGCTCTCTTTCTTCATCTTCAATTAGTTTCATCTCTTCTTCATACTTGAATGATTTTTTGGAACTCACTCCTAGATCATATCTTTGTTAGCTTTTTACAAATACAAAAGCATTGAATGCAGACTCTATCTTAAGAAAAGATTCACCAAATTCACTCAACTCAAAGGCAGCAAGTTTTCAAATCAACATGTCTCTTGTCACATTTGTTACTTTCTTGAGCTCTTCAATAGCATGAGCTTTTATTTTGTAAGAAGTAGGCATAGATCTAAGTATTTTATCCACAATCTCATCTTCTTCCAAGGTTCCACCAGCACATCTAGTGTCCATCACTAATTCATTTACCTTTTGCAAGAAAGAAAAGATTTTTTCATATTCGATCATTTTCATGTTCTCCCACTTTCCTTTCAGACTTTGTAGCTTAGCAACTTTTACTAGTGCATCTCCTTCATACAATGTTTCCAAATTTATCTAGATCTCATGTGCAGTCTTCAAACCTATCACATTTGTCAAAGCACTTACCAATTCTTCTATAGCTCTAGTATTAGTTTCTACTTCTTTGATCTGATTAGCAATAGAGGGACCATTTCAAGAAATTGTATATGCATTCTTTGTAATCTTCCAAAACAGCTCACCAATGCACTTCAAATGACACTCCATTCTAACTTTCCACAAAGAGTAGCTTTTACCATCGAATCTACAACTATCCTTCTTATATGATGCCAGCTTGGATCACCTCAAGTTGTTAGACTTCTTCAGAGGAACTAGCTCTAATGCCAATTGGTGGTAAAACAAGGATAGACAACTGAGAGGGGGGGGTGAATCACTTATTACAAAAATTAAGCTTATTCAACCTTAAAAAAATTTTAATCTCAGAACTGATAATTAACAGTGCAAGCATAAATCAATATCACATCAGAGACACATGAACACCAACATTTTTATACGTCAAAATCTTGTTATGGGAAAAACCACGGTGGATGTTAGTCCACAATATTATACCTTGTTAGAAGTATAATGAAAGAAATGAATACGGAATGCACATGCATTCAGGCACACTACCAAGAGCTCACTACTCAGAGGAAAGGCTCACTACATTACATAAGACAATCAGATTAAATCCATCTAATGAGGTTGAGATGAGAAATTAGCTTCTACAAAAGCTTGATTACAGTTTTGATTAGGTACAAAAACACTTCTTCACACTCTTCTCTACACTCAAATGATCTAATCTTTATTCTCACATATCTTCACATACATTCACTGAGCATACTATGAAATGAGTAAAAAATCACTCTTATATATCCACTACATGGATTTACATCAACAACTCTATTGACCACAAATAAACAATAAATTAGAACTGTCGGCCTCAATAAATGAACAAATATGAATGCGCACCAACCTAAGTTGGTCACAACATAGTGAGGACCTAAATCAACATCCTCGAACATGAAAAACAACACAAGATTAATTCATAAGGATCTACAACACATTGCCACCTGTTAGAACCCTAAATTTTCATTAAAATTCTAAGGTTTTCCCACAATTCTCCATTAAACATCCTAAGTATTTACCCACTTGAACTCAAATTCTCCTATCTTTTCGTCAAGAAAAAATCATCGTTTTCCCATCCAAAATGCTAATACACCTTTAACCCTTACCACTCCCTTAATATTCATTTTCTATGTCTTTATCACTCTACCACATCCTCCCACAATGAGCTCATGGTATAGAGGTAGTGGTGAGCGACAGTCAAAGTTGTTAGTGTAATTAATTATTTATTACACTAGAATAAGTTAACTTAGGTCTTAATTAATCATATTAGTCCTAGGTTGCATTTAATCATTTAATAATGTTGTTGAGATAAGATTCCCTTTTAGAAGATGAGTTGTCTTTTCTAGAACTTATCGCCATCTTGTTATCATTCCCTAGGTAGTTGGTTAGGGTTTCTTGTTGTCACATGAAGTGTGATTTGAACACTTGGCAACATCCTTTGCATTCTAGGTTTATCACTTGCCTATATAATCAGGAATATGTACTCTTTGTAAAATATCTACATCTATCAAGATCATAATAGAATCTCTATTTGAATGTCATTATCATACTTTCTATGTGGTTGAATATTTCTTCCTAGAAAAGGTCCTCAATTGGAGACTGTAGCTTCATCAAGGGCACCTGTGCATCCATCATTCTAGCATGGTATCAGAGCTATTCCAGTGAAGGTTCATCCCAAGATCAGGAAAGTTTGGCTAGTGAGATTCTTTGCAGGCTAGTTGGTTCTACCTGGGGACTAAACTAAATTTTGGAGCAGATTGAGTCAGATCCGAGCTCTCCATTGTCTTCAGAAGGCCTCGAAACCCTAGGATCACCTACCCATTCATTCGATTTGGACATATTCACACTAGGAGCCATTTGAGGAATCTATGGTTTTTTGCATTTTGTACGATCCGTACAGTTTTTGCAGAAATAAAATTTCACCTTTCTGTCCTCCATCATGGCAATTTTTTTTTTAATTCATTGGGCAATTTTTATTTTCAAAAATGGGAAAATTTTTCTTTAGTTTTTTGCAAAAATTTATGTTTCTAGGCGACTGGCAATTAAAATCAGTGGTCGGCATAAATTTTTTTGGGGGGCTATAGCTTTTTTCTCCCGTCTGCATTTGATTCAGTAGGTTTAAAAAAAAAAAATCCGTCAGTCCACCGACTAGTTGTCGGCCCTGTCACATCCGCAGACATCACATCGGCTGACATCCTTGATCATCCTCTGCTCAGCCCATTCTCCGGCCGCCACCCGTCGGCAACTCTCTCTCACCAATCGAAGCTTTTCCGGCTCCCCGACGACCCCACTTGCTCCCAGCGGCGCCGCCCCAGCACTACCCGCTCCGCTGGAGCTCCGCTCGATGGCGGTCCATTTTTTTTGTAGTTCTTAAGCCCATGGTCCCATCAACAACCAAGTCCTTCATTCTTTTTTCCCCCACGTGCTTAATTTTTGCACCTGTTTAGACTGTAGGCCCTAATAGGGCATATTTTTTCAAATCACCATATCTTCGTGCCACAGTGTCAAAATTTGACAAACGAGAGATCGTCGGAAAGAGGATTTGGTCTACTTTCTAGTGGTAAAATCTATTTTGCATAATTTCTTTGTTAGAACAATCTATAGTCAACTAAATTCAAAACCCTAAATTGGACTCAAAGGCTCATATCTTTGCAACCGTTGATCAAAATTCAGTGATTCCAGCGGCATCAGGAAGGTAATTCAGAGATTTTTTTATTAGTCCCGTCACTTTGATCAGTTTCAGCTCTAGGTACTCTTGCATTGGTTTTGTTCAATAACTTGGATATCCTAAAGCTTGGGAAAAGGTTTTTTGATTTGGGTAGCATCACTTCAGTTGCATATTAGTTTTGGAAGTTTCTATTTGTTGTTGAAGGTCATTGTCTTTGTAATTTTGGAGAAATTTGTTTGTAGATTATGGTGCTTGCATATTATCCTTCTTCTCCATTAGAGACTATTGGTATCCCTTCACATTCAGTGATTCCTTGTCGAGAGTCATTGATTGAGGCTTCCATCATCATCATTCATCAGGACACATGTTATTTTCCAGACTTGACATCATAGGATGGCTTTGTTTTAGGTATCACTGACTTGGCTATTTCTATAGGTTTGGAGGACATTGTTGAGGGGATATCACTCCTCTATTCAGATCCTACTTTGGAGAGTTCCCTTGAGTCTCCACATTTCATTGTCTCAACCTTAATTGGGAATCCTGAGACTATCTTGGTGGCACTCGGTTTCTCTTTAGAGATTTCATATATGAGACTTCCTCCATCTTCATCAGAGTTTCTTCCGCATCCACCATTGGTTTGGCTTTAGTCTTCTCTCAGTGGTTTTGAGGACACTTCATTATGGGGGGGAAACCAAGTCTCCATCTATTCCTTCGATGGAAGGAACATCACAATGCAGTCTTTGGATCATGTTGAGCATCAGTTTCTGCATCATCCTGATTTGTCACCTTCTACATTGATTGGGTATGTACTTGAGTGGGTTGTGGCATCTTCATCTTCATCAGGCAAGTAGACACATGAGCAGCTTTTAGAGACATCATCAACATTCATATACATCCTTCCTTCCTTCAATTCCTATCCAAAATGGGAAGCATCTCTACACTTGCACCTGGTTTTGTTTCTTCCGAAAGGGAGACAAGTTGTTTGTCGACATTGGATCATGTTTTGTCTACATACACTTACCTTTTTTGTAGGTGATCACATTTTCTGGGGGGGCTATATTGTCTCTCTATTTCCCTCCTATGGGGGGGGGGCATTGGTTATATTGTATCCATGTGATGATTGTTGTCCTTGGGGGGATGATGTTGAGTCCTCCAATCATCACCTTTCTGCATTTTATCTCCTTTTTTTGGAGAGGGATTTTCCCCTTTTTTCTGTTTGTGGGAGATTTGTTGTTTTTTCATCCTATGTACATGGGTACCTAAAATGGCCATCAGCCAGGATGCATCATCACCATGCATAATCATTGTATTTTATTTTCCTCCCTAAGTTGCACTTATGGGGTGGTGTTAGTGTAATTAACTATTTATTACACTAGCATAAGTTAACTTAGGTCTTAATTAATCATATTAGTCCTAGGTTGCATTTAATCATTTAATAATGTTGTTGAGATAAGATTCCCTTCTAGAAGATGAGTTGTCTTTTCTAGAACTTATCTCCATCTTGCTATTATTCCCTAGGTAGTTGGTTAGGATTTCTTGTTGTCACATGAAGTGTGATTTGAACACTTGGCAACATCCTTTTCATTCTAGGTTTAGCACTTGCCTATATAATCAGGCATATGTACTCTTTGTAAAATATCTACATCTATCTAGATCATAATAGAATCTCTATTTGAATGCCATTATCATACTTTCTGTGTGGTTGAATATTTCTTCCTGGCAAAGGTCCTCCATTGGAGACTACAGCTTCATCAAGGACACCTGTGTATCCATTATCATACTTTCTGTGTGGTTGAATAGTTAACTTATACTATCAAATGAGTAAAAAATCACTCTTATATATCCACTACATCGATTTACATCAACAACTCTGTCGGCCACAAATAAACAATAAATTAGAACTATCAGCCTCAATACATGAACAAATATGAATGCGCACCAACCTAAGTTGGTCACAACATAGTGAGGACCTAAATCAACATCCTCGAACATGACAAACAACACAAGATTAATTCATAAGGATCTACAACACACTACCACCTGTTAGAACCCTAAATTTCCATTAAAATTCTAAGGTTTGCCGATAATTCTCCATTAAACATCCTAAGTCTTTACCCACTTGAACTCAAATTCTCCTATCTTTTCGTCAAGAAAAAATCATCATTTTCGCCATCCAAAATGCTAATACACCTTTAACCCTTACCACTCCCTTAATATTCATTTTCTATGTCTTTACCGCTTTACCGCAGCCTCCCACAATGAGCTCGTGGTATAGCGGTAGTGGTGAGCAATAGTTAAAGTAACCCTTACCGCTACACCGTGGAGGGTCATCTCAGGGCCCACAGTGCTGTGCTAAAGGGTTAGCAGGTGACGAGCCAATGGTTATGGCTACACTATGTCTAGTCTGAAAGCACACCGTGGTGGCACTGTTAACAGTCAGCAGGTGAAGCGGCTGACAGAGGGGTCACCATGATGCTGCTGGCGATTAAGCAAGACACCACGGTGACCATGCTAAAATTTAATAGACAGTCACTACGATACCATGGGGGGATCCAAAGAGGACCGCGGTAACATAGTTGTGGTGAAGGAAGCAACAGAAAGAAGACCCACTGCGGTACCGCTGGCAGCCAGAAAGGAGACCGCAGTGGTGTGGTGGATGATGGTTGATAGTTAAGGATGATAGTTAATGCCAATACCGCCATACCGCCAGAAGTTAAAATGAAGAACGTGATAGGGCAGTAAATAGTGAAAGATAACAGTAGATACCACATACCTCTATACTGCGGGTTGAAGAATGTGAGGCCGTGGTTGGGTGGTAAGGTAAGAGATAACCATCGGAAGGAAAAAGAAGACCTCGGTAAAGTGGTAAGGAGAAGTGGAGACCCGCATGTGGAAAAGTAAAACACCGCTGCACCACGGGAGGACAAAGTGTTGACTGCGGTAGAGTAGTAAGAGGGAAATAAAATGTGAAGAGAGATTAAGGTATAAAGTGATAAAATGAAAAGGCAAGATTTTAGTTAGAAATATTTAATTTTCTGATAAGGCAACTCAATTAAATATTTCAATTTTTGTCAACGAATTCAAATGCTTGCATCGATTAATTGAAGGGTCATGACCCTTGGCATGTATTGTATAAATAATTTGAAAAATCAATTAAGAGGGACAGGAGTTACAGTAGGAGTTAGATTTTTTTAGATTGGGAATGAAAATAAGTTTTAATTGGTGATTTTCTTTCTGGTGTTCATTTGTTGTGATGTATAAAATTCATATTTCTTATTTGGTTTGTCTCCAACTTGAAGTTTATAAATCATTTAAATCAATGTATCAAGCATATGTTTGATATATCAGAGTGTATTTTTCAGTTTGTGTGATTTGATTAACTGGTGTCTGCAAGTCAGAATTAAACTCTTTTAAAAAAGTCATAGTGATTTAGGATTTCTTTTGGATGGTTAAAGTAAAACCTGATAGAGAAACATTATAGCACAGTTTATGCAAGTCATAAATAAGTGAAGTCATATGCTAGTTATTAAAATTTCATTTTATAATGTGCCTAACAACTTGAATTAAACTAGAGAAGGAAACACACATAATTCTTAATTTTTGACTCCATTTCCCATGTGGATAGAAGGCACTAATCTTCCACAACCCAAAGAATTAATTTTATATACAAACAAAATTTTCAAAACCTTTATTTTGAGTAGTAGGAGTAGGTATAGTTGTAGTGATTTTGTCTATCCACTTCTATTTGCCATTGTGGGTAGATTGTTTCACAAGGAAATACATTTCAATCTGCATCATTCACATAGGTTCACCCACCTTGGTCTAGCAGAAACTAAAGAGAAGAAGGTTCAATTGCATCAATTGGCCTTGTACGTTGGGAAAAAGCATTCTGAGAGCTTGGAAACCTCTCGTGGTTCAAACCTAAATTTTTGAGACCCAACACCACCATCATGTTGGCCAAGAACATGAAAACCTTAAACAGACAAGGAAAAATATTCAATCACGTGTTGGGGAAGGAATGTTTCAAATTAGAATGAAACATATAAGAATAGTAGTGCCTTAGTGACTTTAATTTTCAAATCATCTCAAAGACACAAACTACTATTCCATAAAGCGGAAACAGGCATAGTGGTTTCCCCCATTAATCCTTCTGAGAAAAGAACATCCATACAAATAATAGATTCAACATAGGCATAGATTCAAATTACAGAATTAAACAATATGAAAGAAAAACTTATGGAGACACAAATTTACGTGGGGAAAACCTTTTCAAGTAAAAAACCACACCCTCCAAAAATCTCAGCTCAATTGTATTAATCTACAACAAAAGTTACAATTTACAATCTCAGAGCTATGCTCTTTAGAAGTTTACATCTTGTCCATCTAGAGAATACAGGAAACACCATTATTCATAATCCTTTCACTCTTACAATGTCCTCTCACAACATAGAGTGTAGATTCATTTCATCTCACCAGCCCACTCATTCAACTAGCCTTTCGGCTAGCACAACCTCATGGCCACTTAGGTTCAAATTTTCTCACTTCTGTGTCACTCAGTGTTCACGGTTACAATGCCTTGACATACCGCTAGAACACTTTCACTACACAATTTGATCATCTTGAAACTTCACCGATTGACTTCTCTGTCATCTCAATCAACAACCATTAGGGCATTTTTAATTATCCCACTGACAAGCTTCCATCATTCTCTGATAAAGTGCACCACTATGCAGCACACATTGAGCTTCCTAGCATTAAATCAGGATAAAGATTCATATCTACACTCTGTCAACCTCCTGAATTAGATCATTCATTTAATGAAAATATATCGCTTCCAAAGAATAAAGCTTTCGGCCAATAATTATTGATTTACAACAACGATGTAACATCAACGAATATCATCATGCCACATGTCATCGCATTATTCATCCATCGCTATGATCATCACCCAAACAGTCAATAGAACCTGAGCTCCTTCTATCATGACACCACTCGCCATCCATCATACATTCATGGTAAGGTGGTATACACCACAGTACCGTGCCCTATCAATAAGACACCTATGGTATAGCGGGGACAACCCACTCGCCAAACCATCACCATGAATTGCACAAATACGGCTTGAAAAACAAGCCTCCTCAATATAGAGGGAAGCTTCTATTGATGTCCACCATGTCAACTGTGTAATGTCCTGGAAACCACAAGACCCTCGTAGTATGGTGGTATTCACATAGCACCACCAGACCAAGGGCAGAAGGCCCGCACATTATGGTGGTTCCACCGCCCAACTGTAATGCAGA
This sequence comes from Sequoiadendron giganteum, assembly GCA_007115665.2. Taxonomy (NCBI): domain Eukaryota; kingdom Viridiplantae; phylum Streptophyta; class Pinopsida; order Cupressales; family Cupressaceae; genus Sequoiadendron; species Sequoiadendron giganteum. The sequence goes on from CM021100.1 coordinate 334,516,096, forward strand.
GCAAAGCCTCTAGCGGTATAGTGGTAAACACTTAAGTTGACTACCAAGCACACCGCACAGTTGTGCCATGATCCAAATGCCTCAATAGTAAGGAGGTAACTGCTTCACCAAACTATTGAGCCCTCACCACACAACCACTAAATAGTGAGGAGTCTATCGGGGTATGGCAGTAACACCACCCAACCATGGACCAAACAAGATAGGCTCGTGGTAAAGCGGTAGACCATGCAACCATGCCTCTATTAATTTTTCCCCGTGGTAAAGTGGCAAAGGCCAGAACTGAAGATAAAAAGCCCAGTCTTCAAGAGATTTCAAGCTAGAAAGTTGAGGCATACTTTCCAACAATCTCCCACTTGACGAGGACTTACTGGCTTCCTCGAAACTCAAACAAAAGAACCTAAAACAATTCTTTCATGCTCCAACCAAGACACTTAAAAATGACATCCAATATGTCCACTAACTCAGGCAACACCTCCAACCATCCACCACAAGAAAAAAGAACGAGCCAAGGTGTATATGCACCTGTCTCAAGAACACAAGGATCATATCCTATAGACAGAAAAGGTACCACAAAAAGAGCTTCAAAGCTCTCAATTGCGGAAAAGCTCATGAAGTCTTTCTCCAAAAACAAGACAAAACATCAGCTAGAACATCAGCAGAAAAATTGACTACAACCATCCAACTGATCAAACCCATGTGACTGAAAACAACACCAACAACTCATGATATTTTATCCAATCACCCATATGTTCAAGGTATTTGAATTAGTAAACTCATGCCAGCAGCAAAACCAACCCATCTACCATAGATACAAGCATCATATGTCAACCAGTCAAAGAAGACCAGACACATACAGGTATTCCCACTACATGGGTAATGCCAAATCTGAAAAATCAATGACATAACAATTCTACCAATCAAAGCACATAGAAAATGTAACCATGTAGTACCAAGGAACATCCACAATGATATGCATAACTTGCAACCACCTACTCCAAGAATCATTTCTCTCAATAATCTTCCATAGTTCTTCCAAGTTCTCCATCTCTTGCAAAAGAAAGAGGCAGAAGAACCTCCATGTCATCACCCAAGTAACAACACATGACCACAAACTAGTGACCATCATGGATCCACATAGACATCTCACATCTAAAGTCATATGTGATCAAACATATAGGAAGAAAAAACCAAACTAAAGAGAAATTGCAAATCACAACATGTAGCATCCTCCTACACACACTTCTAAATGCTAGTTGTGTCAAGAATGTTCTCCTTCGCATCCCAAAGGAAAAGCCATAACAACACCCAATTGTTCAACTGAAAAAATCATGGATGTAAGCCTCTCAAAGAAGATCAAACTAACCCATTTAACTATCTCCTACCAGTTCTCATCAAAAGGATGATATAACACAAAGGCTCAAGGAGATAAACTATATTGTGCACATTTCACTATGAATCCTCCAGAATATTAAAGCAACAACTCAAGATTCATATCTATGAAAGATAAAGAATATCACATATATGAAAGATATAATGGGCAGATACCTCTCAAATAAACTTCACCGTCAAGCAGACCAAATGGAGGAAAAAGAAAATGCTCCTCCAAGATATACAAGCCACGATGACTCATCCAAAATAAATCTCCTCACTGGTCTCTGTTGAACTTGCGTCCAACCAAGGTGTAGGCTACTCGGACTTTCAACAATAAACATCACCTTTCTCAAAAGGAATTTCAACCTCACCTTATTCTCCATGTACCCATGAACACCTACAACTAATCATCTCATGCTAAAATCCAATATGCACTATTGCACTATTAAGAATTACTCAAGCATATGACCAATGTACTCAAACCACAGAGAATTACCACACCATTGTCAAAGGTCAAAAAATTGAACCAGGAGCTTAACATGACATCATGATCTACACATATCCCTTAGGAGATAACATGCTTCAAGTAAACAGGCTATGGTTTGAAGAGAAATGCAACATGCCAAAACTATAATACTCAAGTAAGAGTATACATGACATCAAGAAAAAAAAATCTAAACCAACATCACCTATCAAGCACTACCAACACCTCATCCAAAGACTCCAGATGTCCTCTATGGTTACAAGATGTTGTACATATTCAAATAATGTCCCTGCAAATGTGAAAGAACTCTTCTGCAACAACAAGATCTAAGAGGCCCTCCTAGAAACATCTGCAACACCAAACAAGATCATTCACCACCAATTTATGAATGCATAATCACTCCTAAAGCTCCCACTGAACTATGACACTGAGCTTTCCATGCATCATGACCAAACATTTGTTGATCTGAAAATCCTCCAGGTATAATCGACAACATGTCCATCTAACAAAAATGCCAACCAGCACCAAGATCTCCAAACCACACAGACCACTCCATCACTATCAAAACCTTTCACTAACCAGTGTACCCAAGCCTTCCATGACATCATGACACACTTGCTACTAGACCACATAACCGACTATTCAGGTACTCAATTCCATCCATCCTATCATCTCAAAGTAGCTACACCAATGCACAAGTGACCACATACAAGGTCAGTTAACATATCTGCACCACCACAAAAGCAACCTCGTGGATATTGACTATCCAATTCCAAGATGTCACACAACAAACATGTAGGTAAAGACAACCCACAACACTGCACAACTCGTAGATCCACTCAACAAATCCTGCAAATCTATCATCACACTGAAAACCACAAAATTGAGATCTCAAGGAGAACAACCACACACACAACTTGACTCAAACACTAGATCAAAAAATAGATCCAATTTTCCAATCACGTCCACAACTCAAGCACGATAGTCTAAGAAACCAACAAGCAACACCACAAGAATGCTGAGTGAAAAATAACATACCAACACTCCCATGCAGAGAAGACATCACACCTCCTCAAAACCATGTTGAACTGCAACTATCTAATCTAGTCACACCCCAAACAACCAAGGTCTAGAAAATAGTTTAACAACAGCTCCACAAGACCAGAAGTTTTCCTTGACTGTCCAAAACCTTCAAAACCACCATGTTTATATAAAACCCATGCAAGTCCATATCCACTGCACATCTGGACGACCCAAGAGTGTGCACATGGCTAGCATGGTTAACCAGAAGAATGAAAACATAACATGAATATACATCATAGATGTTTTTAGGAAAATCTATAGAAAACTTCCATTGCCAAAGAACATGAAACTAAAACATGCTAGTACAAGATACAGGTAATATAGTAACTCTAGGCCCATTTTAGACCAATTCCAAAACCACACTCATGCACAAGCATATGAGAGAGCTAGGCTATTTAGAAGTTTCTAGACCACTTAGAGATCAACTGCATAGCCTTTTATGCAATCAAGGTAATAAAGAACAACACCTTCAATGCTAAGTCAAAACACTGATTGCAAGCACAATACTCCATGGATGAATAGCAGCCCAAGCATCTCCATACCACTAGGGATCCCCTCACATAGACACCCAGTATGAAGCACACTCTACCGCAACATGACCATAAGCATAAGCTCACACCCCTTGCATCAAGATCATTCATTGCCAAACAGGAGCCCCTTACCACATCATCAAAATATAATCAACTCCAATATTCTCTAGCATCTTTCATACTGCGTGTTGTCTCAAAAGAGAAAGGAATTTCACTCATCAAAGGATCAATTATCAGTAGATTCCTTTAGATTTCCTCAAGCTTTCCAGGATAAGAAATCTTCACAAGAGAAATAGCTAGAACTAGCATCTAGAAGAAAGGCACTCATACCACTTGTTAGTATCATTAAAAAAACTTGACCTCCCCTAACCAGCTCTGATACCACTTGTTGGGGAAGGAATGTGTCAACTTAGAATGAAACATCTAAGAACAACAATGCCTTAGTGACTTTAATTTTCAAATCACCTCAAAGACACAAACTACTATGCCATAAAGTGGAAACAGGAACAGTGGTTTCCCCCATTAATCCTTCTAAGAAAAGAACATGCATACAAATAATAGATTCAACATAGTCATATATTCAAATTACATAATCAAACAACATGAAATATAAACTTATGGACACACACATTTATGTGGGGAAAACCCTTTCAAGTAAAAAATTACACCCTCTAAAATAGTCAACTCAATTTTTATTAATAATCAACAAAATTTACAATACAATCTCAGAGCTATGCTCTTCAAAAGTTTACATCTTCTCCATCTGGAGAATACATGCAACACCATTATTCAGAATCCTCACACTATTACAATGTCCTCACATGACATATAGTGCAAATTCATTTCATCTCACCATCCCACTCATTCAGCCATCCTTTCAGCCAACATAGCCTCATGGCAACTCAGGTTCACATCTTCTCAATTCTATGTCACTTAGTGTTCACAGGTACAATGCCTTAGCATACCACTCGAACACTTTCACTGCATGATCTGATCATCTTGACACTTCATTGATCGACCTCTTTGTCATCTCAATCAACAACCATCAGGGCGTATTTAATTATCCCATCAACAAGCTCCCATCATTCTCTAATAACGTGGACTACTATGCAAGACACATCGAGCCGCCCAACATTAAATTAGGATATAGAGTCATATCTACAGTCCATCAACCTCCTAAATTAGATCATTCATTTAATGCAAATATATCACTTCTAAAGAATAAAGCTTTCAGCCAATAATCATTGATTTACAAGAATGATGTAAAATCAACAAATATCATCATGCCACATGTCATCACTTTATTCATCCATTGCTTTGACCATCGCCCAAATAGTCATCATAATTTGAGCTCCTTCTACCATGCCACCGCTCGCCATCCATCATACGCTCGTGGTAAGGCGGTATACACCACACTACCGCGGCCAAGCAAGAAGACACCTATGGTACATTGGTGAAAACTCACTTGCCAAACTGTCACTGTCAACCATGCCACCACGACTTAAAGAACAAATCTCCATGGTATAGTGGTAAGCTTTAATTGATGTCCACCATGTCCACTGTGTAAAGACCTAGCAACCACAAGACCCTCATGGTATGGTGGTACTCACACCGCACCATCGTGCTAGGGCCAGAAGGCCCCCGCGATATGGTGGTGCCACCTCCCAACCATGAGGTAGAGCAAAGCCTCTAGTGGTATGGAGGTAAACACCAAAGCCAACCATCAAGCACACCGCATAGTTGCGCCATGACCCAAAGGCCTCCACGGTAAGTAGGTAATCGGTTCGCCAGACCATCGAGCATTCACTGTGCAACTGCTGAACAGTGAGGAGTTTGCCTTGATATGGTGGTAACACCACCCAGTCGTAGACCAAACAACAAAGGCTCACGGTAAAGCGTTCAATCATGTAACTGCGCCTCTATTAACAGTTCCCCACAGTAAATTAGTAAAGGCCAGAACTGAAGAGAAAAAGGCAAGTCTTCAAGAGATTTCAAGGCAAAAAGTTGAGGCATACTTTCCAACATCACAAACACATCGATCAATGTGGATATACCAAACTGATAGAGAATGATCTAGAAACATCACTGAACACCTCAGGAATGTACACAACAACTCACTTTACCAAAATTGCAATCTCATCTTTTAGAAACACTTGCTACAGTAAGTGAATAACTGTACTAACACAAAACTTCATAACTTCCTCAATTCTTGATGCGCACCTTTGAAAATTTTGAGCAACATACTAGATAGGCTCAGCAACAAACCCTTTATTGCATGCCTTCTGATCATCAACATACAAAACTTTTTATCTCTCTAATCTTCTCAGCTTCATTGCCTACCTGCAATATATTTATTATAATTTTCTCAATATCCTCGACATATAAATCCTTCAAAATCACCAATGCTAATATTGTTGACATCCATGACACCCACATATCAACAACACAACCACAACATCCAACAAGTTTTTCCATGATGAGTGGCCAGAGATGCAATACTATCTTGACGAACCAGTCCACGATGATGGAGTGGTAGGACGGATCGATTTAGCCATGCTACTTTATTTACAAGCATCAGTAGTGAGTTGGATCATGATGCACACTATAGCAATGGTCATCCTACCAGATAGATGAGCAACACACCTCGAGGGCAGGCTAGTGCACTTGATATGAGGGATGGTAGAGTATCAAACATTATATGCCTGACAACGGTGCATCTTATTGATAGTGTTTTCTACACAACAACAACTCAAATAGAATATAATATCCTGTGCCTCTTGAAAGGTAAATCTCTATCAACAAGCCTCAAGAGATAACCCCAAGCTCTTTAATTCCAAGTCTTGATAATGCAAAAACTACTTAGTGATAAATGTGGAAATGCTGGTAATCACAAGGGGCCTTACAAAAAAAATGTTGGAGTCTTCATACACATTAGATCTTGCAATATATTGATGATTTCAATTCTAAATCTAACCCATAATTTGAAAGAAATAGAAAAAGATAAAGGGTTTAGAGAGATTTCTAAAATGAATTAACCCTAAGACCAACAATGCAAATGATTAAACACTCAAAGTGGACCAATCCTTCAAAAAATATTTCCTACTAAACTCAGATTAAACTTGCAACCTCATATAAATAATGCAATCTTTTGAGGAATAAAAATATTTTCAGATCATGAATCATTCACCTAGATCAACCTTATTTAGCAATTTAAATGAATAAATACCCACAATTGAACTTGTCACTGATAATTATTAATGGATACCAGAGAATGATATCTTTATTTTGTCACGCAAGACGCAACACCAATTATTATTCTCAATGTATCAGCACTTGCTCTCAGAAATGACTAACTCCTATCTTAGTTCTAGCTCTGGAAACTATTTCTCACTAATTCTTACCTTTAAAAATGAGGCTGGAGCCCCAATTTATAGAAAAGAACCCCCAAAATTAGGGTTTACATGTTGAGGTCGGCTCAAACAAGTCAATCTAGAGAGTTCTAATAAAATAAAATTGCATTAAATGCCAAGACATCATCTAGGTCAGCCTAGAGTCTTCCAAAATATTTCTCCTTTGATTGCACAAAATTCGAGGTCACCCCCAGCTATACTGTCACATGATTGGTACAAAATCCTAGGTGGCTGTGAGTTGGCTATTTTCTCCCTCTTTATTTCCCTCTAATTTATTTGATAACTCTTTTACCTTCTCCAAAATCTCCTTTACATCAGCTGGATCTGGGACTGGAATAAACTTAACCCTTGTTTTATGATTATTATATTCTTCTAGATATTGGGGCATTGCTTTATTCCACTCAACCTGCAATTCATGATACTTATCCAATTTCAAAATATAAATTTTTGCATCCTCCAAATTATCCTTAGTGATTGGAGCACTGTCAGAAGGAGCATGAATTTCATGCTACCATGACTGTAATCTATCAACATTCATATTCTTTTTCCCAAATTTTCTTCTTCGAGTCATGATTTCCAAAAAAACTGATACAACTATCATATATCTCTTTTATCTTCCCTTGTAGCTTCATGTTTTTCTTCAAAACCTTGGAGAGGAGCTCCTTCCTATAATTCTAGACCTCTACCCACTCCTTCACTTTGCCAATTTCGTGTAAGGAGAAAATATTCATTTTAGCCAGTTCATCTCTAGGAACCTACATAACTTTATTTAACTCCTCAATAGTTGATTCATTGATCTTTTTACAGTGTACAATGAATTATGAAGTTCCCTCAAGGAATTCAATAGCCTTGGAGTAAATTCCCAAGATTTTCTCAATTGACTCATCACCCTGTTTGCTGACTTCCTACAACCATTAATGGGTATTGTGGGTGGTGGATTTCAATCTTTCAATTTCAGAAACTACTTCTTTAGGTAACAACCCCTCGGGGATTGCAGAACCACCTTCAGTGTTGGCCTATAGAGGCTTCATTAGGTGTGGGACATACTTATAGACATCATTTATCTGCTTCTGCAACTTATCATTTTCTTTAGTTTCTTTGTCCAATCTCCTTAGTATAGCCTAAGAAGATTCATGAAATTCTTCTCTTTCCCGCTCCTTGGTGGTTGGCCCTAAGTTAATGGTTTGGACCTTATAGTCAGAGGGCCTAACCTCATCCTTGAACTTGTTGCTTGTAGGCACAACAACATGAATAACCCTATTGTTAGATTCATCTCTCAAAATTCTTGAGATAGTTTTGGCCCTTTTCCTCTGTTTTGTCTACCCCCATTGTTCAAGCAATTTATCCCAGCTTGGGGCTTCCTCTTGTACAATTATTGGCTTCTTACTAAGCCTATTTTATAACCATTCAAGAGCATTGGAATGCTCTATAGCTACTTCCTTGTTTGGTCCATCAACCATGTTTTCCTCAACACTCTTCTCAATCTCCGGTTGATCTTCTAGTTCTTCAATTACTACCTTTTCTGGAGACTTAGGTGGCTTTTCTTGCACCACTTCAGACTCCACATTATTACTTTCCGCTCCAGAGGTAGATTGATTTATTTCCTACATAAAATTCCTCCATTCTCCACTATCAAGAGTAGAGATTTCTTTGTCCTCAACCTCATCATGGCCAAGATTATTTGATATATTTCCCTCTTTGTGGGCAGCTTCTTCTGAAATTTGCATATGATGAGAGAGAGGAGGAGAACTATTCCCCGTAGCTATTTCCTTTTCAAGATCATTAGTAGGCGCCTCTTCATTCTGCACCTTCTCCTCTATAGCTTTCATTTTCTTAATGGGGGATGGCTTATGTTTTGGATAACTTCTTTGAACATACACTTGGGGATTTTCCCCAAAACTCTTGACATCAACAACCTTTGCCGAAGAAGGGGCATTTATGGCAGCTTCAGCCTTCTTTTCCTTCAAAGCTTTCTACATCTTTGTGATTAGCTTCCCTTTCCTCATAGGGTGTGAAGCTTCACCCTCTTCCACCATGGTTCTATCTTGAGGAACCTTCTTAATTTTAGGAGGTGGCTTTTCTCCTTGCTTTACTTGGACTTGGCTCCTTGTCCTCCTCTTGATAGAAACTAGTATATCCATTTATTCATGGGGTTCAACAGTTTCATCTTCGTTATTAGTTTCAGCTTCCTCTTCATCCTAAGACTCCATGTCTGCCATCAAGTCATAGGTGAACTTCACACCTTTAGCTTCCAATTCCAAAAATTTGTGCTAGACCCATAACCTAGAATATTTATTTACTAGTTCAGTAGCTTGATTCAAATATGTTATCTCTTCCTCACACCAGTTAATTGGGAGCAAGGGCCTGTTTCTGTATGGCTCAAAGTCATGGTGCTGGAGTAAGTTTGTATCATCCTCTTGTACTTGATCAGGCACCTCTACAACCTTGTACAACCCGATTGATTTCAAGGGAAACCTAGAGAATCTTCTCCTTATTGCCTCAAACTCATCTTGACAGTTAGCCTAGTAATCCTCAATATGCTCTTTGTGCCCGAATGTCCTATTTTCTTGCCTCACGGATCTGCCATATGGATTGAACCTACTTCTATTTAGATGAGAATATAGTTTAAATTGTGCCATCTCCTTCTCCGAATAAGAGGCACTCTGAATAGAAGGACAAGATTCCAAAGTCCCAATTCTCAAAGGAAATTCAGCTCCTAGCCCCTTATTTTTCATCTCTTGCTGCGAAATCTCCTCAAAGCCAATCATTTGTCTTGTCAGTTCCAACATCAGGGGCTTGTTCGTTGGATACCTTGGAAATTTGAGGGGAACAACAGGAGATCCTTGTATTCGGATGTATGTGAATCTCTAAAATTGAATAAATCACTAACCATATTTCTTGATTAGATCCATAAACTCAGAGGAAATCTTGAGGTGAATAGCATCCTACAACAACCTGGGAATAAACATGAAGAATGCATCATTGGCTCTTCAGTAATTACTTGTTATGTACTATAATTGTCGATATACATCCCATATCCTGTCCTTCCCAATAGTCCCTTTGCAACTGAGACCTTTGTATTTAGTCTTGTGTGCCAGCATTAAGATGAGATATGAAGTCATTGTGAACCTATGGGTTTCCTGTACACTTCTCAATTGGGCACCCAAATTATTGCTTATGATTCTAGCCTAAGGATAATGCTTGTTGGCCACTATCTATGTGATGGGATAAAACATCCATGTATGAAAGATATGGGCTTCTTCAACCCCCATAACTTTGCCCAAAAGAGTTATAATATCATTATATTCTTGTTTGAAATCACTTCAATCCAACTATTTAGGAAATTTAGAATAATGGGGCTTTGGATTTAATATCTAGGAGTTGTTCATAATTTGCAAAGCCCTATTGGGGTGTTGATCATATAACCTTATTTCTTCCCCAATGTTAATTTCCTCAATGAGCTTATGATGTGAGGCAATGTTGAACACCTCAAAAATGGACTCTTCAATAAGATTTTCCATGAATCTCCCTTGTGGGCCAATTACAATTCTAGTTCTGGAGTCATAGTGCTTTGCACATTCCAGGACCAACTCTGGACAAAGCTGTGTTGGTGGGAATCCTGCTGCCTGAGCCAATCTAGTATGAGTGATAACCTATCCCAACTGAGTTGGTGCATTGCCAAACATCCTTTGTTGAAAGTCATCATAATCAATATGTCCCATGTTTGTATCTGCAATCTTTGACCACACAGAGCCAATCTTGTACTTTGGCCATATGCCCTTGATGTCATATTTCATCCTTTCAGACTTTTTTTTTAACCTCCTCTTGCACTATAGCAACCTTTGACTTAGATGCCTTGTCAGGACTCAACTCTTCCTACATCTAATAGAAGAGACCAAGATCACCAAAATGGGTAACAACACATAATCAATCATATCAATTCCACAAAGAATTAATATGAGAAATAATAATGCCATCAAATGAAAATGAGTTAAACTACAATGGCAATATAAAGCAAGCAAATCTATTTAAAATATTTCACCAACACAATATGCATGCATATAAATTTTTCTCAAACTAAACAAGATACCATGCAATCAATCCAAGAAACTTACTATGCAACCCTCTAGATGATTATCACTCAAATTGGAGACCCCATGAAGAATTTTGGGTAATCCGAGTAGGCTCGGATTCCCTGGATGGATTAGACCTCGGGTAATCCGAGCTAGCTCGGATTACTCGAAAGTCACAACACTAGCCTCCCTTACACTAGAAATTGCTTGGAGTCTATATCAAAGGGTGATTATGGACACGTTCAAGCACCTTCAAGCCAATAATCACATCAATCACCTCACACATCACCCTTCTTCAAAGTTCGATTCTCTTCATGGAATGGAGTGTGAGGTTGAGGAACTTTGGTCAATCCAAGGAACCTTGGATTACCTGGGTGAACTATCATTCAGGTAATCCAAGAGGGGTTGAATTAACCGAACAAGAGGATGAGTTCAAAATCAGCTAAGTGTTTGAGGTTTGAGTTTGGGCTTGGAAATGAGATTCGAATCATCTGAGGGGGCTCAGATTCTCTGAGCGGATTAGGGTTTAGAAAATCCAAGATACCTCGGATTTACCAAGGATTGGCCCAAGTGTCAAAAAACTACTAAGTGTCAAAGACACTCTTTGCAATGAAGATAAATGAGCTAAAGTTATTCTCCAAACCAATGCAAATCTAGTGCTAAAGTATTGCAAGCCGGAAAAGAAACGAACAACCCACACAAGGATTCAAACAATTATTTCAAAGGTCATCATGACATTCATCAAATTTGTGATCACTGAACCTAGGGTTTCTAATAAACCTCCCACAACAAAGAAATGCCACCAAATCAAACACAAAGCAATCAACAAGCATCAAGGGTTTCAATGAAATGACTCATTCTTCCAACTTGAAACAAAGCCTACCCTAAATCCACTGGCACACAAGCTTTAAGAACAAAAACCCTAAGCTACCGAGCAAGGAACAAAGTTCAAACCCTCCTTGAATCTGATGGCCAATCCACACCACATGAATCCACAAGAGAAGATGCAAAGTAAAACAAGAATCCTCGAGGGCAACCAAATATCATACCTTGAATCGGTGCATGGGGAGGAAGGGTGTGACAATAGACCAACAATGAGCAATTGACCCCTAGCACGATCGCCTAGAGAAAAAAATCCAACTCTAGAGCTCGAACGAAGGAAAGAAAATGGAGACCTTCTTTAGTTTCAAACTCATGCAAATGAAAAATGACTAAATGACCCTTTGATCCTCATTATATTCCCAAGTTAACCTTTTAAACCCATTAATGCAAGTAATAAATTCTCACAAGCATATCTTCAGAGACTCAAAAATCTGATGAGGGCTCGAACTCAAGTAATCTGAGGTAGCTCGGATTACCTAGCCAGATTAAATTTTGGGTAATCCGAGGTACCTCAGAATTACTAAACCTAGCCCATAATTAGTCAATTTGTCTCCCAAATCTAAAATTTCAAGGGCATATCCATTTCCAAAGAGAAAAGCCACCATTCAATCAATGCAAAAGGGCATCCCAAATGCAAATTTATCGATTAAGCACACAGGTGAAACAAAACCAAGAACGAGAGACTTATCCTTTAAGGGGATAAAGTCAAGACCCTACAACAATGACAAGAAAACAAAGAAAGAAAAGAGAGTCCCCACCTCAGGTGGGGCGTGTGTGCGAAAAATGCACAACAATGTTGATCTTGTGAGGATTTTGATTGAAATATGCCTTGGGATGCACAATATAGGGTCTTAGGGGCCTATTAATGATGATATTAAGGTCATAAATACAAGAGGGCTCAAAATTCAATGTGAAAGTGTATGTAAATACAGTTTATAACACTAAATTAAGGAAAAACTGGGTCTATTCAACTAAAAAGGGCCCCAAATCCAATGTGAAAGTGTTCAACACATTACAACACTAGATTAGTTCCATTTAATTTACAAGCCTCCTAAATTTAATTTGAAGGTGTGAATAAATACACTTTACAACACTAAATTAAGGAAAATTTAGGTTTATTTAGCTTTAAAAGGGCCCAAAACCTAATGTGGATGTGTAAAACACATCACAACACTAGATTAGGGCAACCTTAAGTTCATTTCAATATTAAATATTTTGAATTTAAGTGTGAAAATGTACACGATGACATTTTTTGACATTACAAATTGCTTATAAATGACTAAACATGGTAATGTGACCATTGTTAGTTTATTCCTAGTCATTTATAATGTGACCGAATTGATGACTAAACCATTTTTAGTCATTTATTGGTTGTTTTGATTGATTGATTTGGTAGTATATTTAGTCGTTAATTTAGTTATTGATTGTTGTAAACTGGTCACTTATTTAGTCATTTTTATTCACTGATATATTTAGTCATTAGTAAATAGTCATTGATTGTTGTTAACTGGTCACTTATTTAATCATTTTTATTCATTGATTTTCGTCCATTGGTAGTGTATTTAGTCATAAATTTTAATAATCATTTTGATCAATTTGGTAGTTTATTTAATTGTTTTTGTTCACTTATTTTTTTCAACTGGTAGTATATTGATACACTATTTATTAATTGCATAATCATTATATTTAGTTATATTTATTCATTGATTTTTATCAATTGGTAGTTTATTTAATTTTTTTTGTTCATTGATTTCTCTCAATTGGTAGTTTATTTATTTATTTTTGTTAATTAATTTCTACCTAAAAGAGCTAGAAATGAGACAATGCTTTTGAGGTTTAAACATAAAACATAGAAAAACACAATCAATCATTCATTTGCACATAATGAAATAGCTATTAAGAAGGAAAAATACTAAAATTTTATTGAGAAATGGTGTTCTTATAATAGATACGAGACTTAAATAGTATTTATATTTAAAACTTTTCTTATCTTCTTTCCTTTTCATGATATTTGTGTAATGAGAGATCTATTGGGCATAAACCTTGAAGTAATTAGGTTTCAACTTGGAAAATACATTTCTATTTTATTATCTGTGGGTTACCAAGATAATGAGAAGTTAACATGTTTTTTTTTTTTTTTTTTTCTATCAGGGCTTGTTTTAGGTCTAATATTAGGTTTTTTTCTTGGGCTAGAGATATCAATAAAAATAATGGAGTAGTCTTTGATTTGAAAAATGTGTTACAAAGTGTGTTTCTCAATGCAGTGACTAAGAAAATTGTGTTAGAATGCTCTATGATTTTCTTATACAACTCCAAAACATGAAAGAACTACTTGAAAAATGAAGCCTAAGGGTCCTATTTTTGGATGTTGTGGTTGTGTTGCTGATATGTGGTTGTCATTGATGTCAACACTATTAGCATTGGTGTTTTGAAGGCTGTATATGTTGAGGATATTGAGAAAATTATAATAAATATGTTGAAGGCTATCTGTGAAGCTGTGAAGTTCAGTGTGGTGGAAAGTTTACTATCATGGTATTCAGAAGTTCACTTTAAAGGGTTTGTTTCTGAGCCTATCTATTTTATACTCTAGAATTTTCAGAGGTGCGCATCAAGAGTGGAGCAAGTTGTGGGTTTCTATGTTCCTACATGTATTTTGTTACTGTAGTTGGTGTTTTTGGAAGAAGAGAACATGATTCTGGTAATTCTAGTTGTTGCGTATGCTCTTGTGATGTTCATTGATGTTTCTAGATCATTCTCTATCCTTGTTGCATGTTTGCATTGATTGGTGTGATCGTGATCAAAGATTTTTCCCTTGTGTGTTCGAGTTTTCATGTTCTTGGTCGACATGGTGGTTGTAGCGTGTTTCGGATCCTCGTGGATTAATTTTTGAATGATTGACATGTTCAAGGATGTTGTTTTAGGTCTTCATTATGTTTTGACTGACTTTGGTTGGTGCGCATTGAGATTTGTTCATGAATTGGGCTGACAGTTGTTAATTCACTTATTCCTTTATTTTTGGCTGAAAAAATTGTTGATGTAATTCCATGAAGCGAATATATAAGAATGATTGTTTCTTCATTTTAAAGTGTGCATGATGTATGTGTGAGAAGTGTGTATTTGAAATGTGTGAATAAAGATCAGATCATTCAATTGTAGAGAAGAGTGTGAAGAAGTTTGAGTGAAGTCTGAAGAAGTGTTTTTGTGCCTAACCAAAACTGTCATCAGGCTTTTGAAGAAGCTAATTTCTTAGTTCAACCTCTTCAGATGGATTTAATCTGAAAGCTTTATGTAAGACAGTGTGTCTTCTCTAAGCAGTGAGCACTAGGTTTAAACAGGGTATAAATTGTGGATCAACCTCCATCATGGTTTTTTCCCCTAACAGGGTTTCCACTCAAAAATCTTGGTGTTATGTGTGCTTCTAATGTGTTGCTGATTTATACTTTCGTTGTTATTTATCAGATCTGAGATTAAAGGTTAATAAGGTTAAAAAGTTTTAAACTATGTGACAACTGATTCACCCCCCCTCTTAGTTATCTATCCTTTTTTTGCCAATAATTGGTATCGGAGTAGGTTCCTCTGAAGAAGTTTAATAGCTTGAGGTGATCCGAGATGGCATCATACAAGAAGGATAGTCCTAGATTCGATGGACCAAACTACTCTCTATGGAAGGCTAGAATGGAGTGTCATTTGAAGTGCATTGGTGACCCCTTTTGGAAGATTACAAAGAATAGATATGTTATTCCTCAGGATGGTCCCTCTACTCCTGATGAGATCAAAGAAGCTAAAACAAATATCAGGGCTATAAAAGCATTATTGAGTGCTCTGACTGATTCAGAGATGAAAAATGTGATGGGTCTGAAAACAACATATGAGATCTGGAAGAAGCTGGAAACATTGCATGAAGGAGATGCACAAGTGAAAGTTGCTAAGTTGTAAAGTCTGAAAGGCAAGTGGGAAAACTTGAAAATGAGCGAAGATGAAAACATTATTTCTTGCATGCAAAAAGTAAATGAACTAGTGATGGGTATTAGATGTACCGATGGAATCTTGGATGAAGAAGAGATTGTAGCTAAAGTTCTCAGATCATTGCCTACTTCTTATTGTAGACATTGAAAAATGTCCTGAGTCCGTGAGCAACATTTTTCCTTAGTCGACATCCTCTAATAATTAAATAATTTTAATTATTTAATTATTCCTAATCATATTATTTTATTAATTAAATTTTTTTTTAATTATTTAATTAATCCACTTTCTAATCTCTATTCTTTCCTAATCAATTAAAATAAATTAATTGTGTCACTAATACCTCCTTTCTTCAATAACTAAATAAATCATTATTTATTTAATTATTTCTTTCATCACATGTCTATAGTTAGATAATAATAATTATTTGACCTTTTATTCTTCTATAATTAAATAATTGACGAAATTATTTAATTATGTGTCATTCTTCTCTTTTAAATAATTGATCCAAACCAATTATCCATATTTAATTTCTATCTCCTCCTCGAATTAAATTTATGAATTTAATTAAATCTCCTTTTTCATTTCCTCCAAATAAATAATTTATTTGCCACTTGTCCTTCTCCTCCTTTTTCGAATAAATAATTTAAAATAAATTATTTATCCTTCCATTTTGGTCAAAGATCCCCTGTGATTATTTCATGTCATAGCTTGCATGTCTGTCATTGCCTACATGTCTCATAGTCGTCGTCGTCATATCTTTTCAATGCATGGCATATTCTGGTTGCATCAATTTTCAACTATTGATCTTGGCATCTTTCTAGAAACTCGATCTTGACCACCCATTTCATAACCTCCCTCTCACGAATCCTTATCCGCTGATCTTATAGTATTTCTAGAAGATCAATCTCATCCGTCTGTTCGAATGGTTGTCTATAAAAGCAACCTTTCTCCTCCATTTTTGATTGAACAACCATTAGCTCCAACTTTTTTGCTTATTATTTGCACAACTTCAACAACAAATCTGAGGGGCAATATTGGCATAAGGAGAAATAGGAGAGACAAGGGAAGTGAAACAACTTCAAAGGGGAGTATTTGATTTGAATTCTTTTATCTTATTATTCTCCATTTGTTTGTATTCTCTTGTTTAGATTGGGATTTTAGCTTAGATTTGTGTTGGCTATCACTTAGTCTATGCTATTTGATTTTTCTCATCTTACACTTAGAAAACGAAAGCTCATGCTATTGAAGAGCTCAGGACAGTAACAAATGTGACAAGAGATATGCTAATTGGTAATCTTGCTGCCTTTGAATTGAGTGAATTTGGTGAATCTACTCCTATGACATAAACAAATCTGATTAAATAATTAGAAAATATTATTATTATTATTTTTATTTATTTTTTTAGGGAGTTTTGATTTTTTTTGATTTTTTTGATGTTTTTGGATTTTGAAATGTTTTGATTTTTTTTTGGATATTGAAATGTTTTAATTTTTTGGATTTTTAAATGTTTGATTTTTGGATTTTTGAAATGTTTTGATTTTTTTGGATTTTGAAATGTTTTGATTTTTTTGGGATTTTGAAATGTTGCGATTTTTTTTTAATTTTATGGATTTTGAAGGTTTTAAGGTTTTGATACCATGTATTATTTCCCATGAAGATTTAAGTCAAGGAATTTCCCCCAATCAAGTATAGGACTAGTTTAATATGTACGAGGGGAAGCGACGAATGCGATGGGTGGATATGCAAGTGAAGGATGCTAAATGTCAGTGGTCTTTAGGCCATGCGAAGGATGACAAAGCTTTATTATGGATGAGGAATGAGTGTGAATGGTCGAAAGACCAGATGAAGTTATAGTAGACAAAGGAGCAAAGACTGGCTACACATGTCGCCTGTTTGCTAGGTTTTCACCATGGTACTTATCCAAAGCGCCACCGAAGTGGTTTTCACTTTTGAATGAATTTTTTTTTGTTACTATTTTTCTAATATTTTATATTTTGAGTAGTTTCTAAAAGCCTTCATTAACGTCGACGTCTATGATAAACATGTAGGAAATGATAGATACAAATCCAAAAAATAAGCAAATTTGATTGAATAGTGGTTTTCACTTTTGCATGAATTTGGTGAGTCTAATCCTATGACATAAACAAATGGAGAATAATAAGCTAAAATAATTCAAATCAAATAATCCCCTTTGAAGTTGCTTCACTTCCCTTGTCTCTTCTATTTCTCCTTATTATTTTTCCTCTCTTTGACATAATGTAGTTCATCGTGTTGTGTCAAAGAAATTTAATTCTAAAATATGCCCCAGTATAAAGAGAAGGGGAAGGATGACCAAGAGGTTTGTGGTATGCCCCCTCGAGAGGATAGGCGGGTTCAAAGAACATGAATGTGATCTTGAAAAGGAAGATAAGACTAGATGATGAAGGATAGAAGAAATGTTAGCGTGAAAAGGAGAAAGAAGATAGACAAGAAATGATAAGGGAACCAAATTTCATGCTTACATTTTTATATTTATCATCATTAGGCATCAAAAATGTCACAAATGGACCAAAAAAACCATGGTATGACATAAACCAAGGTGTGAAGGTGACCATTTGGGAGAGACAAATAGTCAAAAAGACAATGAATGCCCCAACTCATACTAGGGACCCAATTGCCCCATTCTTTTTGCCAAGACAAACCGCATGCAACAAACAAAGAAAAGAGGCCATGATCCATCATCAACCATCTAAATCCATTGATAGGAAATCCTTGAGGAGACTAGTAACATGATCCAAAACCAATCGAAAAGATAAGAAAATCCAGAATAACAAAGTGTTTGCCAAGATAGTGTTTTCCAGTGATAATGATGATTGTTTGATTGGTTGATTAGGTTGACCAAGATGAATGAGTTGATTGATAGGTTTATAAGGATTGATAAAGTGATTTGATTGAACATGCCTAGCCTTAGGAAGGACACATCCTGATGAAGGAAAGATTGATTGAGCAAGTCGATAAGATTGATTGGTGTGACAAAGTTGATTGATAAAGATGACAAATTGATTCGATCGATAGATTGACAAATATTGATTAACAAATTGACAAAAGATGACATTTATTTGATCACTAGGTTGACAAAGACTGATCATTTGTTTGACAAAGATTGATGAATATGACCAAGCGATGTGACGATACCCAACTGCATGAAGGACACATCTGATAAAGTTGACCAAATGATAAGTGTTGATGAGACACCTATCCGCAAGAAAAACATATCCTACGTAAGGTAAATGACCAAATTGACAAAATATAATCTTAGGAAGGACACATCCTGATAAGAGACAAGAGATAAGACTGAATGAGGCAAATGACATAATGCCCCATTCCAGTTAAATGACTAGGTTGATGGATGATAAGATAATCGATTGATGAAAGATTTCATTTGTTTGTTGTTTTGTGATTGAATGATGATTGCTTCTAGACCAAGGAAATGACCCAACTTGATGAACCCTAAAGGACTTGACCTAGGGGGCCTCAGGGGATTATTGACAGATGGCCTTGCCTATGTAGTAGTTCATAGAGACCTCGTAGTTCAACATGACTTGACTTTGTTTTATTCAACAAAATACTAAGTCAAGATTTTATTTGGACAACCTAAAGGGACTGACCTAATGCCTCAGGGGCTCATTTAAGATGAGCCTTACCTATGTAGCAAATGTGTAGAGGCAACGTAGTTCGATCAATCTAACAAAATAGATAAGGTGGATATGAAAGCAAAGGATGCTAAATGTCGATGGTATTCAAGCCATGGGAAGGATGATAAAGTGTTATTATGGATGATAACTATAGGGATCATGAAAAATGCATGTGAAAGATACCCACAATCAACCAGGCAGGCATGCACAATGATCCAAGGATAAACATGATCTTGCCCCTAGTCAAGCTGAAATCCAATGGATAGGTGATGATGATGACAACAAAATTGTTTGATATGGGAAGGAAACATCCTGAAATAACATGAGGATTGGGAAAGACTTATCTTGTGGATTATAATGTAACTAAAGGATCAAGGTTTGCAACAAGGCTAGGAACAAAGCCAATGAATATTTTGGATGATGCGCTAGAGTGCATAACAAGATTGTATGGATTAGGCTTGCTGCATTTGAAATGACTAACCTTAGGACTATATGGGATTATGGAGGGAACTTGGATAAGTGGATTATAATCCTTAGACCAATGAAAAGAGAAAACTAAGGCTAGCAATAGTTATGGAGGGATAATGGATTTATTTTCGCAAAGGATAAGAGACATGAGGATTATTGGATGGAAGAATGAGCATATGATCTCCAAGGACTATGTCGCATAGGAATAATTTATTTTCTCCAAGATATGGGTTTGGATAAATTCTATGAAGCCAATGACATGATATTTCATGGGTAGTGTATGACCAAAGGATAGACATGTCAAGAGTTTTCCCAAAGCATGATTTATGTTTGTACCCCATTTCTTATCAAGATCAAGGTAGGTGGGAAAACGAATGGAAATAATATGGATTGGATGGATAGATGGAAATGTCATGAGAAAGACATGGGAGATGAGACAACTTTCCCCTAAGTGTAATGGTACACATATATAATTTCTCTTTTATACATGATGCTTGTTTGCTAGGTTTTCATTATGGTACTTATCCAAAGTGCCAGAAAAATGGTTTTCACTATTGGACGATTTTTTTCTCTTTACTTTTTTCTTTTGACTTTTTTTTTTGTATCAACTTGATGTTATGTATGATTGCTGATTATTCTGAATCCTTTGATGGTGTTGATGCAGATACTGGTGTCATGATATGCCAATAGTGACCTTTATGGAGTAGAAGTCTTGTTAGGATCATAACACTTGCGTACAACTGATTGATGTCATTGTGATCCTCTCTGATACTAGGTTTGGCCTTATCGAAATACGCACATCGTGATAGAGTTCCATTTGAGTCCTTATGATAAAGAGTTGCTTCCAAGATGTGATGAATTTGTGAGGTATGAGTTTTGGAATGATGGATGATGGTAGCGATGGAGGGATTATTTGAATGTTTGGATGTAGCAGTTTTCTATTTTCCAAACTTGGGATGGTGGATGATGGAGTTTAGAATTTTGACTGAGATAGTGTTCAGAAGAAACATTTTTATATGCCTTTATTGATGACCATTTTAAAAGAGGTGGACATTTACTATATGTGGGAGTTCTCTTTTCTTGTGGATCCATATTTTGATTGAGTTTTGGATTTGGAATATTTTCTTTGCTTGATCCATTTTTCTTTGGGATCCATTTTAACTTCATTTGTCCACTTGTATTTTTGTTTGATTTAATGGCCTTTGAAATTTGATCTTGAACTTTGGATCTATAATATATATATTTTTTGTTGGTTCCAAATAGAAGAATTATTCATGTTGGAATGATGTTTTATGGTGTGGATGGAAGGAGTGTTGGCAACAACCTTATGACAAGGACTAATCATGGCCCCCATTTTGATGTTTGTATCAGATAAAGTTTCCCCCAATATCGAGGAGGTACCACTAACATCATTTGATTCTCTGATTGAAGAATAACCAAGACCTTGATGTCTGGGATTTGCATAAAATTTTACTGGTTCTATAATGCCTTTCTCACGTAGGCCTAGTCCTTTTCCTTGATACCGCATGCTCTCACAAATTTTGTTTGCGATGGGGTGTTTTTTACTTGGAAAGCAAGATGCAAACCCATCATTATTTAATTGGAAACCATTACTCAAAATTTTCTCATCTGCAAGAAAGCCTACTTGACAAAGGTGGATGATCCTAATTGATAGGATGTTTCAGCTTTAACATTCATCATGCTTGTTTCTTCTTGATCATTTGGGATGTCCATGGTAGTTTTTGTGTCTTCTTCTTTGGCATGATCAATGGTAGCTTCTCTACATTATTCTTGGTCCATAGTAGCCTTTTTATGTTCTTCTTGTTTGACATGATCAATGGTAGCCTCTCTATGTTATTCTTGGTCCATATTAGCCTTTTTATGTTCTTCTTGATCCAAAGTAGCCTTTTTATGTTCTTATTTGACTTGATCAATAGTAGCTTATTTACGTTCTTCTTTGACTTGATCAATAATAGCTTCCTTTACATGCTTTTCTTTGATGTTATCCATATCATTCATTTGATTATCTATGTGTCCAAAGGAGTCAAGTGTCTCATTTTGGGAAATGGAGTTGTTTGGAGTTTGGATAGGACCAAGTTCGAAAGTTTGAGCATGGATGGTATAAAGGTCGATGAGAGGATCATTTTGGGTTTCTTGTTCAATGGTAGGATCTTGGTAAAAGTAGGTGTATCTTGGACATGGTTGTGAATAGACTCTTGAACAAGGATAGGTGTATTTTGGATTCCATGATCATCTAGAAGGACTTCTTGGATGGACTTAAGGATGGGGTCATGAGATGGACTGCTTCGATCTTGATATGAAGGTGAAGTTATGATGTCATACTTTGGACTTCCTTTTTTACATGTATCCTCAAGTTTAGGCAATGGAATTTGATTTTGGACAAGGATATGATTTTCTTTGATAAACCCAAGATTTTGACATGGCAATAATGGAGCTTCAATAGAAATATCTTTTTCAGTATTGGTAGGAAATGGAGGACATGATGGTGATAAATGGTTGGATGGTGTAGGATCAACAATGTGATTGGATTTCTTAAGTTTGTTTTCATTTAGGAGTTGAACGAGTTCCTTTGCTAGTTGTCCTTGGAGAGCATTAATTAATGTGATTTTATTGGATGGTATTGTAGCTTGGGATGGAGTGGATGGAAATAGGTTAGTGGATAATGGATTATGATAAGATGTGGAGGATTGGAATGGACTATTGGATGGATTATGATAGGATGTGAAGGATTGGAGTGGACTAGTGGAGGGTTGGTTTCCCTTGTCAAGGTTAGGATAAGGATGATTAATGAACATTTGATGTGAATCAATGACATGGATTGTGCTAAGGGACTCTTGATAATGAGGGTAGATGGATGGAAGACTAGAGTTTATGGGTTGTTGATAAGAGGAATAGATGGGTAGTTGACTATGGGTTGTGGTTGATTGGTATTTGGATTTGGTGAATTGTCTTTTGATGTCTATGGCTTGTTGGGCTTGACCATTGTGGATCAATTGGTATTCAACTTTACTAGCAAGCATATCAAAGTGAAGCAAAGACATGGTGGTGGATTTGGATTAGGATGGATAAGAAAAACTTAGTGAGGAAAATACAAAAATTGTGACCTTTGGATGACAATGCAAGGTGCCATTGCAAAATGGATATGAAATTATGCTATTTTTTAGTGATTTTTGGAGTATAAGGATGCAAAGTGCAATGTAGGCAATATGAGTCTAAATGAGAGTAATGTGAAGGAATTTTAAACTAAGGGTGGCAATCAAGCTAATGAGAACCCAAGGAAAAAAATTACAAATGTCATTGACATTAAGAGATCAACCAAGACTAGGACACAAGACCAAGATCAATCTTGACAAAGTGACAAATGACAAGACAATGACAATGACAAATAGAATGTGTAACCTAGAATTTCCAAAAGTTCAAAGGTCTCCCTATGTTCAAAATTTGAAGGCCTAAATGCAACCTAAGGGTGAAAGTCCAAATTGTGTAATGCAAGGAATGAAGGGATGCAACCTATGATGCAATGTTTTCCTAATGGGGATGTTTGGAATGGGCTGGCAAAACTTGTAGGTCTCTAGTTTGGAAATCAAGATCACAATCAAGATGAGTTGGATCAGTTTTGGACCATGATTTTTGAAACTTTGGTGATTAGTCTTTTGTGGTTTTGATTCAAGAAGTTATGGTTCACAAAGAGTTATTTTGAAAATTTGATGTTTGGGACTGGTTTTAAGTGGATTTTTGACTGATTTTGATGAAATTTTTCTTGGCAAACACAACAGACAGTATCAAGCACTTTGTTTGAGGACTGGTTTGATGTAAAAATATTTGATTTTTTAAAGAAGACAAGCACAATCCTAAGGTTGGCAAGGACTATATTCACTGGATCCCACACATATTTTACTCCAACCGTAGTTGTTCTTAGCGGGTGACTTAAAATCTTGGCCACAAAGGCTCCCCCTTACATTGCAATCACTTCTCGGGTCAACCAAGCTTCGAGCCCTCATAAATCTCCTATAAAAAACTCTTCACCTCTACTAAGAATTACGAGAATTTGGATGCCTTGGCAATGACTGTTGCTGCAACAATGAATAGAAAAGGTTTTTGGCAACTACAAACAAGAGGTGTCTAGTAAGGGCAACCAGTTCAAGGGGCACTATGATAAAATCCCTCAAGAGGTCTCCCTACCCTTAGAACAAAGGGTTACATATCATAAAGATACTGGGGGAGGGCTATCACACACCACATCCCATTGATTGCAAACTTTCCTTGCAATCACAAATTTCTATAGCGGTTCAAAAGGACTTGGCTTTATCCTATTACCACTTAGGGTTGTCCCTTGGGGTGAGTAATTTTTCCCACCAAGATAGGCCCATCTAATGGGTGAACACAAAAATAAATGGGTCTGGTTTTTTGATCACCGAGTTTGCACAAGGTGTGAGCATAATACCTACCACTCTCAAAAACTAAGACATGCTGTTCATTTACCCTCTAATTTAATCTATGTAAGAAAAACAGTTGTAAATTTTAAAATTTTGCTTATGATTTGAAGACACTTGGATTCATTTTATGCCAATGACGTTTTGATGCAAGATCATTTTAATACCCATGAGTGTAAGAATGCATTTTGTTGTTCATTTTAAAGCCTTCATGATTGAAATGCATGCTTATTTTAAACCATATGAATTGTGATGCAAGTTTGTAGTAAATTTTAGCCTTCATGAGTGACAATGCATGTTAATTTTAAAACCCATGAATGGAATATGAAATTTGTTATTCATTTTAAACCCATGAATGAAAAATGCAATTTTTTGTTCATTTTAAGCCCATGAATGAAATATGCAATTTGTTATTGTTTGCAAGACAAATTGAGATAATGGAAAAAAAAAGCTAAGTAAATGAAATGATAGGGAAACAAATGATTATGTTTGAAAAGAAATAGTTTTTTAGAACTCCCTCCAAGTTGTGCCACATGCTGAAAACAAAAGATTAGAAACAAAAAAACTAAAACAACAATAACTTTCCCAAAACTTAACAAAATTTTAAATCGTTTGAATCCATCAAAAGATGAAACTCAAGCCTTCAAAACACAAAAAATATTTTTTCAAGATTCTCCATGAAAATTTTGTTATAGGCAAAGGAAAACATGGGTTTTAACAACTAAATTTAAAAAACAACAAATACTAAAATGACCATAATTTTGTCAGATCTTAATGAAATTTTAAACCGTTTGAATTTTCAGAAAGCTAAAAGTAAGGCCTACAAAACTCAGATAATCATTTTTTAAGATTTTATGTGCCCATTTTCTGTGCTCAAAAGAATATGACAGGATTTTGTATGAATTCTTGGTTGTAACCTACAAACAAACAAAAACGAACAAAAAAACAAACGATTTTTTCTACAAAATTGTAAGATTTGCGTTGAGTTCACCAATGTAAGATGGGAAAAATAAAATAGCATAGACTAAGTGACAACCAACACAAATCTAAGCTAAAATCATAATCTAAACGAAATAATACAAATAAATGGAGAATAATAAGCTAAAAGCATTCAAATCAAATACTCCCGTTTGAAGTTGTTTCACTTCCCTTGTCTCTCCTATTTCTCCTTATGTCAATATTGCACTCAGATTTGTTGTTGAAGTTGTGCAAATAGTAAGGAAGAAAGTTGGAGATAATGGTTGTTCAATCAAAAATGGAGGAAAAAGGTTGCTTTTATAGACAACCATTCAAACAGACGGATGAGATTGATCTTCTAGAAAGATTCTAAGATCAACGGATGAGGATTCATGAGAGGGAGGTTATGAAATGGATGGCCAAGATTGAGTTTCTAGAAATATGCCAAGATCAACGGTTGAAAATTGATGCAACTAGAACATGCCATGCATGGAAAAGATATGACGTTGACAACTATGATAAACATGTAGGTAATGACAGGGGATCTTTGACCAAAATGGAGGGATAAATAATTTATTCGAAATAGGAGGACAAGTGGAAAATAAATACCACAAACCTCCTGGTCATCCTTCCCCTTTCTATTTACACTAGGGCATATTTCAAAATTAAATTTCTTTGGCACAACGCGATGAACTGCATTATGTCAAAGAGGGGCAAAATGTAGACATTGAAAAATGTCCTAAGTCTACGAGTAACATTTTTCCTTAGTCGACATCCTCTAATAATTAAATAATTTATTCCTAATCATATTCTTTTATTAATTAAATAATTTTTTAATTATTTAATTAATTCACTTTCTAATCTCTATTCTATCCCGATCAATTAAAATAAATTAATTGCGTCACTAATACCTTTCTTCAATAATTAAATAAATCATTATTTATTTAATTATTTCTTTCATTACCTGTCTATAGTTAGGTATAGGACCAGGTTTTTGGATTTTGAAATGTTTCTAATAATTTTTTATTTTTTTTAGGGAGTTTTGAATTTTTTTGATGTTTTTTGATTTTGAGGATTTTATGATTTTTTTTTGGATTTTGAAATGTTTTGATTTTTTCCTGATTTTGAAATGTTTT